>CM076577.1:1353437783-1353566157 GCA_034641835.2 Pinus albicaulis | reverse complement strand
GAGTGTTGGAAAAAGAATTATGAGATACATAGTGTGAACTAGAGATTATGGCATAATGTATGCAAGTACAGAAAAGAAAGAATTGATTGGATACACAAATAGTGATTTTGCAGGCAGTTTGGATGATCGAAGGAGCACATCCAGTTATGTGTTTCATCTTGGTTCAGGTGTGATAGAATGGGCATCTAAGAAGCAGCCCATTGTGACAATATCATCAATAGAAGTATAATATGTAGTAGCAACTTCAACAACATGCCAAGCAGTATGGTTAAGAAGAGTATTGGATGGACTCAAGTAGAAACAACAAGGATCAACAACGATATACTGTGACAACACATCAGCGATTGCACTATCCAAGAATAGTGTGTTTCATCAAAAGAGCAAGCATATTGATATTAGATATCATTTTATTCGAGAACTAGTGAACAATGGAGAAGTTCACTTGAAGCCTTGTAGAACGAGTGATCAATTGGCTGATATCTTTACAAAGCCATTAGCAGTAGATTTGTTTGAGTTTCATAAAAGAAACTTGTGTTAAAGTTTTAGTTGATATGTTAGACCCTAAACAGTATGTTGGAGTTGCCGTGAGTTATGTTTTTGTTTAGCGTCGTAATTATGCGAGTGTTAAACATATAATTATCAGACGCGTAGTTACACAAATAGTTAGGTGAATGAGTTTTGAATTGAGTTACGCTAGATTTAAGAGTGAGTTAAGCAAGTTTATCAAGTTTCGCTTATGCTTATATTCAAGAGTGTCAATTAGATTAAAACCCTCTACTTTCGTTCATCCTATTCGCAGAGTTTCAGGATCTGTAGTGATTTATTAATTGAAGAATGCGAATCTATTGTCTTGGTATGAACATTTGCATTATTTCAGTATTGAATCACTTTTCCGGTCAGGAGTGGAAGATTCATTAATTTTGGAGGAATAGGGATTAGAGTGATAAAGGTTCCCTTTTTCCCTTTATTAGTCGAGCCAGGTGTGGACTATGGAGAATCAAGGATTGGTGACTGAGATGAATTTAAATACTTAGGGGGTGTAGCTAGAAAGTTTTAGATGTAGAAAGGAGGTCAAAAGGAAGAAATTTGGGTATTATAATAGTGTATTGGGGTAGGAGGATAAAAAAAAGTATGGTGAGGAAGTAGTGGATAGCCTTTTATAGTCTGAATATGCATTGTAATGGAATCGTCCTTCATCAAATGTTAGGTGATGAGAAATGAAACTCTTTTTTTAGTGGGATCGTAACAACGGAAACCTTTATGCAAAGGACTATAGCCAAAAAAGAAACATGGTGTATCCTTCCACTGGAACTTGTTAAAGCCTTGGATTGGTTAAATGTTAGCATAATATAGGCTGCCAAAAGATGAATAAGATGGATAAGTTCCATAAATATTTTTTAATAGGGATAAGGATTTAAAGGAAGACAATGGAAAAGGAAATATTATCTAATTTTCTATGGGTTTGAGTCGAAGGCTGAAGGCTACACATCCTAGCTCCTCAACTGGGATCCTCGTATGAGAGAGCTCGTAACTCCTTATATATGTCATTTTAGGCCCTCGATCAAACAAGCTAGCTATTTCCAATTCAAGGGCTCCAAAATCTGGTAGAACGCTATACAGAAGTCTGGGTCCTGGTAGAACACATATTTTCCAGCAGTAGTCTAGAAGATACATTGATCTGAGGCGTTCTCTCATTTTTTTTTCAATCTTCCCAGCTTAAAAAAGCGAAAAAAACTGCAGTTTCTCTGTAAGATCTTCGGGATGTCACTCAAATTTTCAGCTGGATATTTTCCAAGATATTTGGGATGTCACTCACATTTTCTGCTGGATACCATGGTAAGTTGTTTCGGTTCTGGTGTGTACTGCTTCAGCTTTGCAAGAGCATCCACTAGCATTGTTTTCTCGATTGTGCGAGCTGCCAAACAGGTGGAATCCGTACCCCACATGATATTCCTCCCTGTTTCTGCAAGGCATATCTCCTTTCCTCATAGAGAAGGCTAGGAAGTTTTCTCTCTGGATCTACATCTTTTGTAGGAAGGAAACCATACAAACAAGACGTGTGACTTCTGGTTCAATACATTTGATTCTTCCTATTAAATAATAAAATACATGAATCCATACTAAACTGGAACAAACAAAACTCTATCCATAAAATATTAAACCCAAATATTAAACCCATGGAAAACTTTAATAACATGTAAGGAAACAAGAGAGTTTCACATTTCTCAGGAAAAAACTGAAGAACAATAGCCTAACGGGCCTTTCACCTAAGTATTACATTTTTTCAACAGACAGCTAGGGTTTAAGAGTGAAAAGGAATTTGTGTCAAGAGACTGAACCTTGAAAACAATTAGACAATGTGTCTTAGCCTCCTCAGCCTCTTCGTTACCGACGCCCTCCTTGAACTTCTTGGGAGACCCTCGATCAAATATTTGGCCTTTGGTGAGTGAGCGGATGACGTACTGAGCAAGCGGATGACCTTGATTACGGAAATTCAAGCGCTTGTCTAAGAGTATTATGAAGTTGCGAAGAGAGATGGAGGCTTTAGGGATGGACCATCGCCCCAGGGTGGAGAATATTTTTCAGATTCCTTCTGTGAAAGAAATCACCACGACACCCCTCCTCCTTCCCTGGACAAACCGTGCAACACGAGGGAAACGAAAAATTTTGATATTTGAAATTTTTTATATTTTGACCCAACAATAGGAGGGAAATGAAAAAAATTAGATATTTGAGTTTTTTTGATATTCCCTCCTCCTTCCCTGGACAAACCGTGCAACACAAGGGAAATGAAAATTTTTGATATTTTCACCCAGCAATAGGAGGGAAATGAAAAAAATAGATATTTGAATTTTTTCAATATTTTGATATGAAATGTGTGTGTTTTTTTGGTTACAAAGAATACATATATGAAGCATAGAATTCAATTTAGGGGTGAGGGGGAAGGCATTGTCGAGATCATTTTTTATAAAGTTTTAGCATGGAGAAAGGTTGAACAAAATCTGAAAAAATATGAATTTATAGAAGTAAATATGTAGAAGCTTGAATATGTTGATTTATAGAAGGTTAAGTATATAAGGTTAAAGAGTCATCTCATATGTCTTTTTACTTAGTTTTCTAGAAATTTGTATATCTCTCTAAAGAAATAGACTTTTTTGTAGTCTATTTGTGTGTTGAGTGGCTTATGGTTGGTAAATTCTCTATTATAATTTTGAGTTTTTTGAGGTCACTCTAGTTTCCTATATATGCAAGATTTATAACGCACTTAAACAGATTCAATATTAGGGTGAAGTTGTAATGGGGATTGCATTTGTTATTAATTTTTGGTGTTCACTCTACATTAGAGTTATTTAATACTATGCATTTTATTAGTATAATGGATTACTCTTCTACCTATGTGTTTGTACTTGTACTATATTTGGGTGATCTATGCTAGTTTCTATTCACAATGATGTTAGTTATAGTCGTTTAAATGGATGCTAATAATATCATAACCAATGTGATCCCCACTAAAATATTTAACATTTTGCACTTTATTTATTGGGAATTATTATGTGTCTCAAGTGAGACCTTCTTACCCCTATAATATGGAATATATTAGGACATTTGACAACAGTAGGCCATATTTAGAAACATTCCATTAATCTTGAGTCTATGATAAAGCCAACACTCAATAATGAGAAATAAATTTCTAAAATCTTTTAAATATGGTAGATGATCTAAATTAGGGTTTAATGACCGAGGGTGTTGGGTTTAACCTACAAAATGTCTTAAAGCGACTTGAATGTTTTTAACAATGAGCCTAAATTTCCCCTAAGCTTATTTAGGATGCAAATTATTCTTGGAAATGGGTTGGGAAAGGTAGAAGGTGACATTAGGAAGAGATGCTTGAGGAAAAAAAGTCATTTTATTGGCTCTTGGGAAAAATTGAAAATAAAAATTACTTTTAGAACTTTTTTTTTGTCTATGTTAATGTATAATTTCTACCTCGCGAGAGATGAATTTTCCACTAAGCCATTATGGTAATTGTAGTTAAATACTACTCAAGTATTGTCTAAGTGGATAGGGGAAGATATGGTATACTTAGCCATATTGGGGTATTAAGCTCCCAATACTAAGCTTGACGTTTTACTTGGGATGAAGGTGGTTTTGTAAGCCAAAGAAATTACAATTACAAAAGTACTAAACTAAGTTTGATATTAGAACAATTGATTACATTCTTGGGTAGAGTATAGTTCTTGAGTGAATCTTCAATGAGTTTAAATCATGTATTCTAATTGAGATAAATCCTTGCTTGGAAGGCAAAGCATATTTGAAGGTATACATGGTAGGGATGAAAAGCAAACCTTTTGTGTGATTTCCCCCCACAATATACCATTCATACAACAAAAATATTGATATTCCCTAGTCTCACATTGATCATTGCTTTAGGAGATGGAGGTATGAACTAGATCCATCCTAACCATGGCCAGAAAACGAATACACTAGCAATTTTCCTTGTTGGCGCAAAGGGATGTTGTTAAAATGTATGCATCTAGGATTTTGTGTGGATTTGATTAGACAAATTATGTGACAAGAAAAAATCTATAAAAACTTCTATATCAACTATATTTTTCTAGAGAATAACCATAACCATTTGACCTTCATTATTGTAAGCATAGAAAATATTTTTTTTACTTCTTAGGTGATTACCAAAAACAATTAATTTCTTAATACATAAGTCATCAGCATAACCATTGAAAGAGTCAAAGCAATGTCTTACATTTTTTGTTGTAGCTAGAGCAACTTCTTCAATAAGGGACCCACTAGGACCTCAATCAATTCCCATTACATCCCAAACCTGGAAAACAGAAGAAAGAAATGACCACTTGTTATTTAAAGATGAACTTTACTTTCCAAAAAAGGTTTAAAAATAATGAACTTAACAAAAAATAAATGCATTTCCTCCACAATAAAAAAAAGGTCATTTCCAACACAATAATTTTAACTTAGTCTAGGTTTTAATGATGTCAAGCCAATGTATGGTTGCACTTCAATATGTAGACAACTGAAAATACTATTTCATGGATATATTTTATATTTTGGGTGGTGATTTTTTAAAACTCTATTAACATTCAATGTTTCTTGAACAATGAGATGAAAATTTGTCTTTCCTTTGTTTTCCAACTCTAAGTGGATGACAAAATTAACTATGGGCTAAGTCACTATTGTGGTCATTGGTGAATCATCTAGGAAAGCATATTTTGTTCTCAGCGATACTACCTTCCAAGATATGGCATCTAATCCTTGTAGAGGTATAGATAAGCTCAATGTTAGAGTCATGTCTACCTTGTTTCGAAGGAATTTATCTTCTTTGGATTGAAGATGAGAAAAATAGATGAATTTCAAAAATGGTTTGCAGTCTTTTATTTTATTTTGTAATGCTTATTTTTATAGATGACCATTTTGTGCAATACAGGGTGCCTTGTGAATATTTCCTTCCACGTTAATGCAGGCTTAAGTTCTTACTAGATCAGGCTCCTTCTTGAATATGAAAATGGAGATGACGACCTAAACTAGGTGGGTGCTTTACAAATTTAATTAATTTCCCATTGTATATACTACATTGAATAATAAAATTATAGTATGCATGGGTTACAAGTTTATATAAAAGGTTCTTTTTTCACTTCTCTTTAGGGAAACCCCAATACATGGAAACCAATGCAACAAACATGGGGTGCAAATTGGGCTTTGAATAGTGACCCTTTATGTGTTGTGTTTTTAATTTGCCTCACAACCCTCTTAGCAAGGAAAATTATCATTATAGATAACATTATTCTAGAGAATTGGTAATGAAATTCTACATACAATACCAATGCCAACAATCAAGCAATATAACTCTCTTTTTAAAGTCCTTTTCATCTTTTCCTCACAATACTTGTTCATTATCAGTACCTTGTCCATATTTAGCCTTGGAAAGAATTTACCACCCAATTAGGGTTACATTTCAAAACAACCTGACTCATCGAAGGTGTCGCATGGTATTGCCCTGATGGGTCAGTCACCCTATCAAGTGCCCCCTTCAAAGGGACTTCGGCCTAGTCTAGACAAAATGGGAGTTGATCACCCTACAAATGGCCCTCGTTCAATCTTCAAATGCGTCTGACAAAAAAATCTTATACCGCATCACCCTTCACACAAACTACAATTCCACCCATCCACCCTGGATCCAACATCCTCCAAACCATAAAAAGGCAAAGCCCCTACGAGGGAGCTACATCGATCCACCAAACAAGTTTTCGTTCAAAATTACTCCCACTAAGTTGTGCTTGATCCAAAATATTACTCATGTGTTACCATGTGTGACAGCCAAGAAAACTGACAATCAGCCACCCTATAATTGACCCATGACCAATTTTGAGGTGAACCAAACTTCTAGCTCATTATAGAGTCACACTCTTTGCACACACAAACAATTTCCATCACCATTGAAAAAATGTGGTTGTGACTCTTCAAAACATTCAAAATAATTTCCAACTAATCTCCAACTAACAAAATCAAACTAGCAAGAAACTCGGGTGAAAATTTGTCAAAATTGCATAAAGAGGAAGCACCTGTGAGGGAGACACAACAATCCCCCAAAGGGGGTTCCTGTTCAAAGTGGCGACCCAACATACCATGCCTCATGTGTTACCTTTTCCAAAATTTCATATTATTTCTTATGTTAACTCCATCAAGTAAGATTTTTTTTTGGATTTATGAGGCTTGGTCTATGTTAGTTTTCCTTCAATAGACAAAAAAAAAACTCTAAAATTTATGGTTCTTCCTTGAATTTTCATCAAAGATAACTTCGATGATCATCATGGAGAGTTAGGTTTTTATTGGCTTGTATCATAACTCAACTTACAATAACCTCGATCATATTGTCTTAAATTCATATTTGTGCCCAGAATTGATATTTTCCTAATCTCGACCTATTCGAGGCTTGTGCTAATAAACCAAGACCCTTGGTCCTTCTCTTATAACAAATATATTCTGACCCAATAGATAGAGAAAATTTTAGACTTGTCTTAGGTATTTTTTTTCAATAGGAATTTTGTTTCCAACCATAGAAAGTTATTCTTACAAGCTTGACTTCTGGTGAATACGTCCTTCATAATCTTGACTAGATTTTAGAGACTAATTTTGATCCTTGTTTCTAAATCTAATACCATGTTGAAATAAAAATGCATAATAGAATTTCTTAACATGATAATTGATTATATATTTTTTCTCATTTAGACATTACTTCATTCATTGGGTCATCAATAAATTATACAAATACAATTATACAAGTTCAGAATAAGAATTGCAAGAGGAAGCCTATGGTTGTGATAAGGTGTGGAAAAATTAAATTCAGAGAAAGGGAGAATATGGGTTGGCCACAACATTGTTTTTTTAATGACGTGGTTGGGTTCCCAAGTTGCAAAAAAAGTAAGGCTGTCTATGAGGGTATGGCAGTTAGGCAGTGTGAAGGTGTTCCAGGGAATGTAAGGCTCCTAAGTAAGGCTAGTTTTCAGGGCATGAGTGCCAAGGCGTGCTTAGGAATGATAATATGTGACAAATAGTGCGAAGGCATGTCAAACATGCTAAGATGTTCCAAGCGTTAAGGCATGCCAAGATGTGAAAGGGTGTGACAATGTGTGTTAGGGATGGTCAAGGAAACAAAATGGAGAAACAAGTTAAACTACAATGAGATGAACACATAAGAGCGTTAATCGTCATCAATTTACCTTTTCCGTGAGGGGCATTCTAGGCACACCAACACTAGGTGTGAATAAGTTCCAAGTGCCATGTGTTAGTGCATTCTATGTGCCAAATCTTCCTCTATTGCTTCTCATCTACTTTCCAATAATTGATCTCAAATAACTTTAATATTAAACCATTCCAAAGCATACCAAGTCATCTCAATGCATGTCATACATGCTAATACTTTACAAGCTCTAACATGTGCCAAGTGCCAATGTGTGTTAGGGAGTGTTATGCATGCTATGAAGTGGCAGAGCATGTCGAAAAGTGCTAAGTAGAGAGTGTCAATGCATGTTGAGGAGTGTTAGGGAGTATTAGGACAACCTAAGGGAGCACTAGGTCAAAATGCATGGAAGTGAATGAATATGAGGGTGTGTCAAGGAGTGGAAATGAGTGCTAGTTGTCATTTCAAGGAGGGAGTGAGAAGGTATTCTAAGCATTCACAAACCATATTGACCACTCACTTCTTACCATTCTCACACCATAAGAGAAAAACCTAAAAATTTCATTCTTAAAATCTCTTGTGTGGTTTCCTAATGTCATTCAAGTAGAATCTCGCAATTACTTATGTTAGTCATGGTGCGATCATTTTTTTATTCTCTTAAAGGAAATATTTCTAGACATGCACCCCGTCAAACATAAATCATCGAGTGAAAATGAATGGAAATGAATGAATAAGAGGGTGTGTTGGGGAGTGTCAGTGAGTGTCAGGCGTGCCAAGGGGGGAGTGACAAGGCATGCTAGGGAATGCTATGGCATTTCAAGAAGTTCCAGGTTGTGCTAACATGTGTCACATAACGCCAAGGCATGCAAATGCATACCAAGCATGCCAAGACATGCCATGTGTTAAGGCATGACGATATATGCCAAGTGTTAGGGTATGCAAATGCATCTCAAGGGGTGTAAGGCAACAAATGGAACACCAAGTTAAAATGAAAATAAATGAACACATATGAGGGTTAATAATTTAGGACCTTAACTTTTCAAGAGGGGTATTTTAGGCATACCAACACTAGTGCCAATACATGCCAAGGGCTAAGTTTTAGTGTGTCTTAAGTGCCAAATCATCCTCTATTACTTCTATATTAATTGTGAATAATTGATCTCAAATAAATTTTATCTTAAACCATGCCAAGGAATTCCAGGGCATCCAAACACATACCAAGAATTTTCAAGTGCCACTAAGTGCCAAGACCCAATATATGTCAGGGAGTTATAGGGCATGCTATAGAGTTCTAGGTTTGCTAAGGAGGGAGTGATAAGATATGATAGATATTTCCAAGACATGCTAGAGTGCTAGGAAAGCATACCAATATGTGTCAAGTGCCAATGTGTGTTGAGTGTTAGCGAGTTCAAGGGAAACACAAGGCATAAATATGTAAGAATGCATGGAAATGAATGAATAAGAGTGTGTGACAGGGAGTGTCATGGAGTTCCAAGTGTGTTAAGGAGGGAGTGACATGGTATGCTAGTAAGTGCTAAGTCATGCTAGTGTGCCAGAGTGGCATGTGTCCAAGATGTGCCAGGTGCCAAGGTGTGCCAACACATGGTAGGAAGTGTTAGGGAGTCATAGGGACACACAAGGGAGCACTAGGTGAAAATAATCCATGCAAATGAACAATTAAGTGAATGTGACAGGAAGTATCAGTAAGTTCCAAGTGTGCTAAGGAGGGAGTGAAAAGGTATGATAGGCAGTGCTAAGGTATGTTAGATTTTAGGGAAACATGCCAAGATGTGCCAGGTGCTAGGGTGTGCCAATGCATGTCAGGGAGTGTTATAGAGTGCCAGGTAAAAACAAGGGAGCAATAGTTTCAAATGCATGGAAATGAATGAATAATAGTGCGTGACAGGGATTGTTAGAAAATTCTAGGTGTGCTAAGGAGGGAGTGACAATGTATGTTAGGTAGTGCCAAGGAATGCTAGTGCCAGGGCGACATGTCAATATGTGCCAAGTGACAGGGTATGCCAATGTATGTAAAGGAGTGTTAGGGAGTTCCACGGAAACATAAGGGAGAACTAGTTCAAAATGCATGGAAATGAATGAATATAGAGTGTGTGATAGGGAGTGTCAGAAATTTCCAACTCTACTAAGGATGGAATGAAAATGTTATATGCTAGGAAATTCCAAGGCATGCTAGAGTTCCAGGGCATGTGAAGGAATGGTAGGGTGTGTTAGGGAGTTCCAAATCATGTCAAGGAATTCAAGGGATGCTAACATGTGCCACATAGTGCCAAGGGATTTTTAGACGTTCCAAGTGTTATGGCATGTCAAGATGTAAACTATGTTGCTCAGTTGTTTTAGGGTCATGATTGGACGTGAGCCTTGAATCGGTAACGTTTTAAGTGGGATGAGTTGATATTGTCCACGAGTAGCCTAATATTAGTTATAAGCCATTCTTAGGTGAACAAGGCATAGTATAGTTGTAGTAAATGAAACTTGGTCAAGTTGGTGTAGTCGAGGCAGGACTTGGTTGGGTTCCCAAGTCTAAAAACAATAAGGGTAGTAATGAGGACATGATAGTTAAGGACTGCCAGGGTGTCCCAAGGAATTAAAAGGTGTGCTAATAGATTCCAGTTAGTGTTAATGCATGACAAGGAGTGTTTGGGAGTGTCAGGGTGTCACAAGGGAGAACTAGTCCAAAGTGCATGGAAACGAATGAATAAGAGTGTTTGTGAGGGAATGCTAGTGAATTCCAGGTTTCCCATGGATGAAGTGTGTTAGGAGAATTTCAAAATAGGACTTTCAGGAGGCAAGCCTATGATTGTGATAAGGGGATGGATAAAAAAAATTCAGTCAAAGGGAGACTTTGTGCTAGACACAACACTATTTTTTCAATTACTTGGTTGGGTTCCCAAGTCACAAAACAATTAAGGTTATCTATGAGGGCATGACAACTACAGAATGCCAAGGTGTGCAGGGAATCCCAGGTAGTGTTAACACATGCTAGAAAGTTCCAAGGCATGTTAGGAATTCCAATATGTGCTAGGTGCTATGGTTTGGCGCCAACACATGCCAGGGAGTGTCAGGTAAACAGAATGGAGGACTGGTTTCAATTGCATGGAAATGAATGAATAAGAGTGTGTGATAGGGAGTGTTAGCAAGTTATAGGTGTGATAAGGAGGGAGTGACAAGGTATGCTAGGAAATTCCAAGGCATGATATAGTGCTAGGAAAGCATGCCAATATGTTCCAAGTTCTAGGGTGTGCCAATGTGTGCCAAGGAGTGCTAGAGAAACACAAAGGGATCACTATGTCATAATTCATGGAAATGAATGAATAAGAGTGTGTGACAAGGAGTTTCAATGAGTTCCAAGTGTGCTAAGGAGGAGTGGCTAGGCATGCTTGGTAGTGATAAGGAATGCTAGAGTGCTAGGGCGACATGCGGGCAAGATGTGCCAATGTGTGCAAGGAAGTGTTAACTAGGAGTTACAGGGAAACACAAGGGAGAACTGCATCAAGATGTATGGAAATGATCAAATAAGAGTTTTTTATTGGAATTTTCAATGAGTTCCAGGTGTGCTAAGGAGGAAGTGACAAGGTATGCTAGGTAGTGTTAAGGCATGCTAGAGGCCAGGGTGACATGCCAAGATGTCTTAGGTGCTAGGGTGTACCAACACATATGAAGAAGTGTTAAGTAATGTTAAGGAAACACAAGGGAGCACTAGGTAAAAATGCATGGAAATGAATGAATAAGATTTTGTGACTAGGATTTTTAATGAGATCTAGGTGTGCTAAGGAGAGAGTGACAAGGTATGCTAGGTAGTGACAAGGAATACTAGAGTGCTAGGGTGGCATGCCAAGATGTGCCAGGTGTTAGGGTGTGCCAATGCATGCTAGGGAGTGTTAGGGAGTGTCAGGTAAACACAAGGAAGCACTAGATAAAAATTCGTCGAAATAAGCGAATAAGAGTGTGTGATAGGGAGTGTCAATGAGCTCTAGGTGTTTTAAGGAGGGAGTGACAGGGTTATATGCTTGGCAATGCCAAGGTATGTTAAACTACCAAGGCATGTCAGGAAGTGCTAGGGTGTGTTAGAGAGTGTAAAAGCATGTCAAGGAATGTAGGGGATGCTAACACATGCCACATAATGCCAAGGCATTTAAGACATGTGAGGTGTTATGGCATGTCAAGATGTAAACTGTATTGCTTAGTTGTTTTACGACTACAGTTGGATGTGATGAGCCTTTTCTTTGTAACTTGTTAAGTGGGATTAGTTGAGCTTGGACATGATTAGTCTAAGATGAATTACATGTAGTTCTTAGGTGAACAACGCATATGTTGAATTTCCATGACACATGAGAATCTGGGTTTGTCTTAGAATATTTGATGAAAACACACTCATGCCGCAACACATCTAGTTTGCACAATTAAATATACACACACCAGGGAATCAAATAGTGCACATGAAAATTTTTAACTTTTTCAAACCTTTCTTCGTTAAATTACAAACTATAATAGAATAGGCTAGAGCTCTTGTATCAGGGATCATGGCACTTTACAATCACAATGATACAAGGAATACAACTAGGGCTTGGTGTTACTCCTTTGACAACCAATCTACCTTGAACAAGACAATAATTGACCCACTTTTTGATGGTGGCCACACATATCTCTTTCAATCCATATGTCTTGAACACATCTGGTAGGTCCTCTTGCCTCCCATTATGCAACTCCTCAATCTGCCTCTATCAATGAACTCAACTCATTTAGGTTACTGAACTTGGCTCAAGAAAAAATTCCCTCTATATACCTTTTTTTTCCTTTAAGGTTTGTAACACTTAGGGTTTTATTTTAGTTTTTCACAACTTCATTGTGAACAAACCTTTGGTCTACCCACTTTTTCCATATTGCTACTCCAAGATGACAAGTCTAGGGATATGGAGGTTTCCATTTTTATCAATGACACAATCCTCTACAATACAGTGAAATAGGGCTAGTTGGTTATCCCACTTGACTGCTACTTTAGTCCTTCAAATTCTGCACATCCTTAGGCCCAATACACCTACCCTTATACTACTACTAGTCTTATTTTCCTTCATAAGTGCAGGACTTAGAGCTCTTCTTTGATAGTCACCTAACAACCCTCCAATTGTACTTGGAATACCATCAATTTTCCCAACCACAGACAATTCTTTTATTGATCTAGTGCCCACAACACAACCCTCATCTAGGGCTCTTCAAATATGCCACCTAATAGTGATTTGTGTCCTCTAAAAATCAATATTCTTGTGTACCAATTTCTTTGTTGTCCAATCTATGAACAAATATGAACTACTCATATTATCATCCTTCTAACAATTTGTAGATGATTGAACTAGGGTCACAAATCATCCATTAACAGTCCATCAACTAACTGTTTATAGGTCGATTCATATCTCTGTCCAAAACTCTATGGATAGTCCACAAAAATAAACTCCTCTTCATGTCAATATATTCCTCATATGGCACATTTCTTCTGCTCCATCTTCTACTCAAGTTCCACCTTGCTTTGGATTTTCTATCTCCACACATACTTCTACAAACCATCTTCCAATTTTGTCGTATATATTATAGAGATAAACCTCTATATAAGGGTCACAACCCCTCTTCTTCTATGTAGTTTTGTCACAATCTTAATGGCAAACCTTATGGATTGAATATTCTAGGAAACCTCCCTAAATATGGAATTATACTTCTATTTTATTTGCTTTAGAACAAACCCTATCCACCCATAGAAAAAATGACAACTCTTTCATCCATAAGAGACTCGGCCTAGAATTATTCGTTTTCTAAGCAAGAAAGCAGAGGATCTATCCATCGAACCTCTAGGATCGGCCTGCAAGGGCTCCAGGGTTAGATCTACGCACTGACTGCATACTTGTTCCACGACCTGCCTTACCTGTGCGCCTGGAGAATATGAATTTGGCTCCGGCCACCACTTCCTTTCAGGTAATCTCAATCGTTCTCCAGATCTTTGTAAAATCTCCTATGGGTAAATCACACCTAATCTGGATACGAATAGAAGACTCTGTTTTGCATCTGAAACAACAGATCTGGGAACTGATGGGATATCCGGTCCCGATCCAGCACCTAGTGAATGGTAGACACTCCCTACAGGATAACAGATCAATGATGGATTATGGAATTAAAGCTGACTCGACCATCTTACTGAATCTTCGGTTGAGAGGGGGCGCTGTACAACAAGGGAGATCAAGCTCAGCAGGAGGGGAAAAGGGGAAAAAAGCCACACCCCAGCAACAACCATCTGGAGGCCTCACCTATAAAAACATACTACAGGGTACCAAATCTGCAGGGCCGCCGCCGGTTCAAGAAGGAGCTGTCCCAAGGCCTTACATTGTGGAACAGTTAGGACAAACAACTATTTTCAAAATTGATTCTTCAGGAACAGAGGACTATGTAAAGTCTTTTGAAACCCAAGCCCTCATCTGCCGTTTTAACTGTTTCTGGCCTAAACCCATGGATTTGTTCCATTGGATCTTCACTCGGTGGACCATGGAATGCGACATCCATCTCTGTTCCAAAGGTTTCTTCATTGTTAAGTTTAAATCTTCAGAGACCAGAGATATTGTCATCCAATCAGGACCTTGGTTTTGGGGTTCTACAGGCCTCTTCCTGACCCCTTGGTTCCCTGATTTCGATCCTAATACCATGACAGTGGCCAGAATGCCGGTATGGGTGCGCTTACATAATCTCCCTCTTCACTTTTGGAATGACCAGATCCTGGAAGGAATCGGCAACAGTATAGGAAAGTTCATCAAAATGGATACAGAGAGAATTGAGGAGAGAATCTATACCTTCGCACGGATCTGCGTCGAGGTGGATCTGAGCAAAGGACTGCCGAAGAATATTATGCTGTCTTACAAGCAACAGAACTGGCTGCAGGGACTCGATTATGAAAACACTGCCTTCAGATGCAGAATCTGTCGAATGCCAGGACACCTCCAAAGCTCATGCCCAGACGCAAAGAAAGGAAACAGCAAAAAGAACCAGAAAGAGAAACATAGAAAAGGGTGGCATTTCCCTCCTCCGGTCTACGAGGAATCCGAAGCAGAGGAGGATCCCATCCCCATGGGAAATAATGAGACTACCCAAGGACAAGAAGTTCAAAGGAATGAAACCACAGATCAAAAGGACCCTCAGTACCACCAGACTCAGTCAGAAAGAACAAATGAGGACATAGGTGTCGGAGGAGTCAAACGTTACCACTCCTCGGACACTTCAGAGTCAGACAAAGATTCAGGACCTCAAACATCAGAAAATCAGTTAGTCCTTATAACATCTGCGCCTTCCGAGAGCGGGTGGCGCAAGGTCGAGAAGAAGAAGGGGAGGAAAACCTGAGCTGTGGGACAGCTACCCACACTCTGGCCGTTGTGGTTCTTTTTTTTTTTTTTTTTGAACCAAGTAGTTTTTCTCTGCCTTTTTTCTTGACTCTTTTTTGGGTAGCTTTGCTACGTTGATTGGTGTGCTAAAAGCACATGTGCCCTTTGGGCAGTTGTTTGAAATGCTATGCATATGTTCCTTGTAACTTTTCATTTTTATAATAAAAAGTTACTGATTTTTTTCTGTGGAAAAAAGAGACTCGGCCTAGCACATATGGATCCATAGATTCTGGACATTTCTTTGACTGAATCTTGACCTGAACTTTAGATCTCTATGACCTTCAAACTACGATTACCTCAGTCAATATTACACCTGTGACTACTTCTGTTATGGCCCTAAATTATAGTGTAGACCCACGTCCATCTGTGTTGGTCTTTATCACAAACCTTGCAACCTACTAACCACCACAATGTATGGTCTCAACCCTCTCTGCTATTTCAAAATTTGATGCGGCCTTCACACAGAAACACCACTGAAATCACATGCCCAAATTCTCATGAGCCACCTCCCTTAAGCTTGATATTCCATAAGAGAACCAACAATATGTCATCCTACTTCCTATCTCGAACCCATTAAGGTATGTGAAATTCTTGTGAACCCTCACATGATTATCACACTCTTGGTGGATGATCATGGCCTCCATTTAGCAACACTTACTCAGACCTCTAACTCGACCTACTTTAGGACTACATCTCTCTCGGCCTCCTTGATGAAATGAGCTCCTTCTCACTTGATGTTATTTCCTTCATACTAAGGCCTCCTTGAATATATTTTTCTAGCGAGGCCTCTTAAGAATGCTCTATAACTTACAAAATTTATCCACTTAGACCTTAGGAAATATGATTTTTTATTTTTTATTTTATTTTATATTTTAAACCCCATATCAGGTCCAAAGCCCCTACGCTTGGGTTATTTTCCCTCAAATCCTTTTGTGGCCAAACTCACACAAACCTATATGACTAGATAAGTGGTGTACCTCCCAAGCTACACAATTCAACAACATAGTCTAGTTGTAGTAATCGTAACTTGGTCAAGCTCCTACAGTCAAGTGAGGACTTGGTTGGGTTCCCAAGTTGAAAATTTAGTAAGGGTAGTTGTGAGGGCATGATAACTAGGGAGGGTTTGGGCATGACAAGGAATGAAAATTTGTGCTAACGAATGTTGGAAAATTTCAATGCATGTTGAGGAGTGTTAAGGAGTGTTGAGGCATCACAAGGGAGAACTAGGTAAAAATGCATGGGAATGAACAAATAAGAGTGTGTGCCAGGGAGTGTCAGTGAATTCAAGTGTGCCAAGGATGAAGTGTGTTAGAAGAAGTTAATAATAGGATTTGCAAGAGGCAAGCCTACGATTGCAATAAGGGGCTGGACAAAGAAATTTTAGACAAAGGGAGACTTTGTGTTGGGCACAATACTATTTTTCTTTTCTCTATTATTTTTATATGACATGTGGCACAATTTGGCTGAATTCTCATGTTTTAAATTGTTTTAGACAATTGCATATTTTACATTGTTGTGTATACGTTTTGGGGCACTCAGCTTGTGCCAAATTGTATCTTGTTTGTCTTCTGTATCTTGTGGTTCTTGCAAATTCTTAGTTAATTCTCTATTGTTTATATGAACTGGACATACATGTGAAATATTGCCTATGTAAGCTATGTTGCTTAGTTTTTTAATGGCCATGGATAGATGTGATCCCTGTCTTGGTAATTTATTAAGTGGGAAAAGTTCAAATTGGACATGAGTGGCCTAAGATGAGGTATAGGCAGTTCTTAGGTGAAAAAGGCACTATCTACTTGTAATAGGTGCAATTGATCAAGTTCTTACAGCTAAAGCAGACCAATATTGTGACATGAACCGCAATAGCTAAGGAATTGATCGGGTTCCCAAGTCGTGAAAAAATTTAAGGCTAGTTGTGAAGGCATGAGTGCCAAGGCATGCTAGGGAATGCTAACATGTGCCAGATAGTTTGAAGGCATGTCAAAATGCTAAGATGTGTCAAGTGCTAAGGCATGGAAAAATGTGAAAGGATGTGACAATACATGCCAGGGACAATCAAGGAAAAATAAAGGAGAAACTAATTAAACTAAAAGGAAATGAACACATCATAGGATTAATAATTCATCAATTTACATTTTCCAGGAGGGACATGCTATGCACACCAACACTAGGTGGAAATAAGTGTCAAGTGCCAAGTGTTAGTGCATTCTTAGTGCCAAATCATCCTTTGTTACTTCTCTTCTTTTTTCCAATAATTGATCTCAAGAAGAGAAGACATGCTAATGATCATGGTCTCTCTATGACTACATCTCTCTTCTCCCCCTTGATCAAATGGGCTCCTTTCCACTTGATGTTATTTCCTTCATCCTAAGGCCTCCTTAAATAGTTTTTCCTAGACCTATTAGGAACCCTCTAGAACTTACGGGTTTTATCCACTTAGACCTTAGGAAATATTAATTTTCCTTTTTAATTTTCTTTTAGAATTTAAACTCCATCTTGGGTCCAAAATCCCTTTCCTTGGCTTCTTTGCCCGCAAATCCTTTTGTGACCAAATTCACACAAACCTATCTCACTAGGCTTGTGGAGTACCTCCCAAGCTACATAATTCAACAACATAGTATAGTTGTAGTAACCGTAACTTGTTCAAGCTCTTGTAGTCAAGCGAGGGTTTGGTTGGGTTCCCAAGTTGCAAATTAAGTAAGAGTATTTGTGAGGGAATGATAGCTAGGGAGGGTTAGGGCATGCAAAGGAATGAAAAGGCATGCTAACACATGTTGGAAAATATCAATGCATGTTGAAATAGAGTGTTAGGGAGTGTTGGGGCATACCAAGGGATAACTAGGTCAAAATGCATAGAAAGGAACGAATAAGAGTGTGTGCAAGGGAGTGCCAGAAAATTCAAGTGTGCTAAGGACGAAGTGTGTTAGGAGAAGTTAAAAATAGGATTTATAGGAGGCAAGCCTACATTTATTATACAAGGCTCGACATAATAGTTTTAGACAAAGGGAGATCACTTTGTGCTACGCACAACATTGTTTTTCCTTTAGCTATTTTTTTTATATGAGATGTGCCACACTTTGGCTACATGTTCATGATTTAAAATATTCTAGATAATTTCATATTGTCCATTGTTGTGTATAAGTTTTGGGGAACTTGGCTTGTGTCAACTTATATCTTGTGTGCCTTGTGCATCTTGTGGTTCTTTCAAACTCTCAATTACTATTCTATTTTTTATATGAACTGAACATACATGTGAAATATTTCCTATGTAAGCTATGTTTCTTAGTTTTTTTATGGCCATGGCTAGATCATGTGATCCTTGTCTTGGTAACTAGTTAAGTGGGACAAGTTGAGCTTGGACATGAGTGGCATAAGATTAGTTATAAGGATTTCTTAGGTGAACAAGGAATAATCTACTTGTAGTAGTGCAACTGGTTTTTTGCGGTTGAAGCAGGCCAATATTGTCACATGAACTGTAGTATCCAAGGACTTGATTGGGTTCCCAAGTTGTGAAAAAATGTAAAGGATATTTGTGAGGACATGAGTGCCAAGGCGTGCTAAGGAATGCTAAGATGTTCAAGATAGTGCGAAGGCATGTCAAACATGCTACTATGTGCCAAGTGATAAGGCATGCCAAGATGTGCAAGGGTGTGTCAATGCGTGACAGGGAATGTCAAGGCAACAAAAGGGAGAGACAAGTTAAACTGCAAGGAAATGAACACATAAGAGGGTTAATAAGTCATCAATTTACCTTTTCCAAGAGGGGCATGTTAGGCACACCAATACTAGGTGCCAATAGGTGCCAAGTGAAAATTCTTAGTGCATTCTAAGTGTCAAGTATTCCTTTTTTGCTTCTCATCTACTTTCCAACAATTGATCTCAAATAAATTTAATATTAAACCATGTGAAATCATACCAAGGCATATCAACGTATTCCATACATGCTAAGACTTTCCAGGTGCCAACACGTGCCATACGCCAATATGTGTCAGGGAGTGTAATGCATGCTATGAAGTGGAAGGGCATGTTTAAGAGTGGTAAGGTGTGCTAGAGAGTGCTAGTGCATATTGAGGAGTGCTAAGGAGTACTAGGACAAAAAATTAAGGGAGCACTAGGTCAAAATTCATGGAAGTTAATGAATATGAGGAATGTGTGCTAGGGACTAGTGTTAATGAGTGCTAGCTATCATGCCAAGGAGGGAGTGACAAAGTATGATAAGCATTGGTAAGGCATGCTAGAGAATATCAAGGCATGTCAAGAAGTGCCAAAGTGTGCTAGGGAGTTCCAGGGTGTGCTAATTATATGTGCCAAATAGTGCCAAGATATGCCAATACATGCCAAGTGCTAAGGATGTGCAGGGTGCTAGGGTATGTCAATATGTGTCAAGGAAAAAAAAAGGAAGAACCAAGCTAAAATGAAAGGAAATGAACACATAAGAGGGTTAATAAGTCGGGACTTTGTCTTTTCCAAAACGGGCATGCTAGGCACACTAATAATAAGTCCAAATACATTCCAAGTGGCATTGTGTGCCAAGTGATAATGTATGTCAATGCATGAAACCAAGGTGTTCCAGGGAATGCTAGTGACTACATGCATGCCAACACATGCTATGAGAGTTCTATTTTGTGCTAGCGCATCCCACCATGTGCTCGAGTGTCAATGTCATGACAAGATGTTCTAGGTACAAATATTTTCCAAGACATGCGAGGTGCTAAGAAATGTTAGTGTGACAAAGCATTAATTTAAGGTGTGCCCAATTTTTTGTGGAGTGTTAACTCTCTCTCATTAATAGAATTGACAGAATTTGATTTAGTATTAAATAATATATTTCCTACACACACTAGTGGAACTTTATCTAAAGGGAATTTTCTAGATAATAAACTTAATATATATGAACCATGTGTTGACTCATAGGAAAAACTCTATTCGACTAGTGATTACGTGAGGGAAATGATACACACTAATTACTTCTTAAAAAATTGACTGATTATAAGCACTATGGCTTGGAAATATCAAAAACAAATTTCCACAATAATGGCCTTAAATAGTTATCTTTTGAAAAAAATATATTAAGAGGCATATAGCGTCATCAAAAACTCATTGGAATGATCAATGGCGATGAACATTTTTCAACCGTCACCAAAAGTAACAAAAAGAGCATTGGTGAGGGTCATTAAAAGTTCATCACTAGAAGTTTCACCAAAGAGAGAATTAGTGATGGGCCTTTAACGACCCTCACCAAAAGTGTCATTGAAAATGGCTTTGGTGACGAACCTTAAAAGACCATCACTGTATACACTTAAAGTGGTGCTTTTTTAAGGACCATCACCATATGTGACATTGGTGATGGACCTAAAAGCTCCATCACAAACATGACCCTCACCAATGTCCTTTTTTCTTGTAGTGAAGATATACAAAGCCAATCAAAGAAGAATACATCACAGCTGAAATAGATAACATATATCAATTGATAGCTAAGGAAGAGGATTATATTAAACCTACTAAAGATGGAAAGTTCAATTGGGATCATGATAGTTCTTGCACATCAGATTCAGAAGAAGAATTGGAGAATTGGAAGAACATGTTGCATGAAGTATCTACAAAGTGTTGTGCAAGAATGAAAAAATTAGTTTCTTGTATGATATCTGAGGTATGTAACCTGCCTTCTTATGGTGGTTTGGGAAATGTCGATACTTTTCTTACTGCTTATGTAGAACAAGTTCCATAAAATCAAAGATTTTCAGCTTTGGATATAGCCTTGAGAGCTACCCCTGCTAGATGGTGGGGCACACATAAGAAGAATATTGGATAATAAGTGTGTCTATATGGCACTCAGCGGGAAGGGCCACACACATGAGAACCTATCAGTCCTTAGCTTTGGTTCTCCGGTATGTATCCCAATTCTTCCCCTATCTTCATGCAACAAGTCCTTTGAGTCTCACTCCTAAGGTGGTCTAGCTTTTGAAGCCACGGTTATTAATGTGGGTGCTAGGTCCCTATATTACTATTATAGTCCCGTATTGTTGTTATTGTAACCCCCTTATTGTTATTATCATATTGGTAACCCCCCATGTTGGGGTCCTGTGATTTGACCGATTGGCAAACCAAATGACAAGGCAACATAGAAACCAATCTTTAGAGCTCTAGGATCTAGCCCTCCTAGTCTCAGAGAGGGATCTCTCAATTGTTTGCAAAGATATGACTTGTTTTCTTGTAAAAAGTTGATTTTAGGCTAGTTATTAAGCATGAGTTTGTTTGATTTTTTGGTGGGACATGATGATCTAGGCAGCATAGATAGGAAAGGGAAATCTCTAATTCATTGGGCAATGGAGTCAAGTAGAAGTTTGTAACAAGTTTGTAGATGAATTAAGGGTATCAAAGGGAAAATCTAACTTGGCTATTGGATCTACAAAGTCTTTCAGGTGAAATGAAATGAACATTCAAGGTTTAGAATGAAAAGTCGAACTAAGGGAAATTAAGAATCCTCAATTATATGTACTTCTCAACAAAGGGACTTAAAACATCATCTAAACATGAAGAGATATTTCATAGAGAGGGCTAACCATAAATTCTAGAAATCACACTTTAGTAAATAAAAATTTCAATACAAACTTTCAAAATGAAATCTAGGAGTCGAGGAACTCTCTATTTCATCAAATATTTCACTTTCAAGGATAAGAAAACATTCAAGATTCAAAAATAACTACATTCATAGAAGAGGGAACTCCTATACATCTTTGATTACAGCTATAAAGACCTTTGAAAAAATTATTTAAGCAAGAACAAAGGGTATGATCAAAACAGACCTCTTTGGCAGACTGTAAACAATGGTACTTTAAAGGGAGACTTCAGAAACAGTTTTCAAGAGGCAGCAAGTAAACAGGGAAAACCATAAATCATTCTTGAGACCAACTATTTGAAATATTCTTGAAATAAACAAGCTCAAGGGTTGAAAAGCAATCAAACTACTTAATAAAACCTTCAGCAGATGAAAACATAAAGACAGTGAAGAGTAAACAGGTCTAAGGTGCTTCTAGGAGAAATTTCTTAGCCCAAAATTTTTACTCTACTACAAGCAAGAAATGATGAAAACAGAATGGAAAACAGGAAAAACATTAACAGATTAGAATACTTCACTAACAACCAAGCTCAGGGATCCAATGAAAGAGCTTTCTCCATCAACAAACAGGTCAAAACATCCACAGGTTCTAGAGTTATCGAATTCCCAAAGAGTTATCGAATTCCCAACATACAATGAGTTCAAATGCAATATTTATGCTGCAAATGAGGAGGTGGAACCATCTAGGGTTCAAAATGTTATTAATGACATAGTAAATGCACTCCTATCCTTAAAAACCATGCAAGGCATAAGGTAGGAATGTCTGTCAACTACTTCTCTGTGTAATAAACTATCTTTACTTCCTGAGGATAAAATAGTTGAAAAGATTGACTTTGAGGCCTTTTTCTGTCTTTACATTAACTGTTCTGACAGTTTAAAATATCTTCTTTTGTGTAATAACTGTTTATTTTCCTTTTGAGACATAAGGTAAGCCACAGGTGGCAATTAGATTTATTAAGGGAATAACTACTTCTGTTTGATGTATTCGAGGATTTTTTAGGCCTATCTTGCCTTAATTTAATCATTAAAAGTGTGTCTAGGCCTGATCTATTTAGCCTTGGTTTGCCTTTTTAATCTGCTTTAAGGCTTTGATTTTGCCTTAAGTCTTTATAAATCCACTTTGCTGACTTTTGCTCTTTATCTGATTGCTTTAAACCTTTGTTCTATTCCTTTATCTCCTTTCGAACCTTTTTAAAATTCTTTCACCTGTCTTTAACTGTGTTCTCTTCTTTTACACTGTGCAGGGTTTCCTTTGGTGCACCAAAGAGTTTTGTGTTTCAACTAGTGTTTATGAAAACACTGATTTAAAACTTTGAATTAAAAATAATCCCATCCCTTTTCGTTTCAAACCCTCAGAGTTATCCTGAGGCCCCAATCTTGACTTCAACTGTGGAATGGCCCCTTGGGCTTGGGGCGCTATCAAACCTGCAAAATAAACAAAAAAATTAATAAAACCTTGCGTTTTTTGTGGTTTACTGCTTTTGAGAGGTTTATGAGGGCGTAAGGAGCAGTGAGGAGGAAGGGAGAGTGCAGGGGAGAGGTTCCGAAGGCAGAACCATGAAAACAAGTTTGAATTTTTCATTTTGGGTCATAATGGAGGAAAGGTGGTTTCTTGAAAGCCACCCACAGTTTTCACGTTTCAGATGAGTGCTAAGCGGTAAAGCGAAAATTGAACGCGATACGCGTCGTTGATCGCCACGTGTCCCTCATGAAACCACTGGTTTCACGTGGATAACATGCGATTAGTTTTTTGGATAAACGGGCGCGAAAGAGTGCACGGACCGTTGGATCTGGGGTTGCAGATCCAACGGCGGAGAGGGTACGCGATGGGGAAAGGTGCGCGATGGCGTGAGATGATGGAGGCCAGGTGTCGGATGGGAATTGGATGAGTGGCAGGGTAGTGGATGGTGGGGCCGAGGGGTGACGTCGTTTGTTTTGTCGTTGAGCGCGTTGTGTTGATCGACGGGGTTAAATGAGGGCCGTTGGATCAGCAATAGATTAACAGTCGAGATCTATTGTGGGGGGACCGGGGGGTACGAAGGGAAAAATTCGGCCTGTGCCCACGTAAAAAACCTCAGTCGTTAGATCTAAGATCTCCATAGTCAAAAGGGTTAACTAGGGGGCACCAAAGGTTTGACTTGCGGATTAAAAAGTGCCCGCGGGTGAAATGGAAAGGTTGGCGACGAAAAAGGGAGGGCAGAGTTGAATGAGGGACATTGGATCTCAAAGATCCAATGTTGAGAATGATCCGGGAGATGAATGGATGGGAGGATGGCGGAGGGGGGCGAGAGAAACGGTGGCCATTGGATCTCAAAGATCCGCGGTCGAGAATGCATCGGAGAAAGGTTATGGAACGGGGCATAATGACCGTCAGATCGAGTGTTTCGATGGTTGATATTGTTTTAGGAAAATAAAACAATGGCACGGGGTGAGAAAAAGAAAGGGGCTAGGAGCAAAGGCGGGGGTGTGGTCTCTTGGTTAAAAGGAGGACCGAGGGTAAAAAACAAAAAGTGCTAAGGGCTTAAGAATGAGCCCATGATTGGGCCCTTGGGTCACATGGAGAAAGGGGCTGGGGCTCAAGCCCAAAGAAGATTTAAAGCCCAATTTTATAAAAAAGGCGGACAGAGGCTAAAACCAAGGTTTTTTGGCCTTTTTTGAAGTTCCAATAGCCTTTAAAAAGAGGGTTTTTGGGCTTTCGCCATATGAGCAAAGGGGGTGGAGGATCTAAGCCCTCAAGGGTTTAGGGCCTATTTATAAAATGCGTCGAAAATAGGCTTAAAGGAGGGTTTTTAGGCCTTTTTCAAGGTTTTTGATAGGTAAAGAGGGGTGTTTTAAACCATAAAAAGGGATTTTTTTACAAATTTGAAGGGTTTTTGATGATTTTAAAAGGGTTTTTTAGGGAAAATGGAGGATAATAAAGAGGAAAAAAGGAATTTTAGCAGGGAAAAAATGACTGTTTGGATAAGTGAAAATGAGTGAAAATGGGCAGATATAGCCTAAAAACAGCTTCTTTTTGAGATGGTAGGATAACTTAGAGGATTTAAGTGAAAATATTTAGTGAATTGATAGGCTTAGGATAATGAAGGCTGTGCGATTTCTAGAACTCACAATGTTTCTGCAATATTGTTTCTAGAAATCTGGGATTGTCAAATTTAGTCATCTTTGGATAAAGTCAAAATTATGGATGACTAACAGTGGCTCCATTTGGGGAGGAAAGCTGTCATTTTAGGTGTCTAGAACCTCAGTTTATAAATCTCTGGCTTTTAGTAGACCAGTGCCTCATCCATTTGGCAGATTTCTTCTTTTCTTGCTGATCTTTCTCTGAAAAGGACAACTTTTATTAATCTGCAACATGCAATTTCTTGAAAACAACATCTCTACCTACCCAATCATACTTTGTCCTAGCATTTTTTCTTCCTTTTTGAGTGCATTTAAACTAGCAAACTCTTTGACATTTTATTTTTGAAAACAAAAATAAACTGTCTAATCCTATCCTTATTTCTTCCAAGAGTCCAGATTAAACTGTTGAACTCTTTATTTTTCTACCTAAGCTACTATCTGTCAAGATTAAGCTGTTTGACAGATTTTATTCTCTATTTCTAAAATAGGAAATTTAAACATAGTCAAATCAGAATTAGATTGTCTGATTTGCTATGGTGTCTATGGCTGTATGTACAAGCTGCACATAGAATTTATTTGCAAAAAAAATAAAACAAAATTGTGAAGGCTTAAGATCTGAAAATTATAAACATCCTTCTATTCCTTTTCCAGCTCTAGTTTTGATCTATTTACAACTATCTTTTTCCTTTTCTTGGTTCAGATTTTGAGCTTGTTAGAACCATTTCCTTCCTATCCTAATCTATTCTACTTATAAGCCAAGTCTGAAAAAATCTTATCAATCTGTGCTTCTACTAACTTATCAACATAAATTCAAAGTATGTTCAGCCATGATTAGGCTAGATGACTGAACAATATATCAGTTTTTTAATCAGCAGTGGCACTTAGATTTGCTCACTTTCAGAAAATTCACTTTTTTGGGTATGGGGTTGTACCTTTTTTGAATCTGCCCTCTTTTCTTTTTCTATTGTTTTTGTGTTTTTATTTTTATAAATTGAAAAGCAATGTTATCTACAGTGAAAAATAAAAGTTTTGAAATTTAGGACTCTTGACAGAAATAGTGCTTGAGCATCCTGCCATTGACAGGACCTCCAAATAGGTCTTCTCCATTAAGCTCTTGCAGAAGAAATGCATTATGACCCTTGATAGAATGAATAATGTAGGGTAATTTCTACAGATTTTCAAATTTGCCATGTTTTCCCTTTTCTTCCCTTCTATAATCCCACTTTAGAACTACATTTCCAACTTGGAAATAATTTTCTTTAGTCCTCTTGTCAAATAACTTCTTGATGCTTTCTTGGACTGTTTGTGTTCTCTTATATACTTCCTCTTTGGACTGCTGTAAATGGATGGTTTGATTGATCCTTCTCTGCATATCATTTTCCTCAGATTGTACTTCTTGGAGGAGTTTCATGACTGGAACTCCTAAAGATGTTGGGAAGACTGCATCCATGCCATAAACTAGCTGATAGGGGGACATATTTATTGAATTTTTGGTGGTTAATCTATCAGCCAATAAAGCATGAATAAGCTTACTATGCCATTATTTCTGATTCTGTTCCAACAATTTTTTGATAATATTGACAAGGATTTTGTTGGAGGATTCAACTAATCCATTTCCTTGAGGATAGTAGGCAATGGAATGACCCAAGGTAATATGATACTTATGGCAGAAGTCAATCATTCTTTTAGATTTGAAGGCAACAACATTGTCATTGATGATTTTTCTAGGACAACCAAATCTGGATAGTATTTTGGTTTCAAGAAACTTGATAATGACAAAGTCAGTAGCATTCCTAGAAGGTATGGCTTCTATCCACTTGGTAAAATAATCAGTGGCAATGAGGATCCACTTATGTTGGGCTGATGAAGATGGGTGAATTTCCCCAATGAAGTCCAAGCCCCATTGTTGGAAAGGAACCTCTACACTGATGGGATGTAAAGGTAAAGGTAGGAGTTTTCTTTTTCCATAAAAAATTTGACATTTATGGCAAGACACGAAAAGTTTCTGAGTATCTGGGAAAAGGGTGGGCCAATAGTAACCATATTTGAGGATTTTATTTGTTGTAGTCTTCCAGTGAAGATGTCCTCCACATTCTCCCTTATGTAGCTCATGCATGATTTTTCCTGCATCAATCTCAAGCAAACATTTAAGAAATATCCCAACAACATTCTTCCAATATAAAACCCCATCTAGTATGCAATAATTTAAAGCTTTTTGTTTCAAAATATAGCTTTATTTTTGGACAAAGAAGGAGAGGTATTCAGATAAAGCAGCACATATATGATATCAGCATAGGAAGGTGAATTCACAAAATTTTCTTCAATAAATGGAGCTATAAATTCTTCTGTTTTTTCTAAAACATCAACCATATTCATATCTAGTGCTTGGAAGTTTGATTCAGCCATGAGTTTTTCTAATCCCTGCCCTTTGATTAGTTTGGTAGGCCTGATTTCTAAGTCATATTCTAAAATAACAGCAAACCATTTTCCCCTTTTACAATCAGGGTCTTGACTTAGAATATCCTTGACAACAGTGTGTGGGACAAAAACAATGATGTGAGAATGTAGGATGTATACTCTAAAGTCTTTTAATGCTTTTACCAAGGCTAAGGCTTGTTTCTCCATGATGTTATACTTGAGTGGAGCATCTCTTAAGGCCCTACTAAAAAAGGATATTGGTTGTTCATGACCCATGTCATTCTTTTGCAGTAACACTGCAGCTATTGTATGTTCAGATTAAAAGGAAAAGATATATAAATCTTTGGTGAAATCAGGACTTATGAGAACCAATGTTTGAGTAAGAGCTTGTTTTACTAGTTCAAATGATTGTTTAGATTGTATTGTCAATTTAGCACCTATTTCTTTCTTCAACATGTTTGTGATATTTGTTAATAGCTCAGCAAGGTTGGGGATGAACGTCCTTAAAAAATTTATCTTCCCAATGAAATATTGTAATTCTTTCAGGTTTCTAGGATGGCTGATTTTCAATATGACATCAATCCTTTTAGTGTCTACTTTGATTCCCTCTTTAGAAATTATGTGGCCAAGAAGCTTTCCTTCTTGGAGACCAAAGAGTGTCTTTTTCAGATTCGAAGATAAGCCATATCTCCTACATTTCTCAAAAACGTTTCTTAAATGAATCAAGTGTTCTTCATTAGTTTTAGAGAAAACAATAATGTCATCAAGGTAGATGATTATAAAATAGCCTATGTCTTCTGAAAAGGCTATGTCCATGGCCCTTTGGAAGGTGGCCCCAGCATTCATCAAACCAATTGGCATTTTGACATACATGAATGTACCCCAAGGTGTAGTAAAAACAGTTTTTTGTTGATCACTTGGGAGTAATAATACCTGATTATAACCCGAGAACCCATCCAACAGTGAAATTATTTTAGACCCAACCACCCTTTGAAGTATGTGATCGATTTTTGGCAAGGGATAGTTGTCTTTAAGGGAGGCTCTATTTAGATTCCTGAAATCAATGCAGCGCTTAATTTCTCCAGTCTTTTTCCTAACAGATACTAAGTTGGAAACCCATTCTGAATACCTGATGGGAACTATGATCCTAACATCATACATTTTCTTAATTTAATTCTCAACTAAAGGCAATAAAACAAGGTTTATCCTTTTGAGTTTTTGTTTGAAAGGTTTTTTATTTTCCTTAAGAGGAATTTTGTGTTGAATGATGATGGTATAATATGATTTTAGATCCTTGTATCCCCATGCAAACACATCTTTAAATTATTTGAAAAGTTCTATGTATTGCTGTTTGATGTGAGCTGAGAGAGTGCTGGATAGATTTATCATTTTGGGTTCTGCTAGGCTTCCTATGTTATGTTCTTCTATGTTTGTTTCTATAGGCTCCATCCTTGGTTCTTTGGCTACATCATTGAAATCAAAATTTTTTTCAAATGGTGTAAGACCTCTTGTAATTGTATCATTTTTACATTGTAAAACTTCCAGGTATTTCTGGTCTGTATTGTCAACTATTTCTGCTCTAAAAGGATGTCCAAAATGGTTTATATCAGCAGAAAAGGAAAACTCTATTTCAGGGATTTGTTCTTAATTAAGAAAGTTTTCCTCATGGCTTGAAGTAGGTGTTGGTATGGCAAAGTCATTCTTTGATTACATAAAATCATCTATGTGTTTGTCTCCTTCAAACACTTGCCAATAATTTTCATTGTCAGGTAATGCAGGTCTGTTTTTTACCTTTATATCAGATTGTTCATTTGTCTGTGGTATTTGACAATTACTAGCAGCAAAGGAAAGTTCATTTGCTAGATGATTTTGAGCTCTTGGGATGAAAATGAGTTCATATTTTTCAAAGGTCTTTAGGAGATCAAGGGAAACATTTCTATATTCTCTGAGTTTTGGGTTTTTGGTTGAATATTCACCTTTGATCTGTCTTATAATTAGCTTAGAATCCCCTTGCACTGATATTTTTTTGGCCCTTAAATCTTTGAGTAAGTGTAGGCCAATAAGGAGGGCTTCATATTCAGCAATGTTATTTGTGCATGGAAAATCCAGTTTATAGGAAAATCCTTTGTTTGTGTGCTGTATCCATACACCAACCCTTGCACTTAATTTGCTACAAGAGCCATCAAAGTTTACTTTCCAAGGTATTTCAATCTCATTTTCATTTTCTTTCTGCTGTTCAAGGCTACTAAAATATGGACTGTTCTTTTCTTGAGTTGATGGCATATTTGACTATTCTGGTAGACTAAATTCTCCTTTGTTTTCCTTTTCTCGTTGGCTAATTTCATCTTCATTATATAAGATAAAGGAATCCAAATTTGAATGGATGGAGTAGATAGGAGAATTATTTGGTCTATCTATGTTGCTCACCATGTATTTCATGTGGGATTCCCTATATAATCTTCTAGATTGCTTAAATACTGGAATAGTGGCATAAGACATGTCCATTTGAAGGCTTCCCTGTAGTCTAGCTCCCCATGATCTAGATAGAAGCATGCCATACTTAGGGGGAATGTTAGCTACTAATATGTCCATTACTAGACTCTTAGCAGGAATTTGTGCCAAGTTGACACACAAATCTTTGATTAGGCCTAAGCATTTGACCTTTCTTGAATCAAAGGAGTATAGGTCTTTGTATGGTTTAGTAATTTCTAAGCCTATGATTTCCATTACTACTTTGGGAATAAGATTGTGTGAAGCACCTGAGTCTAGCATGGCATTATGCAAGATTTTGTTATGTATATTCAGGCTGACATAGAAGGGAGGGACAACCCCTTCTTGGTATTTTCCTTCAACTTCAGAACCAAACAATAACTCTGGTTTATCATCTGTCAAGTTTAAAGTATCAGTGTCACTGCCTATATTCAAAGCTTTCAAAACTTGGTTTTTATATACATCCTGAGTTACTAGTTCAGCTAAGGGTATGGTGATTTTGATCTTGGCAATTTCCCCTTCAAGGCTGAAAGGAACTATTGTTCTTGACATATTTACATCTGTTTTGTCATTTACAATTCTTTCAGCAATTCTGATTTGTTGAACTTTATTTGGACTGCTATTTGGGACAGATTTATTAGGGCCACTAGCAGAAGTACTAGGGCAGATTTTTTCAACACTTGATGACTGTTTTTGTCTTTATTTATATCAGTTTTCATGGCCACATTGTTGGTGTTACTGGCTGTGTTTTTAGGCTGATTTTCTGAAGTTTTCTTTACAGCAGTACTAGTGTTTTTGTCATTAGAAATCTCTAGGCTCCCTTTTCTTCTAAGATTATATTGTTTTTGTACCTCCATGATTGCATTTTCAAACCCCAATATGTAATCTTCAGAATATTCATGGTTGTTTTCAATTTGTTCTGAAGAAAATAATCCTTCTTATTCTTCAGTGAGAAACACATCTGTCTCACTGTCAGATCCTGTCAGGTTTACATGATTTTCTTCCAACCTTTAAAATTCCCTTTCTTATTCTTGATCAATATAGTTTTTTTGAAAGGGAGGCCTAATATGTTGGTCATTATATCTTTGCCTATCTTTATTAGGGTCTCTTCTAAAATTTGTGTTTCTATTTCTGTTTTGGGGGTTATTTTGGTTTTCCTTAGGGGGCACTCTATCATTCAGATTTATCTTTTCAAGCATTTCTCCATTAAATTCACTAAGTTATCAATTTTAGTATCTGATGATGAGGTTGATGCCATTGTATCATCCCTGTATGTAAATCTTTTCTCTGCTCTCAACCTAGCTCTTTTCTCAATCAGATTTGCTTCTACACTTAAGGCTCCCCTCTGCATGTCTTCTAAAGTTGAGGGGTCTCTTTCTCTTAGCTGGTAGGCCATTTCAAGATCAAAGCCCTCTCGAAATTTAGCCAAGGCTAAGCCTAGTGGAGGTTTCATGTCTGGGGGAAGTGCATTATAAACATTATTGAATTTAGTGCAATAATCTTGGACACCTTCCCCACTGTTTCTTTTGAGATTGGTATATTCTGAAAGGATTTGGAGATGGTTCTTCCTAATTTCCCATTTGTTTATGAATGTTTGATATAAATAATTGATATCATTTATGATGTGAGGATTTAAGCCCTTAAACCATTTCTTGGCTTCTCCTCCTAAACTTTGAGAAAAAAATCTCATCTTGATGGTCTCTTCTTCTATTTCCATATAATCAAAAGCATCATTCATTTTATCTACATATTGTTGGGCAGTAGTAGGTTCATTTCCAGTGAAATGGGGAATTTTGGATTGGTAATAATTGGGTAGGGGAACTAGAGGTTGTGGTAACACAAGTGGAGCATACCATGCTACCATGATAGGGAATAATGGGGGATTTACAAGAGCTGGATTTACAAGAGGGAAAGTGGGCTGAAATGGAGTATTTTGAATAGTGGATGTGTGTACAGGAGTGGAAGAAACACTTGGACCAACAAACTGATGATGAGCAGATTTGTTATGGAAGGAGCTGAAATGATGAAGAAGCTGAGAATCAGGTGGAGTAGAAGGTGAAGCTTCTCTGCTAAATCTCTGTTGTAAATCTCTGGTTTCAAAGTCAGATTGGTTTAAATCACTTTGAGACTTATTTCTAAATAAGTTCTTTGTGTAAGGTAAGTCAAAGTGAGGATCTTCCAAGACTGGAAGATTTTCAGGGACAGATCTTGTTCTTAGGATAATCCTATTAGTAGTTGGTTTTCCTAATCTAGAAGTTTTCCACAAAATCCTTTCTTAATTTTCAACTATGGTAAGGGTGTTAGGATTTGGATGGGATCTAGTGTTGATCCTATGTGAAGCCAGATTTCAGTTTCCAAAATTCAGAGAGGTTTGATGTTTTTAGGACTGCTTTTTCAAAAGTTTTCCTCTCACAGTGATTTCTATAATAGGGAACTAGGTTCCTAAACTTCCTCAAGGCTGGTTAACACAGTCCTAAGGAAATCTAGAGGGCTAGTTAGGTAATAAGCCTACTGGGGCTAGTGGAGTCGCCAGGTGGAAATTTTTAGCTTTTCTGAAGGTAAAATGTTTTATGGTCCACCACCAATGGTTTATTTAAAAACCAATCTGAAATTTTTTAGGTTTTTCTGAGTTTTTTGTAGTTCTATGGTTTCTGAGAGTGTCTTATACCTGATTCAACACTTAGCTAAGGTGGTGAAACAAACAGAGTCTACTCTATGTCTTATCGGCTGATTTCTCCAAGGTTTGATAAGGGTCTCTTATAATCCTAAGGGTTACTTAGAATGCCACTAATTCAGACAGATCCTATCATGATTACCATTATGCTGGTAGTGCTTGAAGAAATCTATAGTTCACTTGAATGGATACTGAGTGTCTTGTTTAGGGACTTTTACTCAAAAAGGTCCCACCGTGATCGCCAGAATGTTGGGGTCCTGTGATTTGGCCGATTGGAAAACCAATTGATAAGGCAACATATAAACCATTGTTTAGAGCTCTAGGATCTAGCCCTCCTAGTCTCAGAGAGGGATCTCTCAATTGTTTGCAAAGATATGACTTGTTTGCTTGTAAAAAGTTGATTTTAGGCTAGTTATTAAGCATGAGTTTGTTTGATTTTTTGGTGGGACATGATGATCTAGGCAGCATAGATAGGAAAGGGAAATCTCTAAGTCATTGGGAAATGGAGTCAAGTAGAATTTTGTAAGAAGTTTGTAGATGAATCAAGGGTATCAAAGGGAAAATATAACTTGGCTATTGGATCTACAAAGTATTTCAGGTGAAATGAAATGAACATTAAAGGTTTAGAATGAAAAGTAGAACTAAGGTCAATTAAGAATCCTTAATTATACGTACTTCTCAACAAAGGGACTTAAAACATCATTTAAACATGAAGAGGTATTTCATAGACATGGCTAACCATAAATTCTAGAAATCACACTTCAGCAAATAACAATTTCAAGAAAAACTTTCAAAATGAAATCTAGGAGTTGAGGAACACTCTATTTCATCAAAGATTTCACTTTCAAGGATAAGAAAACATTCAATATTCACAAATAACTGCATTCATAGAAGAGGGAACTCCTATACATCTTTGACTACAGCTATAAAGACCTTTAAAACAATTATTTAAGAAAGAACAAAGGGTATGATCAAAACAGACCTCTTTGGCAGACTGTAAACAATGGTACTTTAAAGGGAGACTTCAAAAACAGTTTTCAAGAGGCAGCAAGTAAGCAGGGAAAACCATAAATCATTCTTGAGACTAACTATTTGAACTATTCTTGAAATAAACAAGCTTAAGGGTTGAAAATAAGTCAAACTACTCAATAAAACCTTCAGCATATGAAAACGTAAAGACAGTGAAGAGTAAACAGGTCTAAGGTGCTTCTAGGAGACATTTCTTAGCCTAAACTTTTTACTCTATTGCAAGCAAGAAATGATGAAAACGGAATGGAAAACATGAAAAAAATTAACAGATTAGAATACTTCACCAACAACCAAGCTCAAGGATCCAATGACAGAGCTTTTTCCATCAACAAATAGGTCAAAACATCCACAGGTTCTAGAACATCAAATTTCCTTCAACTTCAGCAGAACTATGTATTACTTCAAAGAATTATCAAATGCCCAACATACAATGAGTTCAAATGCAATATTTATGCTGCAAATGAGGAGGTGGAACCATCTAGGGTTCAAAATGTTATTAATGACATAGTAAATGCACTCCTATCATTAAAAACCATGCAAGGCATAAGGTAGGAATGTCTGTCAACTACTTATATGTGTAATAAATCTGTCTTTACTTCCTGAGGATAAAATAGTTGAAAAGATTGACTTTGAAGCCTTTTTTCTGTCTTTACATTAACTGTTCTGACAATTTAAAATATCTTCTTTTGTGTAATAACTATTTATTTTCCTTTTGAGACATAAGGTAAGCCACAGGTGGCAGTTAGGTTTATTAAGGGAATAACTGCTTCTGTTTGATGTATTCGAGGCTTTTTTAGTCCTATCTTGCCTTAATTTAATCATTAAAAGTGTGTCTAGGCCTGATCTGTTTAGCCTTGGTTTGCCTTTTTAATTTTCTTTAAGGCTTTGATTTTGCCTTAAGTCTTTATAAATCCCCTTTGCTGACTTTTTCTCTTTATCTGATTGCTTTAAACCTTTGTTCTATTCCTTTATCTCCTTTCAGACCTTTTTAAACTTCTTTTACCTGTCTTTAACTGTGTTCTCTCCTTTTATTGTGTGCAGGGCTTCCTTTGGTGTGTCGAAGGGTTTTGTGTTTCAACCAGTGTTTATGAAAATACTGATTTAAACCTTTGAATTAAAAATAACCCCATCCCTTTTTGTTTCAGACCCTGAGAGTTATCTTGAGGCCCCAATCTTGACCTCGACTATGGAATGGCCCCTTGGGCTTGGGGCGCCATCAAACCTGCAAAATAAACAAAACAATTAATAAAACCCTGCATTTTTTGTGGTTTACTACTTTTCAGAGGTTTATGAGGGCGTAAGGAACAGTGAGGAGGAAGGGAGAGTGCAGGGGAGATGTTCCGAAGGAGGAATCGTGAAAACAAGTTTGAATTTTGCATTTTGGCGCGTAATGGAGGAAAGGTGGTTTCGTGAAAACCACCAGCGGTTTTCGCATTACAGATGAGTGGTAAGCGGTAAAGCGCAAATCGAACGCGATACGCATCGTTGATCGCCACGTGTCCCTCATGAAACCACTGGTTTCACGTGGATAATCTGCGATTAGTTTTTTGAAGAAATGGGCGCGAAAGAGCCCGCGGACCGTTGAATCTGGGGCTGTAGATCCAACGGCAGAGAGGGCACGCGATGGGGAAAGGTGCGCAGTGGCGGGAGATGATGGAGGCAAGGTGTCGGACGGGGATTGGATGAGTGGCAGGGTAGTGGATGGTGGGGCTGAGGGGTGACGTCGGTTGTTTTTTCGTTGAGCTGGCTGGGTTGTTCGGCAGGGTTAAATGAGGGACATTGGATCAGCAATAGATCAACGGTCGAGATCTATTACGGGGGGACCAAGGGGTACAGAGGGAAAAATTCAGCCTGTGCCCCCACAAAAAACCTCAGCCGTCAGATCTAAGATCTCTATAGTCAAAAGGGTTAACTATGGGGGCACCAAAGGTTTGACTTGCGGATTAAAAAGTGCCCGTAGGTGAAATGGAAAGGTTGGTGACAAAAAAGGGAGGGCGGATTTGAATGAGGGATGTTGGATCTCGAAGATCCACGGTTGAGAATGATCTGGGAGATGAATGGATGGGAGGATGGTGGAGGGGGGCGAGAGAAACGGTGGTTGTTGGATCTTGAAGATCCACTGTTGAGAATGCATCGGAGAAAGGTTATGGAGTAGCACCGTCAGATCGGGTGTTTCGACAGTTGAGATTATTTTAGGAAAATAAAGCAATGGCACGGGGTGAGAAAAATAAAGGGGCTAGGAGCAAAGGCGGGGGTGCGGTCTCTTGGTTAAAAGGAGGATCGAGGGTAAAAAATAAAAAGGGCTAAGGGCTTAAGAATTATCCCATTGTCGGGCCCTCGAGTCACATGGAGAAAGGGGCTGGGGCTCAAGCCCAAAGGGGCTTTAAAGCCCAATTTTATAAAAAGGCGGACAGAGTCTAAAACCAAGGTTTTTTTGGCATTTTTTGAAGTTCCGACAGGCTTTAAAAGAGGATTTTCGGGCTTTAGCCATATGAGCAAAGGGGGTGGAGGATCTAAGCCCTCAAGGGCTTAGGGCCTATTTATAAAATGGGTCGAAAATAGGCTTAAAGGAGGGTTTTTAGGCCTTTTTCAAGTTTTCCGATAGGTAAAGAGGGGTGTTTTAAACCATAAAAGGGATTTTTTTATAGGTTTAAAGGGTTTTTGATGATTTTAAAAGGGTTTTTTAGGGAAAATGAAGGATAATGAAGAGGAAAAAATGACTTTTAGCAGGGACAAAATGATTGTTTGGATAAGTGAAAATGAGTGAAAATGGGCAGATATAGCTTGAAAACAACTTCTTTTTGAGATGGTAGGATAACTTGGAGGATTTAAGTGAAAATATTCAGTGAATTGATAGGCTTAGGATAATGAAGGCTGTGAGATTTCTAGAACTCACAATGTTTTCTGCAAATTTTGTTTTCTAGAAATCTGACATTTTCTAACTTAGTCATCTTTTCGATACGATCAAAAATTATTGATGACCTAAGCTGAAAGTTGAAAAGGCAGATGCTGCCGGTACTAGCAGAGTGTAGCTCATCGTGTGCCCCATATTTTGCTCTCCTAGGAATAAGCGTAAAAAGTCGCCCAAGCATATCTTTTAATCACATCCTAGAACAATTCTCCGTACTTGGGTTAGCTATCCAATGCTACTCTCAGCACATATTCTCCCTTTTATTTGTTTTATTCTTCACTCCGCAGTCTCCCCAAGATGGAAACTCTCCTTCCTCCTAATTTTGCTAGCAGTCTGCAGTCCTAAGATTAAAGCTTCTTACACTGCACATGTGTTTGTGCATTTTTAAAAATTTAACACTAAAAGGCATGACAGCCTATTAATGATTTTTTTCCATGTTACAAATCCAACATCCATCGCTCCTACTCTGAGTCGTTCACGAGCCATCAAAGTCTAAGTGCCACATAGATTCATGAAATATGTGTCACTATCGCTTTCTCTACATGCTTCGCTTTTTAATGCCATTCTTTTATATGTTCCAGTTGTCCTGGACTACCACATAATGAAAAAATCCATATAAGAGTGTACAAAATAAATTATGATAGTTTTGTGGTTGTTCTGTACTCACCGGCCATGTACTTCATTAAGGTTTTATGCCAGCATAATCTTTGGGCTGGTACTCAAATGTGAAAGTGTGTGGCATGGTGTCATGTCGTGACAGTCGTAGTGATCCTTGCATACGCTGCACATGAGTGTGCTCATACTGTTCCATCACTTTTGGAGGGATATCAAAGTAACTTGTTTACAATATCCACATGAGCCATACTCTCGTCTGGGTGCCAGACTAAAAGAAATGTTTACCCCACAACCTTTTATCAGGTCAAGAAAGGCTGACTTTACCTGTGAGAGAAAAGATCTTTATATGGTCTAGTGATGTCAAGATTTAAAAGTTTCCATGATACCTTTTGGCATTAAATTGTGGGATGCTCCATAATCTGGCATAGCATTGTGTAAAATATTATCATGAATACTCAAGCTAATGTAGAAAGGAGGAACACCACCTTTCTTGATTTTTACCATTTACACTGGGACGAAATATTAATTATGGTTGGTCATCATTCAAAGTATACCCAGTAATCTTCCTCCTTCATTTATGTTTAGTGTTTCAGTGATTTGATCTTTGTATAAATGTTTTTTTACCAACTCTGTTAAGGGAATTGGTATTTTTAATTTGGATATTTCAGTTTGGATATTGAATGGTACTTGTGTTTTTCCTAGCTGAGTGATTTCTTCTTTACTAACTATAGTTTGAGTGATTTTCTCTTCTTTATCTACAGTTGGTTTTTCAGTTTGTGTGTTGGGCCTTAGTTTTGGTCTTATTTTGCTCAAAGAAACTTACTAATCCATCTATTTCCCATCCATTTTCCATTCATTTATTCCATTTTGATATATATTTGATATCTATTCAGGTATTTAATTTTAATTTTTCAATTTATAAAGTTTTTATGAAAGTTTGGTTTTTAGTGCAAAATTGGCAGATTCAGAAATTCCCGTAATAGCTCTATGGTTGATGTGGTTGCAGGACACTTGGGCACGAATTGAATGCATGGATGGACAGCTTGGCAACTAGGACTAAGCCAGCTATGCTTAGTTCGAATAGAACAAGCTTTATTAGGCCCATTTGGTGCTAGTCAATCATGACTAGTCATTCAAAAATCCCATAGAAATAGGGCAGTTTTGAGATTCTATGGGATTGGTCATATTTCTTGGGATAAGAGTAATGAATTCGACTTAGATAGGTGGATGAGAGTAGATGGGTTTGTTTGAGTGAATATAGATCATTTTGTTTCATGAGACTTCTTATTTAAAGCCAAAACTTTGATGGCTTATGGGGATTGACTTATTATATTTTTATATTGTGACAACTTTGGATTGAGGAGTTAATTTGAAGAATTGTGTTGTTATTATTTTGCTGTTCAATGCTATGGATGTGTAACTGAAGTTAAGCTTCTGAGATCACTTATCAAGTGTGCAAGGCAAGGGTGGAAGGGCCCCCATTCCAAGCTAAGTACACTTTCTTGTTAACTAGTTTTATTTCCTTGTAATCTGATGATTGTAGAACTCGTTTTTCAAAGCTTTATTTCAGATTACTTCATGGTTCATGCATAATGATTGATTTCATTAGTTCATAGCTTATTCATCACTTTATCAAGTTGGAAAAACAGGTGTTCAAGTTCAACATCCCTTCTACTAAAATGATGAATTACAATTAGTTTCTTTGGTTTGCATGCAAGTAGTTTCTTATTGTGATTTTGAGTATTGAGATGAATAAATTATGATGAAATACTTTATGTGTCTCTTAAGTTAAGAAATTCTTTCATTAAAAATTTATCCATCTTAAGTTCTTGATTTTAATCTCTGATTCATTAAGTGATAGTTGAGGCAAAGGTGGACTTCTTGAGTCAAGAACCATCTCAATATTTTTCCTCTACTTTGAACAAGTTGAATTAGAGTTGTAGGATGTATTTTTTTTTTTGAATAAATTATCTTTCAAGGTTTGATTATATTAGATCTTCACATATAGTGAACTTGCCTCAAAGCATAAACAACCCGGATTGATAATAAATAATTGTGTTAGTTTAGGTACATAAATTAGCTCAACATTTTGGCGCCGTTGCCGAGGAGGCAAATATCGGCATAGTCAATAGAAAGAAAAAAAAAACAAAAACAGTAGTTACATTTTTTTTAGTTATGATTCTTTATGCCTAGACATAGAGATCCTCATGGTATATTTATTAAAAACCCCCCACAAATAGAGATAGGATCATCAAACACCCCAGTTACTGGTAATCCAATCATTGAGGAATTGGCAGAAAAACAAAGAAGTGGACAAAGATTAACTTTGATTGAGAGGCAAACTTTGTTAGCTTGGGAAGAAAAGCAAAAACAATCTTCAACTTCTGGAAAACAAAAAGAAATTATCAAAGGAAAACAATCTTTATTTCCATCCATAAATCCTCCTATCTTCGACCAACCTAAAACTCCACTTAAAATTGAAACAAATCAATCAATGGCAGAAGAGGGACATGGATCTGTTATTCTCACTCCTGAACAACGAGCTGCATATGAAAGACAACAAGCAGAATGGAGAAGAAAAAGAGAGGAGGATGCAAAACAAGAAAATGATAGAAAAATAGAAAATGATCGAAAAAGACAAGAAGATGAGACTACTTTTGGCTTTCCAATAATAGACACAAGTGCAATATTAGGAGAAGAAGTGAAAATGAAAAATATTCCACCTTCTGTATTGCCAAATTTTTATGGAATGTCCACAGAATATCCTGATTCATTTATGTTTGAATTTGATATTCTATGTAGAACATATGGATACACTGATGACATTCATAAACTTCGTCTTTTCCCTGCAACATTAAAAGCAGCAGCTTTGAAATGGTTTATGGGTTTAGGAGAACAAACAATAGCTTCTTGTGATGATATGAGATCAGTCTTCCTTAAAAAATATCAAGCTTATTGTAGATCTAGAGATTCAAAGGAAGATATTTTCAGAATGACACAACAAGAAGATGAAAGTTTAGAAGAATATTTGGAAAGATTTTTGTATAATCTACAGAAATATAAACAACACTCTCTAAATCAAGAAACCATTCGAACAATCTTTCTCAAGGGTATAAGGGATGAATACCTTGACATCTTGAATGTGATGGGTAAAGGAGACATTTCAAACCTACCATTCGAATAAATTGTTGACTTATGTCAAAAATATTCTAGAGGAAGAGCAAAAACAGGAAGAAGAGAAGTAAGTTCAAAAGCAGCAAAGTCAGCTGCAGGAGGGATAACAAGAGCTGAAATAGGAAGTTTATTGGAGAATTTCAAAACAGATCTCTTGAGTACATTAGGGACACAAGTAGATGTGCTAAAGGCAAATAAGAGGAAAGAAGAACAAGAACAAGCTCTAGCAATCTTTTGTCCTAAATGTAGAAAGAAACATCCATTGAGAGAATTTCCTTTGGATAGTGTTCAGAGTGTTCAGGTTTGTGGTCTTTGTACAGAAAAGCATTCCACAGAAAATTGTCTAAAATTGAAAGAATTACAAATGAATTCAATGGAAGAAGTGCCAGGAATGGAAGGTTTTTATTATATAGCACCACGAAGACCATGGCAACCTAGGATGCCTCAACAAAATCAGCAACAATTCCCTCAACAAAATTACCTCTATCCACCTCAAAATCCTTGGACCCCTCCAATGCCATGGCAAGCTTGGCCTCCACAACAATATCCACAACAACCTGCACAAGGTTGGAGAGGATATGGTTATGGAAACCAGCCACCTCAACAATATCAACAACAATACCAGCAACAATACCAACAGCCATTCACATATCCACAATATCCTCAATCCATACCATTTCAACAACAACATTCTGCATATCCACAATCCATCCCATATCCGCAGCAGAATCCTCTACCGTTGTTGACCCAACCACAACAGTTACAGCTACCCACAAATCAACCCAGACCAACTCAATTACCAGCCCAACCAATTGCAAATCCGAATAATAAGGTGGAAAGAGCTGCATACACTGTAGAGGAAGCAACATGTTTTCCCACATATTCAATTCTTCCTCTTAATGAAGTCCATCTAAGGTCTGGAAAAGTGCTTAAAAAGGATTCTCCTCCAATTATAGAAGAACCAACCGAACAAGGAGAATCACCTGAAACATCACAAACTAAGATACAAATTCAGAAAGGAACAAACATAACAACACAAACACCACCTTATCCTGAAAGGTTAGTGGAACAACAAAAAGAAATAACCCTTCCTGAATTTGATATTTTAGATGAGTTAAAAAATGCTTATGTAAAAATTCCTTTGTTGAAGGCAATTAAAGAAATACCAATATATGCTAAAACAATAAAGGAATGTGCATTAAGAAATCGCAGAAAAAGAAAAAGGATCCTACTACAATCCAAGTCATTGGTAAACTAGCAAGTCTCATGTCTACACAGACCATGGTAGAAAAATATATTGATCCTGGTATCCCTATGGTTACTATATCAATAAATAATTTCTCAGTACCAAACACATTAATAGACTTGGGAGTAGCTATAAATGTAATGACAATGGAGACAATGAAAACTTTGCATTTGAACAACATTAGATCAACTTCTACAATTTTAGAACTAGCAGATAGATCTAAAGTTGTTCCTGAAGGAATATTGGAAGATATCATAGTCTCTTTGGATTCATGGGAGTATCCTGTTGACTTCCTTATTCTGCAACCAAAAACAAATTTGGGAGGACATCCTCTAATCTTAGGCAGACCATGGTTAGTTACCGCTGATGCCTTTATAGGATGCAGATCAGGAAGCATGATTATTTCACATGGAGAAGAAAGGAAACATATTGCTCTTTATTCACCTACACAGTCAACTTCTTTAGAATCAGTACTTGAAGCTCAAGAAAAACAGCAAACTAAATCAGTTTTAAGTATAAATAAATTCTTTGATTTAAGAGAAGAAGAAGAGAATGAAGACTTAATGGATCTTTTCATTTCAGAACCAAGTATTTCAGAGCAGCTTAGAGAAGTCCAGTATGAAGCTACAAATAACCTTTTGAATCAATGTTTTCAGGAAACCTGTATTGTTCAAACTTTGCGAAATTCTTTTATAGACATCTTTCCTGTAAACACAATTTCCAACCCAACAATAAAAACAATTGAGGTATGTCCTGGAAAACATTTAAACATTGGAAACCAGTTGCAATCAGAACAAGAGCAAGAGGTAATTGTATTATTACAGAAATATTCAAAAGCTTTTGCCTGGGATTATACTGACATGCAAGGAATCCATCCTAGCACATGTGTCCACCACATCTATACATATGATCAACTCAAACCTGTAAGACAACCTCAAAGACGAATGAATCCCATGATGAAAGAAATAGTGAAAGAAGAACTACAAAAATTGTTAAATGTTGGATTCATCTATCCTATTTCAAATAGTCAATGGGTTTCTCCACTGGTTATTGTTCCAAAGAAAAATGGAAAGTGGAGGGTATGTGTGGATTATCGAGAACTAAACAAAGCTACACTAAAGGATCATTTTCCTCTACCATTTATTGATCAAGTGTTAGACTCATTGGCTGGAAAGAAATTCTTCTCTTTCTTGGATGGGTTTAGCGGGTACAACCAGATTAGAATAGCAACAGAAGACCAAGACAAGACAACATTCACTTGCCCATGGGGAACCTATGCATATAATGTTTTTCCATTTGGTTTATGTAATGCACCTGCAACTTTTCAACGAGCAGTGCTTGCAATTTTTGCTGATCTAATTCATGAATGTGTAGAGGTTTATATGGATGACTTTACAGTTTATGGAAACACATATAATGATTGCCTAAATAATCTTGAGAAAGTGCTGAAACGATGTATTGAAACAAATTTGTCATTAAGCAATGAGAAATGCTATATAATGTTGACAGAAGGAATAGTTCTGGGACACCATATTTCTGCTTCAGGAATTAAAGTGGATCCAGCAAAAATTCAAGTCCTAGTAACCTTAATGCCTCCTACAACACATAAAGAGGTAAGAAGTTTCTTAGGCTATGCAGGCTATTATAGACGATTTATTGAAAACTTCAGTAAAATAGCCCAACCTCTGTTTAAATTATTAGCAAAAGATATTGAATTTCACTGGACAAATGACTGTCAAAATGCATTTCAAATTCTAAAAGAAAAATTATCAGTTGCACCCATTCTCCGTGGACCAAATTGGTCTTTGCCATTTCATATATCAACCGATGCATCTGATACCGCAATAGGTGCCTCCCTTGGACAGAAAGAGAACTTGTTCAATTATGCAATATACTTTATAAGCAAGAATCTAACACCTGCAGAATTGAACTATACAGTCACAGAGAAAGAAATGTTAGCCGTTATACATGCAGTAAACAAATTCAGACACTATATAACATGATATCAAGTTTTCATTCATACAGATCATTCAGCAATCAAATACCTGATGAATAAACCCATAACCAATGGAAGAATAACAAGATGGTTACTGTTATTGCAAGAATTTAATATCACAATACAAGACCGGCCAGGCAAGGAAAATCAAGTGGCTGACTTTCTGTCCCGCATACATTCACCCAATGATCCAAATCCGGTTGCAGATAACTTTCCCGATGAACACCTGTTTGCTATCACAGTAAGAACACCATGGTTTGCATACATTGCAAACTATTTATCTTCTGGAAAGTTACCAACCCAATTCACTAAAAAGCAAAGACACAAAATTGTTAGAGAGAGTTCTAGGTATAGTTGGGTAAATGGTGATTTATTTTATACTGGTTCAGATTTGATAATTAGAAAATGTGTGCGAGAAGATGAAATATTATATATTCTAAGGGCATGTCACGATGAACCATGTGGTGGCCATTTTGCAGATAAACGAACAGCATATAAGGTGCTGCAACTGGGCTACTACTGGCCATCCATCTTCAAAGACTCTAAGAAATATGTCAAGCAATGTGACAGTTGCCAGAGAATAGGGAGACCAATTACAAAAGATGAGATGCCGCTGAAGCCACAGGTCCTCATAGAACCATTTGAGCAATGGGCACTTGACTTTGTTGGACCCATCAATCCACCATCAAATGGAAAGAAGTACATCTTAGTATGTACAGATTATGTAACCAAGTGGGCAGAGGCTAAAGCAGTGAACAGAGCAACAGAAGATACAGTGGTCACCTTTCTTTTTGAAGAAATCTTTGTCAGATATGGAGTACCTAGACAAATTGTAACAGATCAAGGAACACAATTTACATCAAAGTTGGTACGAGATCTAACAGAGAAATACAAGATCAAACACAGGAAATCTACACCATATCATCCTCAAGCAAATGGGCAGGTTGAATCAACAAATAAAGTCCTAGAAAATATCATGACAAAAACAGTACAGCTGAACAGAAAAGATTGGTCTGAAAAATTACAAGATGCGCTATGGGCCTATAGAATTACATGGAAGAATACAACTGGTTTTAGTCCATACCAGTTAGTATATGGAAAAGAGGCCTTATTGCCTATAGAGTTTCAAATACAAACATACAGACTAGCAGCTGAATTAGGACTGGACCTGACAAAAGCACAACAGCAGCGGATCATGGAACTGAATCAGTTGGATGAGCATCGTCAACAAGCCATAGAACATACTACATTGGTGCAACAACAAAGAATGAAGTGGCACGACAGATATATCAAAACAAAGACATTTCGCAAGGGAGATTGGGCATTACTTTTTGATTCCAAGTTCAAAGATTTCAAAGCAAAGTTCACAACACACTGGCTAGGCCCATATGAAATTGATGAAATCTTCGATAATGGAGCAGTTAAAATCAAGACAATTGACCAGGATTCCACCTCCTTTATAGTGAATGGACATAGGCTCAAAGTTTATAATAGGCCTATCAGTAAAGAAGCATTTATGAAACAACTGACAGAAGATACAGAACTGGAAGTCATGGCACACCAGGCTCAGCCATCTTCCAGTCCTGTAGTTGAATAAAAAATAATATAAAAAATATAAAAAATATAAAATATATAAAAAAAATATAAAAAAAAAAAACATAAAAAATAATAATTTGTTTGCTAGTGAAAACCAGGCAACTGGCACTATGCAAACACGAATTCATAGGGGAAAACCAAGGCAACTTGGACTCTATGAATTCCTTTTCTTGTTCTATTGTTCTCACATAATTTCAATACAGGTACTCTCCATCAACAACTGACTTGAGGACAAGTCATATCTTAAACAAGGGGGAGACTTGTATTAGATCTTTAGCTGGAAAGCTGAAGTATAGAAGGAACTTGTATTGTCAACAGAGGGACCTGAAAGAAGAAATCAATACAGAGGGACCTGAGAGACCTGCCAATGTCAAAACAACATATGCATATTATGTAAGCAATGCAGAGGGACCTGAAACAAAGAATCATTACAAAGGGACCTGATTTTTCAATTCAAGAACCAGAGCATGAAGAACAAGGAGCAGCAATAAAATTTACTTTTTGATTCATCTACAACATCTGATTTCATTCCACCTGTACAAACATCATCCAGGGGAGTATATGTTAGTCATTTTGTGCTTGAAATTCAAATTTTTCTTAGGAATTTTTAGTTTTTGTTAAGTTAAAGTTAGTACCTGAGGATATTCATTATTCCTTATACATATCCTATATTCATAATACCCCTATACATATTCCATTTCATTCATACACATTTCCCATACATATTCCCTATAATCCTAAGTATTTTTCTTTAGAAGCAAAAGACCAAGCTAGGACAACTTTTTCCACCTGCACATACAAATCAAGCATTAGTATGGTGATGATTTTAAACATGACCTAAGATGGTCATTTTAAAATCATAAAGGTGTGCATATAAGGCAAAACAAATAATGCGCTATATTAAACTATATACCATAGTTCAAATAAGGAATGCGTTAAAACCATCTATATAAAATTCAACGCAAAAGATATAAGGTTAATACATATGGTATATAAAATCAACGCGCATATGGCATAAGGATAAGCGAAGGTATATGATAGGAAAGGGCACATACAAAATGAAGGACGACCATATGGCACGATTGTTATGATCTGGCAGGCTTGTATAATTGACAGGGTATGGTGAAATGATAATTGCATATACAATGCAGGAGTATCATTGCACGTATAAACACACGACGGTGGTAATAGTTCATGCATATCATTCAAAATAACACATGACGGTGGCAATGATACGGGTATATCATTCAAAATAAAACACGATGGTGGCAATGATACGTGCATATCATTCAAAAAAATAGCACACGACAATGGAAATCATACGTGCATAGCACACGGCGGTGGCAATAATATTCAAAACAAAATGATGATTTGGCATCTTCATGACACAGTCGGGCGACTGGTCAAAGAGGACGGCCATACCAACTGCGCATCATAACACCAATAGGCACAGTACAACCATGAACTCGGTCAATTCATGACCGTTTAGACCTCAGTCCTCATTGCCAGAGCTCAGAAAGAAGGCGTTTTGAAACAAAACATCATTCCGGAGAAGAGAGAAGGCGTTTGAAGCAGCAAAATAGTGAAAATCACTCCGGAAAAGCAAGAAGGTGGATTTAAGAAAGAAAATCGCTCCGGGTTCAACGATCAGAGATAGCAGATTTTCAGGATTAAGTCAGGTAACAGTGAAGTTTATTTACGCTCAGCGATTATGGGATATTGCTTTTCATTAACTGTTAGATCCTTTGCTTTGCCACCAGCTCAATTAACCGAAGTAATAGGGATTTGGAGCGCCCGGTTACACTCCACGCGCTCGTTGACAGTCAGGTAACTACAAATCCGTGATTATCTCCAGATTGACAGCACTTACGGATTGTTGATATATTTTGATGCACAACATTTTAATGGAAACTCATTGCATGGATAACACGTTAAGAGTTTTAACGGAATGCTGTGATTGAAGTCAAGAACAGAGTTGTTATGGCATGGCGGTGGTTGTTGACTAAATGCGCACTAAATCGTGTTCTGCTGAGTGAATTGTGCGCATTAATATTCTAACAAACAGTTAACATGAAAACGAAAAACGCCATAAACACTTGCTGCCACTGCATTTTTGTTTTTGTTTTTGACTAAAACAGGGGATCGAATGTCGGATTGTCAAAATGAACTGTTGGTTGCCAAAGGGAGTCGGGTTGCTGAAGCCGTGTTTATATTTGGTTGAGGCCGAGAGCCTTTTTGCATTTTTATGATTTTTATGCTGAGTCTGCAAGCAGAAATTTTTGCAAATGCCTTTGCTTAAGCCGAAAACATTTTGGAAATTTTGATGAGGCCGAGAGCACTCTTTAGTTTTTTATTTTATATATACACAGTAAATCATGTTTTTTTTGTGTGATGAGTAAACATGGTTATTGCTGCGTGTGTATTTAATTTAAAAAAACAGAGACCAGTGTATTAACAGAAGTATACAGGTGTTGTTTGCATTAAACAGGGAATTCAGATAGTGCTATTGCAAGGGAATATATCAGAGGTTAAAAAAAGGGGCAGAGTTGAGTTGAGTCAGAAGAGGAAGGTAAGCTTCTTTGCTTACTGAATTTCATTTTAAAAAAAACGATAGTCATAAATTTTTATTAAAATGAAGTTAGTAACAGCAGAGGCCTACATTGATTGGTTTACAGAAACAATGACAAACAGGGTAGAGCCAAAATTTCAGATAGAAAGATGGGGAAAAGAGACTATAGAAAAACTTTATCAGGCAGGGATGATAGGCTTCTTACAGAAATTTAATGGCCATTCTGAGGAGATAACCAAAGATTTTATAAAGAATTTCAGTCAAGACCAGACTCGAGTAGGAGAAATCATTGTCCCAGTAACCCAAGAATACTTGTCCAAAGCCTTAGATTTGCCAATGATAGGGGAAAAGTATTACAAAGGGCTACACTTCAAGGAGAAAGCATGGACTTTCTTCCTTGAGAAAAACCGGAAGGGGACATTTGATAGGACAAAAGGGATACCCAGGGAATGGTTTAATGAGCCATGGGGAGAATTGGTCTTGATCATCCAAAAGTTCTTGACTTGTGACCGAGGATATAGTGTTGCCCATTTATATCATGTTAAACTTCTACAGCACATTAAGGGAGAAGATAGGATTAATTTACCTTATTTCCTATATAAGAGCCTCTTAAGAATGATCGAAACAGCAAGACATGAAAACAGGCCTAAGGCAGGACAGATGTATCATCAAGGATTGATTAAAATCCTAGTTGAGTATCAGGTGAGATTACAGGGCATAGTGTGGAGAGAATTCATGATTAAAAATCATTTTACTGAACAGATTAAAGAGGTGCAGGATAAAACAGAGCAGGAAAGTAGAGGATTGATGAATTCACCCTTATATCCTAGAACAAGAGCCAAACAGCAAAATAACATGGCCATGGAAAATGAAATATCTGTGATGTCTATTCCCAAAATATTTACAAATAAAAGTCCCATTAATTTAGACAAGGAAGAAGAAACATATTTTCCAAGACCACAAGAAGAAAATAACATTCCACAAGAAGAATTTGAGAGGGATTCTTCATATGATGATGAAGCAGCAGCATCATTAATGAAAACAACCCAAGATTTTGAAAAAGAAATCAATGATGGAAGAATCAGGGATTTAACTGACCAATTAGAAATTAGCAAAATTGTGGAAAAAAAATTAAAAGAAGAAAACAAAGCAAACAAGAAAGATAATACTAAATTGGTCAAAGCAAATGAAAAATTGAAAGAAGAGTTGGGGAGATTGAAAAGGAAAAATGATCTAATTTCTAAACAAGCATTTAAGTGGTTGAAGGAAAAGAATATGTGGCAGGCCAAGTATGAAAAACAGAAGGTCAAAGCAGCTTTGTTCAAGGAAAGACATGACACATGTTTGGATTGTTTGGCAAGGGCAGCACAATAGGAAGCATCTACAAGTACAACATCTACTTCAGAAAGAAGAAGGTCAAAGAGGAATAGGCAAGCATGGGGACATGCTTGATGATAAGCAAGGGAGAGATGTTGGGCCTTAGTTTTGGTCTTATTTTGCTCAAAGAAACTTACTAATCCATCTATTTCCCATCCATTTTCCATTAATTTATTCCATTTTGATATATATTTGATATCTATTCAGGTATTTAATTTTAATTTTTCAAATTCTAAAGTTTTTATGAAAGTTTGGTTTTTAGTGCAAAATTGGCAGATTCAGAAATTCCCATAATAGCTCTATGGTTGATGTGGTTGCAGGACACTTGGGCACGAATTGAATGCATGGATGGACAGCTTGGCAACTAGGACTAAGCCACCTATGCTTAGTTCGAACAGAACAAGCTTTATTAGGCCCATTTAGTTCTAGTCAATCATGACTAGTCATTCAGAAATCCCATAAAAATAGGGCAGTTTTGAGATTCTATGGAATTGGCCATATTCTTGGGATAAGAATAATGAATTCGACTTAGATAGGTGGATGAGAAGTAGATGGGTTTGAGTAAAAATAGATCAGTTTGTTTCATGAGACTTCTTATTTAAAGCCAAAGCTTTGATGGCTTATGTATTATTATTATTGACTTATTATACTTTTATATTGTGACAACTTTGGATTGAGGAGTTAATTTGAAGACTTGTGTTGTTATCATTTTTTTGTTCAATGATGTGGATGTGCAACTGAAGTTAAGCTTCTGAGATCATTTATCAAGTGTGCAAGGCAAGGGTGGAAGGGCCCCCATTCCAAGCTAAGTACACTTTCTTGTTAACTAGTTTTATTTCTTTGTAATCTAATGATTGTAGAACTGGTTTTTCAAAGCTTTATTTCAGATTGCTTCATGTTTCATGCATAATGATTGGTTTCATTAGTTCATAATTTGTTCATCACTTTATCAAGTTGGAAAAACAGGTGTTCAAGTTGAACATCCCTTCTATTAAAATGATGAATTATAATTAGTTTCTTTGGTTTGCATGCAAGTAGTTTCTTATTGAGATTTTGAGTAATGAGATGAATAAATTATGATGAAATACTTTATGTGTCTCTTAAGTTAAGAGCTTCTTTCAGTAACAATTTATCCATCTTAAGTTCTTGATTTTAATCTCTGATTCATTAAGTGATAGTTGAGGCAAAAGTGGACTTCTTGAGTCAAGAACCATCTTAATATTTTTCCTCTACTTTGATCAAGTTGAATTAGAGTTGTAGGATGTATTGTTTTTGAATAAATTATCTTTCAAGGTTTGATTATATTAGATATTCACATATAGTGAACTTGCCTCAAAGCATAAACAACCCGGATTGATAATAAATAATTGTGTTAGTTTAGGTACATAAATTAGCTCAACATTGTGTTTCCACTATTTTGCTATTTTCAATCTTCTTATCTAGGACAGTTTGAGTAGCAGTGGTAGTTTTGGTAGATTCTGAAGTTACAACTATTGTTTTAGCAGCAGCTGTTATAGGATAAGCTGATTTTTGATCACCAACAGATGTTTTAGGATCAGCTAAAGTTTTAGCAAAAGCTCTTGTTTTAACAGAAGATGTTTTTTTAACAGAATTTTTTGTTTTAGCAGCAACATATTTTAGAATATCAGCTGATGTTTTAACAACAGTATCTGTAATATTTACAATTTTAGCACTGGGTGCAATTTTTGACTAGAAATTTTCAGATTAGGATTGGAATTTTTCTGATTTGAACTAGAGTTTTGTTGAGTTTATCTAGGGAAAATTTGCAGTACTTTGGTTGCAGGAGCTTCTATTGTTTTCTTGGTCTGAGTTTGGGCAGTTTTCTTAGTAGGAGCTTCTGTGTTTTCTTACTCCTAAGGTTATATTGCTTGTGAACTTCATATATTGCAGGTTCATAACCTTGTTTATAATCAAATGATTCCCTAGATTCTAACTGTAACTGTTGTAGCATGAATAATTCATGTTCTTCTTGGGTAAGAAAAAAAAAATATCATCATTTATTCCCATTAAGTTAATTTAGGTATCTTCATCTTCTTCATTTTCGTGAGAACTTTCAACATAGTTCTCTTGGAAATGTAGTCTTATTTTTTGATCAACTGTTGATTCTCTAGATTTACCAGTGCTGGGATTCTTTCTAAAGTTTGGATTTCTTATTTGAGGATCTTATGGTTGATTATCCCACTGTGGTTTTCTTTCCATAATTTCTAACCTATCCATCATTCTTTTCATATTTTTTTCTAAACTATCTATTTTACTATCTGATGTGGATGATTCCTCTTTTATGGTAACTCTTCTTTCATTTCTCATTCAAGATCTTTTAGCTAACAAGTTTGCTTCTAAAGTAACTACATTTCTTTGCATTTGTTCTAATGTTTTTGGATTTCTTTCCCTAAATTAGTATGACATATCAGTGTCAAAATCATTGGGAAATTTGATTAAAGCTAGATCTAGTGGGTGTTTAAGGTTTGCTAGAATAACATTAAAGATGTTGTTGAACCTAGTATAATAGTCTTGAACTGATTCATTAGCAGCTCTTCTAATGTGTTCATATTCAGATAAAATTTGTAAAGGATTCTTCTTTTTCTCCCATCTATTGATAAATAATCTATGAAAAGCTTCTAAATTAGCAATATGATTAGCAGGTAAAGCTTTAAACCATTTCTTTACATCTCTAGCTAAAGTTTGGGCAAACAATCTCATTTGAACATCAGGTTCATCTATTTCATGCAATTCAAAATAATCAGTCATTTTCTTAACATGTTGTTGTGCAGTGTATTGACCAGTACCATTAAATTGAAAGATTCTGCTTTGGTAATCTTGGCGCATGGCATGTAATTGAGCTGGTAAGGTCATAGGGGCATATCTGGCTGCCATGGCTAAGTTTCTAGCTTGGCTAGGAGGTAAATTTGTGGTGTTTGGTGATGAGGTTGAAGTACTTGCAAATGAGCTTGGGATACTAGATGATGTACTTGGAAATGATTTTGAAGTACTTGAAAATGTAGCAGAAGTTCTAGAAGGTGAACTTGAAGTGTTTGGAGATGGAAATAAAACTCTAGGTTGAAGAGGAAGCTTAGGGATGAATGATTCAATGGAATGAGGTGTATTGGAAATAATAGATTAAGTGGTACTAAATAAATATGAATTTATAGACTCTAAATTAATGGTAGAAGGCTTAGGGGTATAAGCAGATAAAGCAGTTAATTCAACATAATGTTGAAAAAAGGCTTCATCAATATCCTTAATCAAAGTTGCAGTCAAAGCCTCAAGTTTATCAAAGGGTTCTAGAGCTTTTTGATCTGAGTCAAGTGAAACAGTCTCCTTCTTAGTTTTAATAAATGAAATGAAATTAGGATCTATTACACTGTCATTTATTGAACTTTCAGATTTAGTTCTAAACAAAGATTGTTCAAATTACAAATAAAATTCAATATCTTGTAAACTTGATAATCCTTTTGGAAGTGAATTGGCTTTGATTAATTTACTTGTACTTTCTAAACTTTCTACTTTTTCTATTTTCTTAAAATTTTGTCCAGGTCATCTATAATTACAGTAGGTTGTGGATCAAGATGAGCCCTGGTGTAGTATATTCTTTTGGAAACCAGAATTTTAATTTTCAGTGTTTAAAAATCCCGAGTGTCCTCCTAAAGGAGAAGTGTGCAATTCCAAAAGAATATTTTGTTTTAGTTGGGAATTATTACAAAGATATAAGCGATCTTTGTACCATAAGGAATCATTTTTCCAACTAAATGTATTAGATGTACTAGGATCTTGCTGCAACTTTTGAATGAGTGTCCATACTTATTTGTCCTTCTTCGATTCATCTCTTGCTTCGGTTATACAATCTGGTTGGATAATAGAAATGGCACAAAGCAATGCTTCCACCTCTTCATTCTTTCTTGAGAGTGCATCTACAACAACATTAAGCTTCCCCTTTTTGTAGATTATTTCAAAGTCATAACCCAACATCTTTGTGACCCATTTTTTCTGCTCTTCTGAAGATAGTCTTTGTTCCAAAAAGTGTTTAAGACTATCATGATCAGTTTTTAGCTAAAAGTGTCTTCCCATTAGGTAAGTTTGCCATTTCTTTAGTGCATGCAGTATTGCTAACATTTCTTTCTCGTAAATAGGTTTCTGTAAATACTTTCCTTTGATTGGACAGCTTTCAAAAGCAATGGGTCTTCCTTCTTGCATTAAAAGAGCACCAATTCCATTTCCTGAGGAATCACATTCCACAATAAAGGTTTTTGTGAAGTCTGGTGTAACTAAGACCGATACTAGGAACATTGTCTCTTTAAGATGTTCAAAGGCCTTAGTTGCTTCAGGAGTCCATGAAAATTCATCTTTCTTAAATAATGTTGTTAGAAGTGCTGCTATTCTCATATAATTCTTAACAAACTTGCGATAATACCCTGTTAACCCGAGAAATCCTCTAAACTGCTTTATGGTTGTGGGGATTGTTGTGGGGATTTTCCATTCCTTAATGGCTTTAATTTTGTTAGGGTCTACCTTAACACCCTAGTGAGATATAATATGACCCAAATATTCCACCTCTTGTACTCCAAAGAAACATTTGAATGTTTTTGCATATAATTGTTTCTCCTGCAATAGTTTGAGCACCTTGTCAACATGTTCAACATGATCCCTCCAAGACCTGTTGTAGATTAGTATATCATCAAAAAATACTAGCACAAATTTTCTAAGGAAGGGTTTGAAAATGGAATTCATCAACCCTTGAAATGTAGAAGGTGCATTGGTAAGACAAAAAGGCATGACCAAAAATTCATAATGACCCTCATGAGTTCGAAATGTTGTTTTTGGAATATCTTCAGTCTTCATTCTAATTTGATGATATCCTGAACGAAGATCCAACTTGGTAAAATAAATTGTTCCATGTAATTCATCCAATAATTCATCAATCACAGAAATGGGAAATTTGTCTTTAATGGTGAGCTTATTGAGCTCCCTATAATCCGGACACATTCGCCATGATCCATCCTTCTTGTGTACCAATACTACAGGAGCAGAGAAAGAACTTTGACTGAGTTGAATTATACCCGCCTCTAACATTTCTGCAATCATACGTTCAATTTCGCTCTTTTGGAAGTAAGGATATCTATAAGGCCTGATGTTTGGAGGAACACTTCCTGGAATCAAATGAATAGCATGATCATGATCACGAATAGGTGGGAGTCCTTTGGGAGTTTCAAACACCTTGGAATGATTGTCCAAGACTTATTGGAGATCTACATAAATAGATGATTTTTATGTCAGAACTTCTAGTGAGCATAATTGTGCAATTACGCCTCATTGTTCTTTCTTTAGAAGCTTTGTCATGACATTAGAGCTTATTATCCTTCCCGGCTTCCCTTCAATACCCCGTAATTCGACTTCCTTTCCTTCTGAAAAAAATGTCAAGAAAAGTTCTTGAAAATTAAAAGCTACCGTCCCCAAAGATTGTAACCATTGTACTCCTAGTACAACATCAACACCTCCCATAGGAATGGAAAGCATTGGACTAGTCAATACATATTCCCCCATGGTTAGCTTGATATTATGGTATTTTCCAGAGCAATTTATAGTTCCTCCATTTGCAACCATCACTTGACATTCTGGTGCTGGGTATAGGAAACAATTTAATTCCTTGGCTACCTTATAATGAATAAAATTATGGGTGCTACCTGAATCAATCAACACTATTACCCTTTTCTTTTTTATATGTCCTTCTATCTTGAGAGTTTGAGGAGTGGTAATTCCTGCCAGTGCATTACACGATATGGTCGGATTCATTTCTTCCTCTTCTAGGGCTGGTTCCTGGTGTATATCCTCTTCTTGTTCATTTTCTTCTTCCCCTTCACAATCTATGTAAAATAATTTCTTCTCAGCACACTTATGACCTTTAGTGTATTTGCTATCACAACTGTAGCAAAGCCCTTTTTCTCTTTTTCCTTCCAATTGTTGTGGTGTCAACCTTGTAGGTTGTGGAAATCTAGGCATAGCCACACTTCCTTCTTTATAGAATTGAGTGGTAGGCTTCCTTGTCGCCATAATTCTACATTCAACTTTTCTTGCCAACCTGAATGCCTTCTCCAATGAATCAGGTTCCAAAACGCGAACTTCATGTTGGATGTTATCCTTTAAAGTGCCTATGAAGAGATCAATCCTGTGTTCCTCTGGAATATCAGTTACCCTTATATTCATTTTTTGGAAGTCCTCAATGTGCTGCCCCACTAAACCCTTTTGTTTGAGATTTATCAATTGGCTAAAGAAGGTGTTGCTCTTTGTATCCTCATAATGTGCTATCATTTCCTCCGTAAAAATTGACCAAGTGACAATTTTTTTATGGGAGCAAAGCCATCGATACCATACAAAATGTATTTTGTTCTAAATGTAAAGTTGCAATGCGTACCTTTTGTGTGTTTTGCATGTTATGGAGATCAAAATATTGCTCCATCTGTAGTATCCATGTTACAGGATCCTTTCCATCAAACTTCCTCATATCCATTTTTGGAATATGGTGGTTCTTCCCGCCAACATTAGATTTTATGAAATCACGATTAATATTTATTTTGTTCTCATCATGAGTTTCCTCTACTATCTTTTCACCATTAGGAAACATTTCTTGTATCAACTTTGTCAAACCTTCCATGTCTGCTTTTAGATCATTCTTCATGTTTTCCATGTTGTCTTTCATTTTTTCTTCCATGTCATCCATATTAGCTTCCATGCCACTTCCACGCCTTTCTTCAAACCATCCATCTTCACTTCCATGCCTTTCTTCAAAACTTCCATTTCATTTTTTGTTGCTCTTTACGAGAGCGAAATTTGGTGCACTTACTCTTGTAATTTTGATAGATCATGTTGCAATTCTTCATCTTCATGAGTCACAGTAGAGCCTTCTGAAGGTGTTGTGGACAATTTTGTCACCCCCTAGAGACAGTCTAGAGTTGCCATAGACCAGTGCCTAGGACATCTTAATGTAGCAAGGGGCTCTTCATATAGTTTGGATTGTCAGTCCAAGAGCTCATTTACTATCTCTTGTTTGAACAAGGAAATAAGTTTTGAATGGGACCAAACTCTCTCAGAAGCTGACACAAAGATAAGAATAGTGTAGGGACATCATGTAAAACTCCAGTACAAAGGCATCAGACAGTTAAGAGACAGTTTACTGTAAAGAGGGACAGTTCAAATAATATATCACAGAAATCAAATATCAGTAAGTGAGTGCAGTGAGGAAACTTAGAGAATATATTAGTTAACCTGAGACTGATACCCAGATACACAACAGAACCACATAAGGGCATATTAATTTATGAATCCTTATATGACAATGGTGTTTTAAAAGCACCCTCCTCAAGTAACTAATATAGCATAAAACATGGAAGAGATGAACATGGAACAGTATATCATGACTAGGCCTATTTAAAGCGCTTGACTAATTCCAGAAAGGGCATCAACAAGGATGAATCCTTACTGCAAACTAGTGAGCCACTTGCATTCTAGGACATGATACAAGAAGATAAATAGCATGAAATAAGATATTGTATTAACACATAAGAGAAATTATATACTGTGAGATACCAAAGACCAGAATCCTCATTACAGTTATAATTCCTCCTCACTGAGACCCTACGGGCTCTGAACCTTCATACAGAAGTATTACAAAATGTATACAAAAACCTTTTCACTGCACAGTTTGCTGATAGAAATATGGAACCCTTACGATGTCTTCTTTTCGGGCCTTTATATAAAAGATAGAGAATTCTCGAGAAGGAGGTAGATGAAGCACATTTAATGACTCAATTTGAATAAAATGGCGGAAAACATTCGTGCCCACTCTATGAATGACTAACAATAAATGACTGTACTTTACAATCTTCCTCTAGAAATAAATGCTGGGAGATGAAAATCTCCTTATAAATATGACACAAATAATAAAATATATACATCGTTCTGCCTCTTACTAAAAGAGGGAAAATCTACTGCCGTAAGAACCCTGAGATAGTCTACAATTCTGTACTGTACTCCCGACCTTTAGCTTTGGATTTAAATCTTGGACCTTTAATGCAGGGCGAAGCCTCCCTTGATTTTCTCTGGAGGGTTCTGAAGATTCATATCTTTGTCTTCCTTAATGGTGGTCATTTCTCACACCTACCCTCGGCTTCTTCTTTAAATTTCACCAGCAGAATGTTGTCCTTTAACATGCTTTTTAACTTCTGCAATGGAGGCGATAAATTATGAGGCTTCATTATTGTCTTAAAACCTGCAAAACCCACAAAACATTAGGGAAACAAAACTCGGAGGCAAAGAGCATGGAGGTGGAGATGATAATGACATCATGGACATGAACAGATAGCAAGAACACGAAGGATGGCGGAGAGAATACAATGAGGGCTTTGAAAAATAGACGAAATGCGGATTTTATACGTAACACAGTTTGGAGGTGGTGACTAAAGAACGACGAATGTAAATAAAAAGACATATGAGCACACACACACACATATATATATATATATATGGCGGGGAGGAATATTACGAGCGCGCAAGATGGAGACACATGGACGTACGGGGGACAGGTGGAGGGTTGGCATGGCAGTGGAGTCAACAGATAGGGTGACTGGATTTCTGGCCGTCAGATCTTGGAAGGCAAATCAACGGTTAGGAGGCGACAGACACAGTGTGGTGGTGGGCCAAGGGACATGGCAGGCATGGGTTAAAGCTTGTGCAGACCCGGAGATTTATAGCCATTGGATCGGGCCTATAAGATCAGACGGTGGACGATGATTCCGCTGCGCATCTATTGACTGAAGTTTAACGCGCGGGGGAAAAGCGGTTTCCTGCCCGTACTGAGGACACGCAGCGTATGATCTATGGAATCACCGGTCCAAAGGGTAATACCACCGGCTCGGTGGAAATGGTGCGGGACAATACCGCCAGTTTCTACAGTGAGATACGGACGCGGGGGCCACCATATAAAAATATCTCCGCTCCATTGATTTAATTCAATCGGACGGTTACCACTGCGCCCGAACATAAAACAATAAGTCCCTTTTCCTTTTAGCTTGTGGTCTTCAGGCTCGGGTCATATGATAGCCAAAGCACGGGGGCTAAGGTCTTAGGACTGGGCCCGATACATTTAAATTATGCATTTTTAACCTTTGTAGAGCGGATTTTTTTCGAGTGGAAACGGTAATATCAGACAGGAGCATGAAGTTTTAGGTCACATTAGAGCTCTGAATTGGGTTCAAATGAGGCAGCAGACCAAAATTCATAGGCAGGGGGTAAATATATACAACATCGGCTCCATCTGGGGACGGCATGGTCGTCCTCAGACATGTCGAGAACACGCAGACCACTGAATTTTCCACTTTGCTTCTCAATTCTCGTGCGCTCCTGCCTCAAGTAAATGCGAGCATCCTTCTCTTTATGAAAATAAAAATTAAAACAACTTATATACAATATAATACAATGAGGCACCCCAACCTGGATTAGAATCGGAAATATGACTTGAGAAATTGGCCATTCATAGGGGCATCCAACAGATCACCCCGCAGGTTTTCTAACATGAAAGTATTATTTCGCCCTTGATTCACTATCTTGAATGGACCGAACCACAGTGGATCAAATTTTGCATGCTTGCCCTTTTTTGCTCTGCGAACATCCCATCTGAGAACCAGGTCACCAACTTGAAACTTTCTATCCTTTGCATGTTGATCAAACACATTTTTCATTTTCTCTTGATATTCTATTAATCTATGGTTCACCTGGTTTCGTGTTTCCTCCAAATCTACTAGTTGGTTAATCCTTCTGATCATGTCATCCGGCTCTTCCTGACTTTCCTGCATGAAGTGTGCCACAGGAAATGCCAATTGCACAGGAAACACAGATGCTCTTCCATATACCAGCTCATAGGGAGATTTCCCTGTTGCTCTTTTGTTGGTTATCCTATTCGCCCATAGAGAAAACTTTAATTGAGAGTCCCAGTTTTTCTGATTTTCACTGATTGTTTTCTTCAGGACCCTCACCAGGGTTTTATTAGAAGATTCTGCTAGACCATTTCCCTGTGGATAGTATGTTGTGGAGTGAGTCAGGATGATGTTATACCTTTGGCAAAAATTCACAAACCTAGCAGACCTGAAAGCCTTTGCGTTATCAGTTACAATTCTGGCAGGACAGCCAAACCTAGATATGATATTGTCCTCCATAAACTTCATTATCACAACATCTGTAGCATTTCTTGTAGGTATGGCTTCCACCCATTTCGTAAAGTAATCTGTGGCTGTTAATATCCATTTATATTGGCCACTTGATGGGGGATGTATCTCTCCTATAAAATCTAATCCCCATTTCTGAAATGGTTCATTTACATGAATAGGAATCAAGGGAAAAGCTGCTAATTTATGTCTTTCTGCAAATCTTTGGCACTTGTCACATTCTCTGACCCAAAAAAAAGTATCTATATACAATTTTGGCTAGTAAAAACCAGCCTTCAGGATTTTATGAGTTGTTGCCCTCCAGCTGTAATGCCCTCCACATATTCCCTCGTGAAATTCTGTCAATATATTCTCCACTTCATTTTCTATGAGGCATAACACTAATATACCTGAAGGGTCTCTCCAATATAGCTGTCCATTGGCAATTATGTATTTCTGAGATTTCATTCTTACGGCTCTGTATTTTACCTTATCACAACTTGGAGGACAGCTAAGTGTTAAAATATATTCAACTATTTCTTTGTACCAAGGACTAGTTAGATATTTCATATGTATCTTTTGAGTAGCCATCTCCAGCCCTTGCTGTTCTTCTTCTCTTTCAGATTCTTCATTTGCTATCACGGATAAATTAATGCCCAAGGCTTGATGATTTGATTCAGATAACATCTTGGCAAGTCCCTGTCCTTTAATAAACTTAGTAGGCTTTATGTCCAAATCATACTCCTAAATTTTTGCAATCCATCTTCCTCTTCTGCCTTCGCTATCTCCTTGAACAAGGATGTCTTTGACAGTTGCTGTGGGAACATATGCAGTAATGTGAGATTGCAAAACATATACTCTAAAAGCTTTAAGGGACTTTACCAGGGCATATGCCTGCTTCTCCAATATATTATATTTCAATTCAGCATCATAAAGCACTTGACTGAAGAAAGCTATAGGCTGTTCATATCCCTCTTCATTTTTCTGCAATAATACTCCAGCAATCGTATGGGGTGAAGCAAATGAAAATATCATAAAAGGCTTGCTGTAATCTGGTCCAGCTAGCACTGGAGCTTCAGAAAATGCCTGTTTTATCCTGGTGAATGCATCTCTAGACTCCTGGGACCATTTCACTTCATTTTCCTTTTTCAACATATCAGTTATATGCCTAACTATCTCAGCATAGTTAGGAATAAATCTTCGCAAAAAATTGATTCTACCTAAAAACACCTGTACTTCCTTCTTATTCCTTGGTAAAGGAATGCTGTTTATTACTTCAACTCTCTTAGGATCTATTCTCACACCATCTTTAGTTACAATGTGCCCTAAGAGTTTTCCCTCATCTAATGCAAACAAAGATTTTTGAGGATTGAGAGAAAGGCCATACCTTCTGCATTTTTCAAAAGTTCTCTTTAAATGCTCAATATGCTCATCATCATTCTTTGAAAACACTGTGATATCATCAAGATATACCACCAAAAACTTGTCCTGTTCTCCAACAAAGGCTATGTCCATTTCCCTTTGAAAAGTAGCTCATGCATTAATTAATCCAAATGGCATCCTAGCATACATAAATGTTCCCCATGGTGTAGTAAATGCAGTTTTCTTCTGGTCTTCTGGGAATACAACTACCTGATTATAACCAGAAAAACCATCCATCATGGACATTCTGGATGCTCCCACTACTTTCTGCAGGATGTGGTCCATCTTAGGCAATGGATAATTATCTTTCAATGATGCTCTATTTAAATTCCTGAAATCTACACACAGCCTTATTTCTCCGTTTTTCTTTCGAACAGGAACAAGGTTTGCTACCCAGTCTGAGTACCTCAATGGTACAATTATTTTGGCCTTCAATAGCTTCTTCACTTCTTTTTCAATGGAGGGCAGCAGCAGAGGATTTATCTGTCTGAACTTCTGCTTATAAGGCTTTGCATCTTCCCTCAATGGAATCTTATGTTGTATTATATTAACATCAAAAATTTTTAGGTCCTGATAGGACCAAGCAAATACATCTTTGTAGGATTGAAACAACTTCAAATATTTTTCTTTATATTTGTCTGGGGCCCTTTTGGATAATTTGACAATTTTGGGATCAGCATAAGCACCCAGATTCAAATCTCCCACTTGATCTTCTTCTGTCACTTTGTTTGGCTGCAATGGAATATCATCCTTGTTGAATAATCTTTCTAGAGGCACCAACCCTCTAGGTATAACATTTCCTTTCATCTGCAGCACTCTGTTACCTGCTATTCTTTCTTCCCACTTGTTTTCTACAGTATTTTCAACTTCTTACTCCTCATTATCATCAATCTCTATATTAGTGAATTCTCCCACTGTCTCCACGAATCTCTTCATCTGTTCATCATCTTCAAAAACCTGCCAATGCTTTATATTATCTGGAATAGATGGTCTGTACCGTACCTCCACTTCGTATCTTAAAAGTGGATTCTGAGGAGGACGGAAAGTACTGGCAGCTACAGCAAGAGAATCTGCTATTCTATTTTGCTCCCGGGGCATGAATTGTATATTAAACGCTGAGAAGAAATTTTCTATCATGTCCCACACTTCGTTTCTATATGCTCTGATCCGAGGATGCTTAGTTTGACATTCATTTTTGATCTGCCTTACCACCAGCTCAGAGTCTCCCAAGACTTTTAAACATTTGATGCCCATGTTTCTAGCTGTCTGCAGTCCCAATAATAGTGCCTCATATTCAGCTACATTGTTTGTAGCCTCATACTCCAATTTGAAAGACAGTGGCACCCATTTTCTTGTAGGAGAGATCAACAATACCCCAGCTCCATTGCCTTCCCTTGAGTTTGCTCCATCAAAATGCAGAGTCCAAATTTCTGATTCCTGATCTTCTTTAGGCTGCTCAGCTTGGATTTGACCAAAAAGGGGCTCATGAGCATAATTTTGATTTTCTTCTAACATCAAACATGAGAAGTCTACCTCTTTGTTATAAACTGGAGAATTCTCTGAGCAATCAGCCTTAGTTACCATTTTAACAAATCTAGTCTCCCTGTATAACCTCCTCTCCTGACCTCCAAAAACTGGGACAGTAGCATATGTTAAATCCAATTTAATTGACCCACCAAATTTTGTACCCCAGGATCTTGACAGCAGCATGCCAAAGCGGGCTGGGATATCAGAAACCACAATGTCCATGACCACACTCTTTGCTGGGATTTGAGCCAAATTGACCACTAAATCTTTAATCATTCCCAAGCATTTAACTCTTTTAGAATCAAATGAATATAAGTCTTTGTATGGTCTTGTAATTTGCAGTCCTAGTTGTTCCATGACAGACAGAGGCATAAGATTGTGGGAAGCTCTAGAATCTAACATACAATTGTGCAACAGCAAGTCATGAATAACTAGGGACACATAAAAAGGAGGAGTTGAAGGGTCTATCTCCTCGACATGTGGGCCAAAGACTACCATGGGTCTTTCTTCTTGAAGGTTTAAACTATCAGGCGCAATTGGTATTTCAGGTGGAAGCATAAAGGAAGTGACTTGAGACTGGTATATAGGTTGTTTTAATAATTCTGTTAAGGGGACAAGAATCTTGATCTTCTCAAGTTCTTTTTGCAAATTGAAAGCAGGTGGGGGCTTTTCTATCACAACTTCTTTTGACTCTTTATTTTCAGCTGAAGATTTGACTTCTTTTGACACTGGCTCAGCATTAGGAGGACTGACTATTTTTGAAGAAGAAGGAATCTGATCATTGGACTGCAAGGGAGTATTTAGAGGATTCTTACCTTTTTTTATGTTTCTCTTTGTTGCTGATTCCTTCTGAGCAGATGCTTCTTTTTGAGGTGGCTCCTCTTCTTGATCTTGAGTTCTGGTCCTCTTCCTTGAAGATCTGAGATCATATTTGACATTGAATTGTGCTTGCATGAAATCAGAAAATTGCTTACAATAATGATCAATCTATGCTTCTTCGTCCTCATCTTGCAATGGGCAATCCATATCATCAGTATTTGAAAAAGCCATATTTGAATCTTCTAATCCATAAACTGCATCTCCAGTGGAGTCTTCTGCTGGACCTTCCAGGTATAAGGGATGAGGTACCTGGTCTTGTTGTTCTTTTGCTTCTCTCGGCAATATATGCAATGGGGTTCTTCTATACTGAGGATTGTATCCTCTGTTTGGAGCATTGTAGAAATTCTTAGGAGCTACATTTTTAGCTTCCAGTTCAAGCTTGACCATCTTCTTTATCATTTTTCTTATTTCATCCATTTTATCTGAATCTTTTTCCTGATTAGAGGTGGAAACTTCTTCTTTGCCTCTCCTCCTAGTATCCTGTTCAATTTTTCCCTTCAGTTTCCCAGTGGAGGCAAAGTTTGCTTCCAATTCCAGAGCATCTGGCTGTGCATCATCTAAAGTGGCAGGTTTTCTTTCTCTCAACGAGAATCCAAAGTCAAACACAAAGGCTGCTATAAATATTATCTTGGCAGTAGCTTATGGGGCTTCATTTCAGGAGGCAGGCTCAGATATAACTTGTTGAATCTTTTGATGAACTCTGATACCCCTTCATTCTATTTCTTCTTCATAGTATTAAACTCAGTGAGACACTGACCATGATCCTTCTTTCCTCCCCACTTCCTGAGAAAAGTATTCTCCATTTGGTCCCAGGTGGTCACAGAATTATTTCCCAATGTCTTAAACCATTTTCTGGCTTCCCCTTCCAAAGACTGCACAAATAATCTCAAGACCACATCCAAATGTTCAACATTTAAGTTCTCTGCAAAAGAGCAGAAAGTCTCAAGATGTTTCTGAGCATCAACTTCATTTTCACCATTAAATCTCGACAGAATCTTTAGATAATCCTGTGGCATATCATTTAGCACTTGGGGTAAGGCCAGTGGTGCGTATTTATTCAAAATAAAAGCGGGAACATTAGCCATTGGAGGAGGTGGGGGTTGAGCAACAGTCTGAAAAACAAATGAAGGGAGGGGAGTAGGAGGAAGTGGAGTATGAATAACAATGGGAATATATTGCACAGAAGCCTGAGGTGTGGATGGGAATAATTCACAGTTAACAGCAACTACTTCAGTGACTTCTTTAATTTCCTCAGCCTCGAGGGTAGGATGAGAATCTTCTCCAATCCAGGCACTTCCTCTACGTGGAGTTTCTGAGTAAGACTCAGGATTTTCTGTTCTAACTTCTTGAGAAGAAGAGGGTGGATAATCTTCAATGGAATATTCAGGGTTTTCAGCACAAACCGACTTCCTCTCTTTCCAAACTCTTTTATGAATGATCTTCTCCGGGTCAGACACGTAAGGTATTTTCGACTGAGAGGTATCTGACCTCAAATGTGGCTTTCGAGAAGCCAGGACTACCAATAAAATTTATCAAATAAAAGCAATGGAGTCGCCAAGGTGAGAGATACGCAACTCTTCAACTCTCTGTGCTCACCTGATTAGAGAGTGAAAACAATTTGTCAAGGCCCAGGGAAACTGATATTCTTGAATTCGTTCCCCGGCAACGGTGCCAGAAAGATGTTGTGGACAATTTTTTCACCCCCTAGAGACAGTCTAGAGTTTCCATAGACCAGTGCCTAGGACATCTTAATATAGCAAGGGGCTCTTCATATAGTTTGGATTGTCATTCCAAGAGCTCACTTACTATCTCTTGTTTGAACAAGGAAATAAGTTTTGAATGGGACCAAACTCTCTGAGAAGCTTACACAAAGATAAGAATAGTGTAGGGACATCATGTAAAACTCCAGTACAAAGGCATTAGGCAGTTAAGAGATAGTTTACTGTAAAGAGGGCCAGTTCAAATAATATATCACAGAAATCAAATATCAGGAAGTGAGTGCAGTGAGGAAACATAGAGAAGATATTAGTTAACCTAAGATTCATACCCAGATACACAACAGAACCACATAAGGGCATATTAATTTATGAATCCTTATATGACAATGGCATTTTAGAAGCACCCTCCTCAAGTAACTAATATAGCAGAAAATATGGAAGAGATGAACATGGAACAATATATCATGACTAGGCCTATTTAAAGCGCTTGACTAATTCCAGAAAGGGCATCAACAAGGATGAATCCTTACTGCAAACTAGTGAGCCACTCGCATTCTAGAACATGATACAAGAAGATAAATAGCATGAAAGGAGATATTGTATTAACACATAAGAGAAATTACATACTGTGAGATACCAAAGACTAGAATCCTCAATACAGTTATAACTCCTCCTCACTGAGACCCTACGGGCTCTGAACCTTCATACAGAAGTATTACAAAATGTATACAAAAGCCTTTTCACTGCACAGTTTGCTGATAGAAATCTGGAACCCTTACGATGTCTTCTTTTCGGGCCTTTATAGAAAATATAGAGAATTCTCGAGAAGGAGGTAGATGAAGCACATTTAATGACTCAATTTGAATAAAATGGCGGAAAACATTCGCGCCCACTCTATGAATGACTAACTATAAATGACTCTACTTTACAATCTGCCTCTAGAAATAAATGCTGGGAGATGAAAATCTCCTTATAAATATGACACAAATAATAAAATATATACATCGTTCTGCCTCTTACTGAAAGAGGGAAAATCTGCTGCTGTAAGAACCCTGAGATAGTCTGCAATTCTGTACTGTACTCCCGACCTTTAGCTCTGGATTTAAATCTTGTACCTTTAATGCAGGGCGAAGCCTCCCTTGATTTTCTCTGGAGGGTTCTGAAGATTCATATCTTTGTCTTCTTTAATGGTGGTCATTTCTCACACCTACCCTCGGCTTATTCTTTAAATTTCACCAGCAGAATGTCGTCCTTTAACATGCTTTTTAACTTCTGCAATGGAGGCGATAAATTATGAGGCTTCATTATCGTCTTAAAACCTGTAAAACCCACAAAACATTAGGGAAACAAAACTCGGAGGCAAAGAGCATGGAGGTGGAGATGATAATGACGTCGTGGACACGAACAGACAGCAAGAACACGAAGGATGGCGGAGGGAATACAATGAGGGCTTTGAAAAATAGACGGAATGCAGATTTTATACGTAACACAGTTTGGAGTGAAAAGTAGTAGAAGAGGCAGCGAATGTAAATAAAAAGACTGTGACATATATATATATATATATATATGGCGGGGAGGAATATTACGAGTGCGCGAGACGGAGACACGTGGACGTACGGGGGACAGGTGGAGGGTTGGCGTGGCAGCGGAGTCAACAGATAGGGTGATTGGATTTCTGGTCGTCGGATCTTGGAAGGCAAATCAACGGTTAGGAGGCGACAGACACAGTGTGGTGGTGGGCCAAGGGACACGGCGGGCACGGGTTAAAGCTTGTGCAGACCCAGAGATTTATAGCTATTGGATCGGGCCTATAAGATCGGACAGCGGACGATGATTCCGCTGCGCATCTATTGATTGAAGTTTAACGCGTGGGAGAAAAGCGGTTTCCTGCCCGTACTGAGGACACGCGGCGTATGATCTATGGAATCGCCGGTCCAAAGGGTAATACCGTCGGCTCGGTGGAAAAAGTGCGGGACAATACCGCCAGTTTCTGCAGTGAGATACGGACGCGGGGGCCACCATATAAAAAGATCTCCGCTCCGTTGATTTAATTCAATCGGACGGTTACCACTGCACCCGAACATAAAAAAATAAGTCCCTTTTCCTTTTAGCTTGTGGTCTTCAGGCTCGGGTCATACGATAGCCAAAGCACGGGGGCTAAGGTCTTAGGACTGGGCCCGATACATTTAAATTATGCATTTTTAACCTTTGTAGAGCGGATTTTTTTCGAGCGGAAACGGTAATATCAGACAGGAGCATGAAGTTTTAGGTCACAGTAGAGCTCTGAATTGGGTTCAAATGAGGCAGCAGACCAAAATTCATAGGCAGGGGGTAAATATATACAACAGAAGGCTTAAAGGGTGTTGAATTATTTTTATGGGGCATTTTTTAGAACCCAATATTGATATCTATTCTACAATATGCCCTTGGAATCAATTCAAATTGATTCTTCAAACAAGACTTATGCAATTCGAAAAAAATTACACATCTTTTTCTTGATTTTGAAGAGCTCGATATTGAAATTGGATTATATCTGTGGTTACATCTCTTCAAAATCTTAAATTTGGAACTGAGGTAGCCTTCTGAATCCTCCTTTGAATGCCACAGGTCTGAGCTGATTTGGATTCTTCAAGGTAAAATTATGTCCAATCTCCCACAATGACCTAATTAGGGACTGTTCAGTAGATCAAACTTGTACGACTTGCCACGTGTCATTGTTTCGTCTTTTAGCTTTGAAATTGATAGAAAATAAACTATTGTCCGTGTACTTGTGGCCACTTTTATGGCACGCCAATCCGATGCTCAAAGAGAGAGTTATGAAGCTTTTCCCACGATCACCTCTTTGAGATGAAATTCAGGAGCCTGAAAAAGCACTACCTTCCACAAATCATATCTCCGAAAATATTGTGAACCAAGCTTTGAAATGTTGCACTGAGTTTCCTCAGGATTGCAGCTTCGCACCCTAAAAATTTCAGATTCTGAACCTTCGTAGAAAACAAGGTATAGTGCAAATTCCACGTTGACTTGTTTAGATTAAATTGAGGAGCCTGCAAAATGACCTAACTTCCACAGATCATATCTCCAAAAATGTTGTGAACCAAGCTCTGAAATTTTGTGACGATGTTCCTCAGGATTTAGGCTTCGCACCCTAAAAATTTCAACTTTTGAAAATTCGTAGAAAAAACGTTATAGTGAAAATGCCACGATGACCTATTTGGAGCAGTGAAACCCTAGAATCCAAAGCTCTGATACCAAATGTTGTGAAACCAGCTCCAAAAATAGAAGAAAAGAGATATCAACGCCCTATAAATAAGCCACTTTGAGGGGGCAAGCTCCAATACATTACATGAATGAAAAATTCTTGGATGATACAAATTACAAAACCTCCTTTCTATATATAGGAGTCCACGGGGCCACAATGTAATCCTAGTGGGGCTACAATGTAATCCTAACCAACCTAAAAATAATAATTTAAGGGAACAATAATAACAATATGGGGGTTACAGGGGTACACTAATAACAATAAGGGGGTTACACTAACAACAATAAGGGACTATAATAGTAATATAGGGACCTAACAGAAATATTAGAGGTAACCACAAACCTACTTTTAAGCTTAGGATCTAGCCTTCCTAATGCTCATAGAGGGCTCTCTCTTTATGATTTAACTTTGATTTTTTTTTATTTGTTTTAGGCTAGTTATGTCAAATTGATAGGTTTTGATTTTGGTTTGGTATGGTGGTGGAATCACTAATTCAGATGGATAGATGTAGGTTTGTTTTCCATTGGGCTATGGAGTCAATGTATCAAGAAACAGATCAGAATCAAGTTCTAAAGGAAGTGTTCACAGGGCAAGGTAGCTGAGTAAATTCATGTCTTTAGGCTGGATGATGAAATGGTTTCAATCAGGATGAGAGAGCAATTAAGGATTATCAGATCCGGATAATGATGGAAATGACAGAGGTCAATCGAAACTAGGGAGCAATGAAGAATTCTCTAATCTAGATATCAGAAGAAAACATAAAAATGACTAAAAGTTCAAGACAATGTGTATTTAAAAAAGTTCTAAAATAATATTCCTGTTATATCATTTAAATTGGAAAACATGAAAGTATGTGAAAAAAAATTCAGAAAATAACAATAGAACAATAGAAAGTACTTCACTGAAGTGGCTCAACACATGAATCCTATAATACAATGCCTTTATTACTCAATCCAGTCTGTTGACTTGAAAATGGTACAATAAACCCTAAGGTTTTAGATCAATGCAACTATAGAAATATTTAGCAATCCATAATCCACACACAATACTTCTAATTATGAAGTATTTATACAAAAATTATTACAAAATATCCTACAACTGACTTAGGAATTATTCAAGGAATACAAAGTATCTTCATGCAAGAAGATAAAGACATATATCTAACTAACGCAAGTTATCCCTTCTTTTATTGATTTTGGTGTTTGTTGTTTGATCTTTTGTTGCTTTCTCTCTTTTGTTGTTGCTCAACGTTGGATGTCTTCTTCATGTTGAGTGTCCTTTATGCTAGCTGCCTTTCAACTCTGTTTTTCATCTATGTTTCAACTTTAAACTATATCTTTCATCTGATACTCTTTAATCTCTTCTATTCACTTTAATCATGTTATTGCTTTACTTTGACTGCTCTGTTTTAACCTTGGATTCTTTTAATCTGCTTTCACTTCAACTTATCTTTTACCTTTTAACTTTTCACTGTCACAGTAGATCATTCAGTTTCTCCCAAGCTTCTACATCTAGTAATTTAATCTTTACCATTCTTCTAAAGATTTCATCAGCTTCTGTGTACTTTGCAAATGTAGGCTTATTGATAAATAAATGATTTACCTCATGCTGGAGGTAAAAGAGATTCTCAAAAGTTTGATAGAGCACTTTTCCTATATGAATTCCTTTTGAGGAAGGAATGTTAGATTGTTCTTTGGCCACTTCTCTCATTTTCTTGTCATATTCTTCATGTTTCATCAATTTTTCATGGATAACCAAAGGGTTAGGCAGACCTTTCTGCCTCAAAACATCAAATTTCACCATGAATCTAGTTATTGCAAGTTCCATGTTCTGACACTTGTCTTCAAGTTGTAGCATTAAGTTCCTCTTAGAAATTACCTTTCTTACCTCAAGGATTGTTTCAGTGCTGTCACTAATGCAAATTTCTTCCAATTCATTATTGTTCTTGGAATTAAGAAACTTAATGATCTCATTAGCCTCTTCTGGTTTTTTTACCAAGTTCTTCCTTAACTTTCTGAATGGCTTCACCTGTTTCCTTGATTAAATCTTTCTGCTCATAAATGACTTGGATATATGGCCAAATACTATTGACAGAGTCAATAATATTGGCCCACAACAGTTGTTTTTCTTGTGAAAGTGGCTTTGTCAGTGTCAATTCCTTTTCTAACCTCTGGACTTTCTCAGTCAATCAGTTTGACTTCTGTAATTCATTTTTATGCATGATTTGAACTAATTTCTTCTCATCCTCTAGAATTTTCATTTTTTCTTTAAGTATATTGATTTCATTAGTCTGGATGGACATATCTTGCATGGCTTTGACCAATTTACCTGATTCATCACTAGGATGAGTTGTTGTTGTAGATGATCCTGTAGCTAATGTTGTTGCTGATGTAGTGGCATTAGGGGAATTGTGAGGTCTAAAATGGGCCTCCTAAGAAAAATTTACAACAAAAATAAAATTTATAAGAACCAATGAGATTCAAGATGATGATGTCAACCACGGGGGATGATTCACCATTTTTTAAGTAAAAGGGTAAAAAGATTAAAAAATAATAAAATAATAAAACTACTTTTTCAACTCATATTTTCAACTTATCTCCCAAAGTTTTTACTCAAATTTTGAGCGGGAGTACTCGTTGGATGAAAAATTTAATTCCTTATCCAAGGAGCACCCATGTTGCATACTTTTGATGGACTCTGCTATACGAAAAATAAGAAATACATGAAAACACATGATTGCAATTACGTTTTTCATGTATTTATCATGTTTCGTGTAGTAGGGTCCATCAAAAGTATGCAACATGGGTACTCCTTGGATGAGGAATTAAAATTTTCATCCAATGAGTACTCCCGCTTGAAATTTGAGTAAAAAATTTGGGAGATAAGTTGAAAATACGAGTTGAAAAAGTAGATTTTTCTTTTTTCCCTCTACAATTTGATGATGTCATCAAATATTATTTTATTATTTCCACTATTATTTTATAATTTCCTTAGGAGGCCCATTTTAGACCTCAAAATTCCTCTAATGGAAGTGATGTAGCTACTAGAACTACTATGGCCACTGAAGCTGCTAAAGTAGAAGCAACTGTTCTTGTAATTGTAGGAATAGGAGTGACAGGGATTGCTTCCATGCTTTCCCTTTTCTCCTGTACTAACTTATCCATCTCATTCTCCATTTCTTTCAATTGGGAAATTAACTGAAGAACGAGGTTCATTATCTCATCTTTTTGGCTTTCATCCTGTAACACTTATTTGGCCTGTGGATGTTCAGTAGGAGGTAATTTGAGTTGTTTCTTTAATGCAACAATGTCTGCATTGTTTTTCTTAATAAGTTCTTCTACAACTTTGACATTTTTTGGATCATATCCTACTTCAATAACCAAATCTTATAGAAATTTAATTCTATTATATTTAGCCTGTGAGGATGCTTTTTCTAGCTTCAATTGTACTTTTACATTTTCCAAATAATTGTGAAGCTTTTGGGCACTCATGGCTTTGTTGGTCATAATAAAATATATCATTTCTCCAGCTTGCTTGTGAAATTCAATTTGGTCTAAAGGATGAACATCCTTAGCCATGACCTCAAATTTTTTCTTTTTATAGTCAAATGATGACTTTGGAGCTTGGATTGTAGGCTACAAAAAGGTCATATGCATATTTTTAGTTTTATAATCAAAGGCAGAAAGCAATCTATTTTGGTTGCCAAGAGTTAGCTTCAGGTATTGTGAATATATTTCAACCTTTATTTCTTCATTTTGGCCTTAATATCTTTGTATCTCTCTTTGATGTTGATATATCTATCTATTGGTTTACTTGAAGAGGATACCTCAACGCTATGCTTATTTTTGATGATCTGAGCAATAGAATTTGAAGGCTGGTGAGTATCTTCTAACACTGCTGGAGGTGCATTTCCTTTAACCACTGTATATGTATCAATAACTTCACTAGTTTCCACTTGTTCATTTACAGGATTTAATTTGGGCTTCTTCCTGTACATTAGTTTAAATTTAGTTTCAGTAATAGTTTCAGTAGAATAGGACCCTTCTTCTCTGGCTCTCTTGGAATTCGTATCTTATGGGGCTAGAGTTTGCAAGATGGAACTAGTATCACCTTGCTTCTTTGCATCTTTCAAAGTACTCTCCAACCACTCTGCCTGGTTGGAGTACTTTTCTATCTCTGGTTTAGATTCATGTACAAAAGTAGTTAATTTAAATTTGATTCTTAATTTGCTGATAACTCCTAAGGGATCATAATACCATTTGAAACTTTGGCTGAACTTAAATTCCTACAAACATTTTTCTGCCTGTTGACCAGCACCTCTATTGTTGCAAATAAAAGGACCAATCTGGTTTTTTATTTTAAACTATGTTTTCTTTTTGGCTAACAAGAAATTCACTTCATCAGAGTTAAGGATCTTCCTGATATATTCAAGTGAAAATAGCCTCATTGGGAGGTATTTGGGCAGCTTATATGGAGTGAGTTAAGATCCACATACCCTAATCTCAGTGTGGTTTTGGTAACTGCAATACCTTTTTATCTCTCATCACTCACTCTTGGTTTAATGTTGTTGTTCAGCATGTTGACAATTGGATAGATGAATGAGTCAATGAAGTCTTTGTATGTGAACTCTATGGACTCTTTCCTAATTAATGAAGTCCAAAAGATTACTGACTGAGGGTTACCTTCAATGTCCAATTTTTGAATATTGATTGCAAATATTTCAGATTTAAAGTATAGGAACATATGGAACAAAACAGATGAATACTTGAACACTCTCTCCTCTGGTAATTTAACTAATTTTTCATGGATTGTATCAGATAGGTACTGGGAAAAATTGAATGTAGAAGCAGGTGGGTGACCAGGAGCGAAAATAAATAGAAAACCTAGGGCTAAAGCATCAACATGCTCATCAGTGAGATAATCAAGAATATATGACACCATGGTGATAATATGCCTAGTTCTCTCAGAAAATATAGAAGTTGGATAAGGAGGGTTACTCTTAGGAATTTCTACTGATGAGGGAATAAATTTTTGAAATATTTGGAACCTCTTGGGGAAGTCCAGTTTTAAATACAATTCAGTGAGGATCTCAATTGATAGTGGGGTTTCATCAGGCATAGGTTGAATTTTCAGCATCTGGTTTATTGATTCAGACGTGATGGTGAATCAAATCTCTTTACCAAGGGTTACAAGGGCTCTTTGCTCAGGCAGATAACTAGTTTGGCAGAGCCTGATAACCTTTGGACACTGGAAAGTCTGTGGGATAATATACTGGCGAAAATTAGACTCCCAAAGGAAAACATCATCAACTTTGTCAATTGACTTATCATAGCTCTCGTAGTAGAGCTCAAGGAGGTTAAAATCAATGACAGGGTCACTAATTTTGAAGTCCTTGTCTGCTAAGGGAGTGTGTTCAGTATCAATAACTGGAGGTTGTAGGGGATTGACTGTTACAATGCCTTGGGAAGCCATAATTTGTTTATTTTATTCAATTTATTTACTCTCTAGGTTAAGAAATAGGCACGTGCCCTAAAAAATACTGTGAAAATATGATTGGGTCTGCAGAAAGGGGTTTGGATGCAATAATAGTTTTTCTGTGGTCTGCAAAGCTTCAATTGATTAAAGGATTACTTTCTTTGCTTAAGAACACACCTTTGCACTGAAGAATACCTGGAATGGGTAATTTATGTTTGCAGAGGAGGTTCTGGAGGTAGCAGAGGCTTTGTTGGTATTTATATTGCTTCAAATCGAAGTATACAACGGCTTTAGTAAAAAAAGGGTTGAATTATGTTGTGAAATGGCTTAACAACAGGTCGATAAAGATTCTTTGGCTCGAAAATAGGTCAGTAGAGCTATATTTGCGCAAATCTAAACAGAAATGGTGAAAATACTGAAAGGGCGGTCTTATTTATTTTTTAACCAATCAGTGGTTAATCTCTGGGTGCAGAGTTAAATTCAAATGAGGGGTGGTATTGATAATAGGCAGATAAAACAACTTGGAGGTTTTCGCACTGGAAAAAGTTGGTATATGGTTTTGTATTGGAGGATGCAATGAGTTGTGGGGTTGCCACGTAGCAGAGGAGTGAGGCTTTGAAACTGCTTATTTCACAAGCTCTTGGTGGTGTTAAAGGTTTGGCGATCGGGGATGCGAAAGAAGCTATTGGCCATTGGATCTGGGGAATGACGATTTGACGGATGAGCGAATAGGAGGTGTTTCATAAATGAGTCCCGAGATGAGTTTTGCGCTGAGGTATGCAATGTGGGACCGAGGAATATGTATGCGATAGGATTATAATACATATGCAATGGCTTAATATATATGGGATCGGGAATTTATAATAGGGAGTTAATATATACGGGGTTTAAGAAGGTAAGTGAATGGATTTAATATAATAATGTGTGTTAATAAGCATAATTAGGTTGAAGTGTTAGTGAGAACTTATATATAATGGTTAACAAAGTATGGGAATGGGTTTAACCATATATATTAAATTGGGTTAAATGAAATGGGGATTTATAATATATATGAGGGAATGAGTTATGTTTACGGGATATAAAATACACTAAGGATGGAGTAAAATGACATCGGGATAAGTTTTAGTAGTGGGGCTCGATTTTATTTTAAATATTTAAAACTTAGGATAAGTGTATTTTAGGGGGTATTTTGAAAAAAGGGAAATTATTAAAAGGATTTTTACTTTTCCAAAGATAATAGGCTTTTTTAGCTAGGAAAAGGGGTTTTTGTAAAGAAAAATGAATGTAGTAAGGGGAAAGGTTAATATGAAGGGGAAGGGGTATTTTTACAAGGGAAATGAGTTTAGAAGGAAGTTAGTAATATGAAATGATCAATTTCTGCTATCCATACCTTGTGAAAACTGCTTCTTCCTACCCATCATTTACCCTAACATTTTTTCTTCATTTATTTGGGTGCATTTGAGCTTGCAGGCCCTTTAATTTTTCTTTGATAAGAAAATTATCTAATTCTAACCTTATGACTTCTAATGGCTCAGATTAAACTAATGAGCTCATTATTATTCTCTACCTAACTATTCATCTGCCAAGATTAAACAGTTTGGCTAGATCTTTATTCTCTAACTATTAGCATGAAATTTAAAACATGAATGAGTCAAGATTAAGTTGTTTGACCAACATGGATTTATGGCATTTTCGACAATCTGCACACAATATTATTTTTCAAAGTAAAGTAAAAAGTAGTGGCATTTGAATTTACCTCACTTTCATGATCTATTTTATCTCTTTTTTTTTGGTGGGGTTCATATTTTATTTTCTTTTTTTATCTTTTTATTTTAGTCCTTTGATTTTTCTTTTAGTACTTTTACCCTTTTTACATTTTTTACTATGGGAAAACAATTTGCAGAAAGCAAAGTATGTACAATATTACAATACTTAATCATAGTCAATTCAAAATTATGATCCCTATTATTATAAGAACCTAACACTCCAATCTCTCGAATTGTTGCAATTGCTTTAGCGAGTAAGCACTTCATGATCCAATAAATATGAATAGACTGCTTAAAAAGTCTACCTCTGTTATGACCAAGATCAGTTACAATTGGTTACATCTCATGCTCAAGAATTTCTTCCTCGACCTTGGTTTTCAGATCTTGTTCCCATCTAGAAATCAGAGATTTAACATGGCTAGGTGTCCCTTCTGCATATGCCTGGAAGAGGTGAAATTTTGATTTGTGTTATTTAAACTGGTTTTTTGACTGCGTATATGCATATATAAATTCAGAACCCTTATTGTGTTAGTCACTTTCCTTGCGATATTTTAAACAAATTAGATCTAAAAAATAAATCAGAAAACGTTTCAAAAATTCTTATTAAAATAACTCGATTTTCAAATTCCAGCCCGGTTCCCCGTGCTTTGAAGGAAAAAAAATATATCTTTTGTCGTCTCTAAGTTTCCTTCTTTGTCATAGCGGCAGCAAATAGGAATCATTCTATGGATGTTTTCCCTCAAATAGCCACACTGCCAGAACATCTTTGGAGAACATTGTGGAAGTTTTTCTAGTTAAGATATATTTTCGAAAATTTGGATGGGATCGTTTTCGATTCAGACTTGGATATCTGAATTCTGACCGAAATGGATTAATAATAATTTTGCAGATTGGCTAGACTCTAAATCACATTCGGTGCATCACAAGCTCAATATCTAGCGCACACTGATATGTATAAACTCTCAGACTGAGTTGAGTGGTAGGCTTTGGGACAAAGAGTAGAAAAACCAAACCATTGATCAAACTATAATTGTGGAGGACTCAAATAGTAACTGTAGTTAAGAGAAAAAATGAAATATCCTATACATAAGTGTCAACTCCATATATTTAACATTAAAGGAAAATTATACATCTATATTGAACATGCAGGGTATTCAATCAATAATTGAAACTGAGAAATCAAATACTTTGTATAGATTTTTTTGGTAGTCATTAGAACCAAAGAGGAGGGAAGATAGTGTTAATACATAGAGGTGTAGTAAAACATATGAAGATATAAGAGTGGAAGGAATTGGATAATCTATTTCACACTCCTCAGTTGTTTCAAGAACTACTTTGTAATATCTTCAACTTGCATGGTTGATTGCTAGAGGGCATGATGAAGGACTTTGTTGTTGGAATATAAGGAGATGAAGAGGAAAATCAAGAGTTTTGAGAAAGGGTATATTCAACCAAATTGTTACCTTATGGATATGTTATTATTTTTTTTTGAAAGAAGGATTGCATAGGTATAATGCACATGGATGGTGAGAATCAATGTCCACTACCATGCATTGGCAACCTCTTAAATAAATTTTAGACAAGTACTTCAACATTATCTACTTGAAGTTTAGTTACTATGAAATCCATATATATTCTAAACATACATAGAAGATAACCTTTAAGTCATTACAAGGAATGTATGTGTGTGGAGTTTATTTTTAATGTGATTTTATTAATTGTTTTTCATCCTATTGTTATGTGATTTTATTAAAAAATATCTAATATGAGTTAATTGATTAGGGTTTTGGATGTTGTGGAATCCTATATATGGTATATTATTGGTGAAGTTAATAAAATGAGAGTTAGAGGAAACATTTAATGATTTTATATTTTATATTTTATTAAGAATCTATGTGTTCATTTCTTATTTTAATGTTTTAAAACTTACAAGAATATATGAATTACTAGTGATGTAATTTAGTCTTTACTAATACCATTAGAATGTTCTTAGTAGATTTTTTTATAATCCATGACCTTTAATATCCATAATGATCAATTTGACTCATAAGGTTTGATATTGAATTCTACTATTGAGAATTATCATTCCTCTTTTATATTTTAGTGCATAACACATGCTCGTGTTGACTTATGTAAGCCTTTATGCCTACTAAAATTATCCCATGTAATTTTTTGATAAGATTTCTAATTGAAAGTAATGTAGGTTAATGGAACCCAACACAAGGATCAAGGCACACGGGTAGTAGCCAATACCTTAGTGCAAATTCGGAATTTAGTAGCAAGGGAAATAGGCTTCATAATGCATTCGATAATCTTCTTTGCCACTCTTTCCAACTCTTCCTACAAAATCCCCCTACAAGAGATGTGAAAGGAAAATGGGATTTCCATAAATATGGATAATTATCATAGTTGAATCCAAGGCCATCATTTCTCCATCATCCATCCTTGGCTATTTTCAATTTGGAGCATGATGCCCCATAAACATTGAAATAAATTCATGGTGTCATCCAAGATTTATTTTTCTTCTAGAACCGTCGAGAATGAGTCATCTACAAAATTCCTATTCACTATTTGTATACCCTTATGGCCATAAAGAGGGTTGCTTTGATTAATCCAAGTGGAGTTTTGTTTGGAAAAGATAGTAAATGTCTTTTGTCGTAATTACATATAGGGAAAGGCATTTACACCTTGACCCCTAGCACACTTTGGTCCTTCCCAAATTGTAATCATTTTGTCCAAAATAAATATTTCTTTGATAAAGCTAGCTTATTTAGGTCCAAGAATTTGTGAAGGAAATCTTCAAGTGCAAATTTTATGCCTTTGTTATAATTCTATAGGTGATATTCATGAGAGTTATCATATGAAAGTTAGCAATAAGCTTAAGATCATGATTAGTTGAAATGAATTTCAAATCAAAATCGTACTATTGTGTTCTCCTAACTTAGACTAAATATGTTATTTTTAAACCTAAAAAAAAAATCGTCCCATAAAATATAATATGGCTTTGTATAATTCACATAGAGAACTATATAACTCATCAATTCTTAAAATTTATGTAGGACCTCTATAGGTAGTATCTCTAGTTGTGTCACCCATACACAACATTTCTACCATGATCACTAGGATTTCTAACATCATAATTACCATCTTAGCCATGATTATTTGTATCTGGATCACTAGTATCTATACCAGCATTTAGAACTATGAGCTCATTCTTAGTATTTACACTTTGATCGATTTTTATACACTACTGTTAACCGCGTTCATTCATTTATCTCCACCATGTTTCTAAATTTATCTCTTTGTACCAGATCTAATTCTTTACCTAATTACCTAATAGCATAGATATAATTTGATCTAGTAGATGAACCAGTATATTCTGGTTATTCTGTAGTTGGTTCTATTTATTAAGGTGATCCAGTCCCATATCCAACAAATCATGTAGTAGCACATGTTAGCCACCTATAAAATTTGTCATATCAAATGGTGGCTAAAACATTTTTTGGAGCCTTCAAGGAACAAATTTTATTGCTAAAAAGTGTTATCTCCTGAATACTCTTGAAGACATCATCTCCTCTGTCCAAATATTCATTGTTGTTCCCATTTCAAAACTCAGAAATTATGTTGATTTCAAAGACAAAACACGGCTGCAAAGGCCATTTTTCCCTCCGTCCACCACAAAACTAACCTTCATTTTTTACCCATTTCATTCCCACAAATTCCTCTATTTTTCATTTTCCCCTGTTCGCCTTTCAATAAAATCCTCTTTACAGAGTTTAAAACTCCTTTCTAAACTCTACCGAAACCCCCAAATCCATCTAAACATCTTGAATGTATCATAAAAAACAAGTATTTTGACTATGGGTTTAAGCCCCTTTGGGCTAAATCCAAAACACTTCCCCATTATATGCCCTGGTGCTGGAACCAAGCACTGAGCCATCTGAGCACTAAATCGCATCGGAGGATTTTAATAATGGCTAGATCGAAAAGACAAGGCCCGACCTCCGATTGTGATTAGCCCTCATATATGAGCCCCGGGCCTGTTACATTCCATATAGACAAAGGCCCCGTAGTCGGGCACCTATCCATTTCATATATATAAACCCACCTCGAAACATAAAACCTTTGTTTATATCAATTTTTTGGTTTTCATAAGGTATAAAGGGTTTCCGCCATTACAAGTTATGAAGCAATCTCCGTCGTTGATCTTGAACCAATCAAACAGCCTGCACATCATCGCATCGGCAATATTCAAAAGCGCATTTTCGCGTATAATATTCCTCCTCCCCGATTGATCATTCCCCGATCAATCGTGAGCCGTCGATCTCCTTTCCGCCTTCCTTTGATCCGACGGCCCTCATTCGTTCCAATCACAAAGCTTTCCCCCGTCGATTGCGATCTCCCGATGCATCTCCCACCATCAATCTGATCTGCAGATCGACGGTCTAAATTTGATCGCATCGGATCTTTTCATCGGGAGCATTTTTAACATTTGTTTTTCCCTCGCCGATTGCGATCCTTTGATTGGATTTGGACTGTCCACATGTCCAGATCGGACGGTCCCAGATCTTTCCCTCATGGTTTCATCACCCACCACCTTCTACCAAGAGGATTTTAATGCGTAATCCCCACCATTGATCTCTGCGCGATCAACAATTCTGACATATTTTCTCCCTCTGCTCTTCTTTCTAACCTCCACGAACAGATCTACACCATTGGATGATGCCATCCAACGGCCACGCATCTCCCCACACCCTCTGAAGCAGTAAAACCAAATAACGCAGGATTTTTTAAATTAGTTTTGTATTTTTCAGGTGTTTAATGGTTTATCCTTTATGTTAAAGAAAGGTTGAAGGCCGGAAATGACGATTCTCATGCCTTTGATTCATCAAAGGAAACCATTCGCAGGGTTCAAACTCCACGTCTCGTCGATGATTCATCGGCGTTGATGCCTTGTGAGCCCTGCATAGCACTGCACATCAACAAGACATAGACAATAAAATAATTAAAAAGAGTATCAGTGTCGAAGATAGAATGCAGCAGAACAAAAGATTGAAGACAGTTTGGGGATTATGGCTAAGATTGATTATCAAAAGCCTAATCCTCCAAATTAGAACACAGTTAAATAAAATCGTAATTGTTTATCAGACAGAAAGACCTCCACCGACACATTAGAGGCAAATTGATTCCTCTTAGCTACCACAAACCCACCTGTGCCTCAAAGAATTCAAAACAGAGGCCGAAGTTATTGATCAATCGAAGATATTTGCCTCAGCGCAGCCAAAGATTTAATTTTGCTAAGGGAACTTAATGCAAAAAATATCAGCAGAGTTATTACATCCTGAAACAGAGCCTAAAATTCAATAAAAGCTCCCACCGAGCTTAATCTTAAATGTAAATCAATTAATACAGTGAGAATATCTGTACGCTTCTTCATCGAGCCCCTCAAAGGCCGAGAAGTCATTAGTCTATATTAATTGCCCTAGGAGATCTTTTATCAGATCTCACCTCCTCATTCTTCTATAAATACTTCTGTAGAAAATGAGAAAATGTTGGTTGGTTGGTTGATCACTATTTGTAATACTGAAAATCTATCAAATAATACATAGTCTGTTGAAGTTGAAGAAGAAATTGAAGTCTTGGAAGCCCTGATGATGTTGTTGCATGCTTGTTTTTGAGAAGGCACTATCATTGGATCCATGAGTTTGGTTTTTGGTGAAGTATTTTGAACTGTTTAATGTTTTCTCCTATTTTCATTTTTTTCCATAACTTCTTACTATAGTAGGATGAAAGTTTTAGGCTAACAAATGACTCCTGGAAGCACCTTAGACCTGTTTGTCCTTCACTGTTTTATGTTTTCTTCTGCTGAAGTATTTTAGAGTCTTTAATCTCTCTCTTTAGTCTTCAAGCTTGTTTATTTCCTTAATATCTCGATTAGTTGGTTTCATCATGATTTATGGTTTTCCCTGCTTGTTTGTTGCCACTTAAAGGCTATTATTGAAGTCTCCTTTTGAATTTTCCTTGTTTACAGTGGGCCAAGGAGGTCTGTTCTGATCTTCCCCCTTGTTCTTGCTTGAACAGTTGGCTTAAAGGTCTTTATAGTTGTGGTCATAGATGTATCTAGGTGTTTCGTCTTCTATGACCGTAATTATCAGTGAATCTTTTATGTTTTCTAATGTCATTTGAAATAAAATATTTGAGGAAATAGGGTGTTCCCCAAATCTTAGATTTCATTTTAAAAGTTGTTTTGAATTCATTATTTGCTTAAAAGTGTGATTTGTAGAATTCATGGTTAGCCCTGTGTATCAAATAGCTCTTTATTGTTCAAATTTTGTTTTCAAATTCCCTTTGTTGAGAATTAAACTTCTCTTTCCAAATCATTGATTTCCATCTCATTCCAAAACCAAAGGATCCTGCAGCCAAGTTATATTTTCCCTTTGATATCCCATATCCATTGATAAGTTTGCCATGACCTATTTTTGACTCCATTGCCCAATGAACCTAATACTTCCTCTTTCTACCTACCTTTCCTAGACCTTTCATATTCTGCTATATCAATTCAACCAAACAAACAAACAAACACCTGCACTTAATAACTAGTCTAAAAACCAATATCCAAAGCACACAAGATAAACATTTTCTGAAACAAATAATTTGAGAGATCCCTCTCTGAGAACAGGAGGATTAGATCCTGGACCTCTAAATATTGGTTATGATGTTGCCTTGTCTTTTGATTTGCCAAACTATCAAAACATGGGACACCAACATAATTGCGATCACAGTGGAACCTACTGAGAATACAGTGATTTGAAAAAATTTCTTAAAAATTTTTAGGCCCTTAACTTGATAAAGAACACTTTATGGACTTATCCCACCACTCACACCAACATAATGGAGATCACGGTGGGACCTATAAGTTCATAATTGCTTAGCAAGATCTTATAAACTCATTAGTCTTTCAAACAATCATAGAAACTCAAAAAAACCCAAAATATTTAGTTTGGCTTCATAATAAACATGGTGGTGGAACCATAAAACATTTTACCTTTACAAAAGCTAAAAATTTTCCACCTGGTGACTCCACTAGCCTCCAAAAGGCCTATTACCCTTCCAGTCCTTGTAAAATCCCTTGGGAATGCATTGAGCAAACCCAATCATGCTGTTGGTGGACAGCAAATTTCAAAATCTTCCACCTGCGACTCCACAACCCCAAAATACCTAATAACTCCACTGGTAAAGGACTCTGAACTGGTTAGAAAGATACAGTGACCTCTTATTACAATCATGGATCCAAGTATGGACAAAGAAGCTAAACTGAACACATTATTGGACCTAATTGGGAAAATAGTGTAAATACTTGATAAAATATTGGGAAAGCATGAGAATGATATAGATGTTGATTATCCAGAGCAACAGATGTTTTTCTTAAATCAAACACAAACTCAACCATTACAAGACTTGGACAATGAGAAATATATAGATGATGATCAAGACTTTATAGAAGAAGGTGAGCAATACTATAGAGAAAACAATAAAGAAAAATTGTTGGTCGTGATGGAAAAGATGGTGTATATGCTTGGGAAAAGAATTGAATGGAATGAGGCTAATTTGAATATTGATGATCTAGAGCAGCCCATGCTCCTTTCAAATCAAGAAAAAACCCAAACATTACAAGATATGTGCGATGAACAAGATTAAAAAGAAAGCAATGAAGAAGGTTGTCGAGAAATTCCTAATTATCTACCTATATCTTGTACCATGATATTAAGAGAACTTCATGACCAGATTGCAAAAACTAACAGTGAGCAGTGCCTTGAGGAAAACATAAGCCATTTTGAACCCACAAAATCTGAAATAGGAGAAGAGACAACACAACCAGAGTCTCTGCCTTTATGTCATGACTCATTTCAGATGATTAAAGAAGAATGGCATCCTGATAATCTATTAGAAACAACTCTCGAATCCCATATTTTAAATAACTGTCACAAAAATCATGAGGAGTTGTTCAAAACTGAGATAGACCAAGAAAAACAAGAGAAAACTCAAAGTTCCCCTGCAAACTCAAATGGAGATCCATTAGAAGAGGCTCAAGAAGACTGTTGTACATTTGTCCTACGCAAAAAGACAATTACTTCTCTCTTAACAGAAGAAGAGATTGATCTAATATTAAATAGACAACCAACCTCCAAACCTCCATTTGAACAAAACACTTCTGCTCATCTACTTATTGAACCTTATTGTCTTGAATCAGAAAACACAGTTATAGAAAATCTCAAAGAGGAACAAACTGATAACCCAATATGTTTGATTGGTGAAATTGTGTATACTAATTATTTTTCAACTTCTAATCAATCTGATGATGATGGTGAGCTTCAAACAGAAACTAATCATGCAGGGAAACCAGCAGTGGATTGGTGTCATGAATTTCATTATCATCATCTTGAGAGCAACAATCAGCCAATCCAATCCATCAGAAATAGCTTTCACATAATTGGGGATCAACAATCTATTAGCTGTAAGGTTGAGATTAAAAAGGAAGAGGAATTTATTGAGCAGGATGAAGATAAGGGGCCTTCTTCTGAGAGGATTGAGGTAATAAAAGATACCCCTGCTCAAGAACATGATGATATCTTCACAAAGTATAGTCCACTGAATCAGAGAATTCCAGGACTACAAGAGGACAACACTGCAATATATGATGAGTCCTCCAGTTCAGATAATAATGAAGATGAAGAAAAGGTTCTTTCCCAAAAGAATATTTACCTTGATCCAGTGAAGAAAGAAGAAATGATCCTGATAGAACCATGTCTTCCAAATACTCTTCACCAGGCATTATTTCCAGATCCATATGCTCACTTCTGAAAGCCATTTGAAGAAGGGATCAAGGTCATTAGGAGCAGTGTATTACCAAAAGCAAGAAGATTATTTATCACTACTACTAAAAAACAAAAGGAATGGGAGTGGCCTTGTTTGTCCAGCCTGCCCATGGAGATGAAGAAGGACCAATCATGGAATCATTTACAAGATTGGTTGTACTGGAAAAGAGAGTTCATTAGCTAAAACATGTAAATATTCCAAGTTAGAGTAGGTTATATAGGAATGTCAATAAAGCTCAGCTTTGAGAATTTAGTTAGTTTTTGATTTTTTGTCTTGAAAGAAAAATAAAAATCTAAAAACAATAGAAAAAAGAAAAGAGGGCAGATTGCAAAACAAGAAAGGTACAACCCCATACCAAAAAGAGAAACAAAATCTGAAAGTGTGCAAGCTCAAATTCCACTCCTAAAAACACACTCCTAGTTATTCATACAGCTTAATCATGACTAATTAGTTTTAAATTTTCTGCTGATAGGTTAGTGAATTCGATTTGCCAAACAACTTAATATTGGCTTATCAGTAGATAGATTAGGCTAGAAAATAAAGGTTCAAGCATGCTCAAAATCTGAACCTAAATGTCCGAAGGAAGAATGACTCCCATCTATTTTAATTCTGAGTCTTAAAAAGAGAAAAACTGGTTCTAATCAGCTCAAAATCTGAACCAGAGAACGAGGAAAGAATAGCTCAAACAGAAATAAAATCAGAGCTGAAGAAAAAGAGAAGGATGTTCTTAAACTTTCAGATCTTAAGCCTTCACATTTTGTTTTAAATTTTCTGCCAATTTTAGTCTATGTGCAGCTTGTTTTTATGCCATAGATCAGCAACAAGTTAGACTGTTCAATCCTGACTTGTTGCTTTTAAATTTCTGTCTTTGAATTTAGAGAATAAAATTATCTCAGACAGTCTAATCCTGACAGACAATAATTAGGTAGAGAAGCTTATGAACTCAACTTCTTAATCTGAGTTCATGGAGGAATAAGATTAGACTTAGATTAGTTTTTGTTTTTTTTTAAATGTTCTAAGAGAGTTTTCCAATCCAAGTGCACTCTAAGGAAGAAAAAATGTTAGATCAGTAGGATTGGGTAGGTAGAAAGCTTGTTGATGAAAGATCCATTGTTTTCCATGGCTATTAGCATTTCCAAAGCAAAAGAAGATCATTCAATCAAAGAGGGGCAGCCCAATGGATGAGGCACTGATCAACCTCCCAGAGAATGCAGGTCTGAAGTTCTTGATGCCTTCAAGAAGGCACCATCCCCAAGTGGAGCCACTATTAGCCACCTATAAAAAATTTCATATCAAATGGTGGCTAAAACATTTTTTGGAGCCTTCAAGGACAAATTTTGTTGCAAAGTGTTATCTTGAATACTCTTGAAGACATCATCTCCTCTATCCAAATCTTCATTTACCCATTCATTTTCAAAACTCGAAGTGCGGCCAGTTTCAAAAAGACAAAATACCACTATGAAGGCCATTTTTCCTCCTTCCACCACAGCTAACCTTCATTTTTTGCCCTTCCCCTTTCACTCCCATAAGTTCTCTTATGTTTCATTTCCCACATTCACCTTTCAATAAAATCTGTCTTTACGGAGTTTCCTTTCCTTTTTAAACTGCGCAATGAAATCTTCCAAATCCATCTAAACGTCTTGAAAATATCATACAAAAAACAAGTATTTGGCTATGGGTTTAAGCCCCTTTGGGCTAAATCCAAACCACTTCCCCATTATATTCCCTGGTGCTAGAACCAGGGGCTGAGCCATCTGAGTGCTAAATCACATCGGAGGATTTTAATAATGGTTAGATCGAAAAGACAAGGCCCGACCTCTAATTGTGATTGGCCCTCATATATAAGCCCCCGGCCTATTACATTCTGTATAGACCAAGGCCCCGCAGTCGGGCACCTATCCATTTCATATATATAAACCCACCCCGATGCATAAAACCTTTGTTTATATCAAGTTTTTGGTTTTCATAAGGTATAAAGGGTTTACGCCTATACAAGTTATGCAATAATCTCTACCGTTGATCTTGAACCGATCAAACGGCCTGCGCATCATCACATTGGCAATATTCAAAAGCGCATTTTCGCGTATGATATTCCTCCTCCCCGATTGATCATTTCCCGATCAATCGTGAACCGTCGATCTCCTTTCTGCCTTCCTTTGATCCAACGGCCCTCATTCATTCCAATCGCAAAGCTTTCCCCCGCCAATTGTGATCTCCCAATGCATCTCCCACCGTCGATCTGATCTGTAGATCGACGGTCTACATTTGATCACATCTGATCTTTTCATCGGGAGCGTTTTTAACATTTGTTTTTTCCCCGCCGATTGCAATCCTCTGATTGGATCTGGACCGTCCACGTGTCTAGACCGAACGGTCCCAGATCTTTCCCTCATGTTTTCATCGCCCACTGCCTTCTACCAAGAGGATTTTAACGCGTAATCCCCACCGTTGATCTCTGTGCGATCAACGGTTCTGACATATTTTCTCCCTCTTCTCTTCTTTCTAACCTCCACAAACAAATCTACACCATTGGATGATGCCATTCAATGGCCACCCATCTCCCCACACCCTCTGAAGCAGTAAAACCCAATAACGTAGGATTTTTTAAATTAGTTTTGTATTTTGCAGGTGTTTAATGGTTTATCCATTATGTTAAAGAAAGACTGAAGGCCGGGAATGACGATTCCCGTGCCTTTGATTCATCAAAGGAAACCATTCGTAGGGTTCAAACTCCACATCTTGTTAATGCTTCAGTGGCATTGATGCCTTGTGAGCCTTGCGCAACACTGCACATCAACAAGACATAGACAATAAAATAATTAAAAATAGTATCAGTGTCGAAGACAGAATGCAGCAGAATAGAAGATTGAAGACAGTTTGGGGATTATGGCTAAGATTGATTATCAAAAGCCTAGTCCTCCAAATTAGAACACAGTTAAAGAAAATCGTACCTCCAAATTAGAACACAGTTAAAGAAAATCGTAACTGTTTATCAGATAGAAATACCTCCACTACCACATCAGAGGAAAATTGATTCCTCTCAGCTACCACAAAGCCACCTATGCCTCAAAGCATTCAAAACAGAGGCCAAAGTTATTGATCAAACGAAGATATTTGCCTCAGCGCAGCCAAAGATTTAATTCTGCTAAGGGAACTTAATGCAAAAAATATCAGCAGAGTTATTACATCCTGAAACAGAGCCCAAAAGTCAATAAAATCTCCCACCGAGCTTAATCTTAAATGTAAATCAATTAATACAGTGAGAATATCTGTACGCTTCTTCATCAAGCCCCTCAAAGGCCGAGAAGTCATTAGTCTATATTAATTTCCCTGGGAGATCTTTTATCAGATCTCACCTCCTCATTCTTCTATAAATACTTTTGTAGAAAATGAGAAAATGTTGGTTGGTTGGTTGATCACTAGTTGTAATACTGAAACTCTCTGAAATAATACATATTTTGTTAAGGATTGAAGAAGAAATTGAAGTCTTGGAAGCCACGATGATGTTGTTGCAATGCTTGTTACTTTGAACGCTCTATCATTGGATCCATGAGCTTGGCTATTGGTGAAGTATTTTGAGTGACCAATGTTTTTCTCCTTTGTTTTGTTTTTGTTCCATAATTTCCCTTACTACGGTGGGATGAAAGTTTTAGGCTATGGAAATGTCTCCTAGAAACACCATAGAACTGTTCATTAATATTTTAATTTTTATGTTTTTCTTCTGCTGAAGTATTTTAGAGTCTTCAATCTCTCTCTTTAGTATTAAACTTGTTTATTCCCTTATTGGCCTAGAATGGACGGTTTCGGCTTTGTTTATGGTTTTCCACTGCTTGTCTGCCCTTGTAAAGGTTGTTATTGAAGTCTCCCTTCCAGAAGTTTCCTTGTTTATAGTGAGCCAGGGTTTGTTTGATCACCCCTTGTCCTCGCTTGAACAGTTGGCTTAAAGGTCTTTATAGTTGTGATCATAGATGTATTTAGGTGTTCCCTCTTCTATGACCGTAATTATCAGTGAATCTTTTATGTTTTCTGAAGTCATTTGAAATAAAATCTTTGAGGAAATAGGGTGTTCCCAGAATCTTAGATTTCATTTTAAAAGTTGTTTTGAAGTCATTATTTGCTTAAAAGTGTGATTTGTAGAATTCATGGTTAGCCCTGTCTATCAAATAGCTCTTTATTGTTCAAATTGTGTTTTCAAATTCCCTTTTTTGAGAATTAAACTTCTCTTTCCAAATCATTGATGTCCATCTCATGCCAAAACCAAAGGATCCTGCGGCCAAGTTAGATTTTCCCTTTGATATCCCATATCCATTGATAAGTTTGTCATGACCTCTTTTTTACTCCATTTCCCAATGAAGCTAATACTTCCTCTTTATACCTACCTTTCCTAAACCTTTCATATTCTATTGTATCAATTCAACCAAACAAACAAACAAACACCTGCACTTAATAAATAGTCTAAAAACCAATATCCAAAGCACACAAGATAAACCTTTGCTAAAAAAAATAATTTGAGAGATCCCTCTCTGAGAACAGGAGGACTAGATCCTGAAACTCTAAATATTGGTTCTGATGTTGCCTTGTCTTTTGATTTGCCAAACTATCAAAACACGGGACACCAACGGCACATACAATAGAAGATCGAGTAGATCCTGCAATAGAAACAGTTGTTGTTGTTCCATACCCACACAAGTCAGCTTTAGTTACGTTTGTTTATTATATTCCATATACTCCAATAGCACGAATAGCAGTTCCTGACCCAGTATCTAAGGCATAGGTAGCAGAGATAGGAGTATCATAGCTAGTTCCATCTCGAGAGATAGAAGCATCAAAAGATGGATTGATTAATGAATTGGATTAAGGGGTGGATGTTGGAATAGTTTTTGAGTAACCTAGAGGATGGTTTACTTTTAGCTTATCTTGTCTTACTCCTGGCCGAATTCCATAAAGCCCGAACTTATTATAGAGACACGGCATGGCTTTATGGGATGGCTTTAAGAATGGATGGATAGGTTAGTAGCCCACATAGGATAGGATAGGGTTGCGTGGTGCTTGACCTTTAGACTTAGATACTTTCACTGCCTGCTAGGGATGGCTTGGGTAGATGGATGGCATTATGGGACATCACATCAGAGAGCCTCCTTTGGATGGGATGGATGGGAAGACAAGCTTCAAAATTATCTAGATATGCCCAGACAGACAGAGCTATCCAAAACATGCTTTGTTTATCACTTCCAAGAATCGTGGGAGATACAGAGCATCACACTTTACTTACATTCTTTCCTACCTTATGAATGATTTTGGTTAATACGTATTAACTTCTTGGAGTATCATGTTCCCACCGATTTTCCCTGCTTATGTGATTTGGGAATTAGATCCCTTATCAACCCACCCTAGGACATTTAGTGGATGGATGGAGTGATAATGCCCAACCTAGTCATGAAGTCGGGAATACAAGGACAATATTAGTATGGATGGCATCCAACAACAACCTTATCTCTTTACTCTTCTATACCTTCAGCCTAGGATTTATGGGGAGTAACAATCGTATAAGCCAGGAATACAAAAGTAGAGATGGGCATGCTATTAAACACTCTCTTCATTTACCAACTCTTTATTTACTTGTCAGAACTAGACCTTTAGCCTTAAACCTGGAATGCACATAGTGACTCAGTCGGGAATGCTATGAGATCTTTAGAAGTGACGGATGGGATGGGAATTTTGATTGGTTTATGAGCCCATATAAGCCCCAGGTGAATGGGATAGATGGAGGATTCTCGCCTTAACCTTATATTACGAATGCCAGAACCCTACGATGATATGAAGTTACTTATGCACCCATTGTTAACACTGGAAAATCGTACAGCAGAATATGACATTAATTAATGTCAAGCCAAAGGATTTATAGCGCTGGAAGACATTATAGAATCTAGAAAGTATTTTAAAATCTCTAAGTTCTGAGGAAAATCAAATTTGAACTAGTCCCAAATGTTATTTGTGCGCATAATCCTTCAAGAAGAGCCCCTTCTGCACCCTTTTTTCCCCGATATGCATGCATTCCTGAGAGTGGAAAAATATCACTATCTAAGACCACACAAATCAAAGGAAAAGTCACTCCTTACTTGAATCCGCCTAAGGACAGCCACCAACGCCTCCTTAGAGACTATGTGAGCACATAATGGAATATTTGAAGCACAGAAAGGAATCATACCCCTCTCTTGGGTCACCATACTCCATGTTCCAAGAGAGGGAAGGGAGGATTTGAAATCTCCTATATAAGGCCACCATGAGATGAAGAATGGGTGGTCACATTGTTATGCTGGCCATAATTTCCCAAGAAATACCAGCAGTGTGTGACCCGGAGCTGAAGATAGAGGGGACTCAATTGTTGGCCATCCAACAAGTTCAGTCCAACACAGTAGAGAGAGAGGGAGACTGCACCGAGGCAAGCTTGGGATAAAAACATCCTTAAATTGGGACCTAGAACCATTTTCTAGGGGCCCTTTGGCAAGAGGGTCAAGTTTCACCCTTCTTACTACCAGCGCTCAATAAGAGGGGCCTAGAGCCACTGTTTTCATTATTGCTATTGTTTGACTCTTTTCAGAGCTTTTGTTTGTTTTTGTTTAGTTTTAATTTAGTTTTAGTTTACATTTGCATGCTTTTTCCTCTATATAGTATGCTTATTGATTCTAGCTTGTTCCACTAAGTTGCTTGACTCCACTTCTTTCTTCTTATTACCAATAGCTTAACGGGGTAAACCACACCCCTGAAGTTGGTGTGATTTCGTATATACGTGCACCAAACACACTACAATTGGAATGGAAACTCCACTAACATTTTATTATCAAGTTTATGTGGTTGTTCCTTCTTTTTTCAGAGACCTTTGTCTATGCTTGTGAGTGGATATGAATTTCCACTAATTTCTCTTACAGTCCCTAGTTCATCCCAAGTGACAGACTGAAGAAGAGTAGCTCCTAAATTATTTTTTTACTTGTAGGAATTTGTGCACGTTTTTTCCTCACAGACACGTAGGGCATGTGTTCAGAGCTGACCCACACGCAGAAAGCACAATCGTTTCATCCTTTTGCATGCAAATTACAGAATGAGAGATTTCTCTCTAATTTATGTCTTGTCCTACTTATAAGGTGCTGGGCAGCCCCTAATACACCTGTCAGCACTGGTTGTGGTACCTCGCAGCTTGTTAAAGCTCACTCTTAGATTCTTTTTGTAGGCTTAGTGTCAGTTTTACTTCAAGTTGATTTTTGCAAAGTTTGCACATAGTTTAAGTAGGGGGGAAAAATAACTTGCATTCCAAAAAAAAATTATGTTCTGCAAATTTTGGTACCTACACACCTAGATAACTAGCCCAAGTAAGTGGCCCAAGACCACGCATGCATAGCTAGTTTTATTTTTTCTAGTGTAGAAGTTTTTAGTTTAGTTCAATTTTGTGCACTAGGAATTTGAGGACTAGGATTGAATTGTTTATAGAAGAGCAAGTAATCTTTGCTACTGTTTCACCCTTCGGTGATCCTAGATAAGCATATGAACGCTCCCTATCCACAATTTTCCATCTCCCTATAGTTGGTCACATAGATTAAGTAGGAAAACATGGAAGCGGCCCATTATCCACACATGTTTTTCATTTGATCCAGGAACAATACAACATAGTTTAAATAGGGTATTTTGTAAAGGATCATCGATATCCACACGTTCAAACTATGTGCTTTTCCACTTTATTCTCACACACACTCACCCACTAAGCGAAGCAAAGACACCTAAAACTAACTTAACCAAACTCACTAAATTCTCCCCATAGGGGCCACAAAAAAATTTATAGCTTAAGTTAGGATCAAGGGGGTAGGCATCCAAAAATCCACCTTGATCATACTTCATATTGAAACATAGAAGTTGTGTATTTAGGGAGCTTAAAATTCACCTATCATCCCACGGAAAAGAAAACCCGAGCGCGACAAAGACCTGTTTCAGAGGGGGTTAGGCTTAGGTGCAGTGCATGTGGTATCAGTTGGGGCTACCCCGGCTGATACTCAGTATTGTTAGCTGACTACCAAGACGCCCAAGAATTGAACGCTCACATGGGACAGTGGTTCTTAGTGGCCAAAAACTAGGGCAGCCTTTTCCCTATAGGTGATGGTGCAAGCAAGTGCCAGACCCTCTACCCTTACCTTGTTGGATTATCTTCGGCTGACTGGGGGCGTCGCCAGCTCTTACGCGACGTTGTGCCAGCACTCACAAGAAATATTCTCAATTCCCAGTTACTTTTGAGTATGTGAGGATGCAATAGGTCTTATAGAATTTTGAGTATCATACGCAAATGAACAAAAACCACTTTTTTGATTGCTTGATCAAATAGATTGATTTTAAGGGAAAATTATTTTATTTTTCGCTTTGTTTTATGTATGTGACAAGAAGTTTTCTTTGATCATAAACTCTATCCTCTCAAAAATTTTCAAAACCTGGGTGACACCTAATAGGTCCCAACGGAACCTCGTTGATCCAGGTGTCTTTTGAACCTCCCCCCATTAACAGGAGGGGTTCCAGGTCTTTTGTCATTCAGGCATCAAATACAGAACGCTGTCACCATTATTGGTTCGTCTTTTATTGGGGAATCTGTAGTTGGGAACCCTAGTTGGTCTCCCAACACCACACCACACACCACTCCTCCCACGACCCCTAGGGGGCAAAGGAGTGCATCCCATTTGGGAAGCCAGCTGAATACACAGCACGGTACGTCACAGTCTAACCTTCATTCTAACCAGAACTTTGTGTCTTCACACATTGCAATGGCGTCAACCTCTTAGTCACCTTTCTTAGCTTCGTTGAATCTGCCCAATTTAACCAAGCTGACAAATGACCCCATCGCACATGATCCTACATGGCTTTTCATGCCCACAAAACTCCCTTCGGATATACTAAAGTTCGAAGGCAAGCAAGCAGAAGACCCAGGTTATCATGTGATGACCTTTCACATGTGGTGCTCATCGAACAATATAATTGAAAACACTGTTCGATTGAGATTATTTCAATGCTTCCAGGAGTAGCTACGAAGTGGTACGTGGAGCAACCCTCAGCTTCACATGGAACCTTTTGTGCCCTCTCTACCACGTTCCTAACATATTTTTAGTTACCTATTCACAATGATTCCAGAATGGAATTACTGATGCATTTTAGACAAACCCCCACCGTCCATATCTCAGAACATCTCCATGAATGGAGGTGGCATCGCAGTTTATGTAAAGCTAAACTCGACGACCGGGTTCTCTTAGATTTGTTCTTAAAAACTCTTACAGCAGATATTTCAAAGGACGTTTCACAACAGAAGCCCACATTTGAAGAGGACGCAATCAGCAAAGCCCAAAAGCTTGAGCTGATTTATATGCAATCAGGATACATTTATAACATCTTGCCTAACACCCCGCATTTGCAAACATATCAAGAATTTCCATGCACGCCGAACTCTACAGACAGGCTAATTGGGTTAATGACCCAAGGTTACCTAGGTAGCAGCAGTCAAAACATCAGTTACACATACAGTTCTACCAAGAACGTGCCTCAACCTAGTTTTCAAAGTCATTATATGCCTCAACAAAATTTCACTAATAGGGCACAAGCATATCACCAGGGAGGACCTCATCCTCCGACTCAAGGGACCCAGTACACAGAGAGAAACACTGATAGAAGAGCTCCCCCCCAACAGCCAAGTGTGAACCAGGGACTACATTATGCTCAGTCCCTAACACATGACCCACCTATGCAGAACAATGCACAAGTGAACTTTCTGCAGTCATCCCAAAACCAACCACACTAATATAATCAGGAGAACTACCCTCCTAATGTGGTGAAGAAAAAAATCCAAACACAAGCCAAAAGGGAACCCTGGATAAGGGGGCAACAACCAACAGTGCCCACCGCAATCCCAGGTTGGACGCAACTCCAGCCGGAATCAGAACTAGGAGTCAAGAAATGCCCAACGGAATAGCAAAAGACCACCTCTTTGAACAAACCATTCATTTTTTATATGTGGTGATTATGGTCACTATACTCACCACTGTCTCGATCTCCCTGAGCTGAAGAAGCTACAGAATAACCAAGGACAAGGAGGATCTTCCTAGCAAAAATTTGTGATGCAAGAACCTTTCCCCAATCAAGGGACAGTAAGCACTCACCAGAAAAACCCTGACGACTCTAGGAAAAGCAGCCATGAAATCTGCATGATTGGAGAAGATATGTTTTTCCAAACACAGAATCACAATCACGACACCCCACCAGACACCAATACGTCAGGGGCAAGTACCAGTGCACCGGCTTTACCTTTGACCATTTCAAAGATGTCTATAGAACCATTGCAAAAGATAGCAAAGGGACCTAATAGGTGAGCAGGAAACCACTCCAAAGTGGCCCATAATTATAGCATCATGGATGATTTAGCACAATATCCCATTTCTATGTCAGCTCTGGAAGTACTGCAATCATGCCTGAAACAACGGAAATCCCTACTTTCTGCATTAGGTGCTATCAAATTTGACGATACACGCCTAATGGCTTTTGACTTAGAAAAATCCACCCCTAGGCTTCCTTCCATGGTCGCCTTCCAGGTACCAATGTCGGTCCAGAATATTACTATTCAGTGATGTGTCATAGACGAGGGTGCATCCACATGCATCATGTCTAAAAATGTTTGCCAAAAGTTAGGGTCTCCTGAACTAAAACCCTCAGTCATCACGCTTCGATCATACGACGGTCGTCCTTAGACTCCCGTCAGCCTCTACCAAAATGTCTTAGTCTGTTTAGCCAGAAAAGATGGTCCACATAGACATTGAAGTCTTGGACACTCACTTGGATTATAATATACTCCTTGGATGGAGTTATATGTACGCCATGTCTCCCATAGCCTCCTCTGTCTTCCACATTATGATGTTCCCCCATAAGGATCACATCATTACTGTAGACCAACTAACGCACAGCGAGAAGTGATCCCTAACAAACATTGATGTAATCCTACCCTTTGTAGATACATCCTCAGATGCGCTTTCATGGTACCAAGAATATGGCCCCGACCAATTCAAACCATCGTTCATTCTAGGGTCATTCCTAGGAGATCCTCCCATTATCCCTGAGTCATCACCAGATGCCACAAGGGCTCTGGTGTGCATGATGTCTACATCAAGTGAAAAATATATTCAAGACATAGACACAAGTAGTAATGACACCGAGGCATCATTCATGGCAGCCTCCCTAGCCTACGTCACCTCCCAAACCCCTTTCCTCTACCCCCCCCCCCCTCGTTGGCTTCGTCTCCCAGCCGGTTTTGGCAACACTAGTGTTACCCAACATATCGTTGGCATTCCCAGTTTGGTACCTCGTTCCCCCTTCAGGAACAAGAGCCACCCACATTACTGCCACAGGGTTGACGCCCCTCAATCCCGGAGCTCCCACCCGTCCAAGAAATATTTGCGACCACCCCTGCAAAGGAAGTTCCCATTCCAAAATCGATGATCACAGCTAGGAAAACCAAGAAGAGAGGAAATAATATGGTGACCCCCGTCATACAATGGGAATCACCAATCTGCGCCATATGTGACGTAATAGGTCACCCTACCCATATCTGTCCGGAGCTAGATGAATTAAAACCAATCCTTGGCTCCGAAACAGACATCGTGACGTTGCGTTCCCATAAAAAGGAACCTACCACCAAAGGTAAAGGAAAAGCACTACGTACCAATCATGCATGCACCCTCTGCAACAACTATGGACATTATACCCGCCATTTCCCAGAGATCCTATGATATAGGGATGCCTTACATGCCACCGAGCGATCTTATCAAGAAGATCCCTCCACCTAGGCATCCGAAAATGAACCTCGTACCATCCTATACCTGCAAGAAGAATGAAGGGCTCTAGAAATACCCCCATTCATGCCCATTATACGTTGCACATTATGCAATGAACGTGGTCACTTCCTTGAAGAATGCGTAGCCCTGGAGCTCATCCACAGATGGTATCCAATAGAAAGGGTTTACTACGTGGGATTTCGCGCAACGCAATTCACATGTTCATTATGCGCCAACAATCACCTTTTGGAGAATTGTCACTATATCCCTAATTCCGAATAGTCCTCGCTAGTTTACGTTCAGCCATAGTCCGCCTCTCCCAAGAGGAAGACATGGACGCGAAGTCTATGGGTAGCTCTACAACCCAAGAAGATGTGACAGCAGATCCATCATGTTTTTGACAGCTGAAAAGCGACCAACCAAGGAACCCCTAGTTACCCCCAACCACTCTCCATAGAGCAGACCATCATGGACATTATGCAAAAAGCCCGATCATGCGGTCGTCCATTGTCTTGATTTAGCTACATTACGACGTTGGTTCCCTGTCAGACCTCAAACTGAGCTCGATGGAACCTTCATATCAAGGATATTTTTCCTTATATGTCAGGGCAATCATTATGAGAGACATTGTACTTATGCCTCGCAACTTCGTCCCACCATTTACATGACTCATACCATAGAGAAGAGACAAGACGGCCTCCGGGAATGGCATAAAAATTAAACCGACAAAGCATGACCCCAGCCAAGCCTAGGATAACATGTGGACTATGTCATCTGAATAACCACCGATTCAACCAATGCAGAGAATTGAAGCCTCTTGTAAATAGTCTTTGCATAGTCTCTTCTCTCCCTCAGAAAATTCTCTCAAACCAAGAGAAGATCACACACACCTATTGTTGGATTTGTTCACAATTTCACCATACGACTAAATGTGTACACCTCCCCAAGATGAGAGCGGCAAGAGCAGCGTTAAGTCTACACTCCCCCAAGGAGGAAGACATACCCAAGCCAACAATATGGAAATGGAAACAGAAGACAACCTCTTATACGACAGACCCTTTCCAAGCATCCACATCAGGAACAATGAGTAATGTAGAATCTCATACAATCTACTCAGTTGGCTCATGATACCATGCACCATCTGCACCGGCCAAAATCACACACTAGAGGTATGCCTGCTAATGGAAACATTCAGGCATCTCTGTGGCAAGCACAATTTCCACCTACCAGAAATCGATCATCCTAGTGGGGAACCCAACCTTACACTCATACAGAATCCCATTGCAGAGGTTCCTCCCCCGCCTAACGCCGATGACACAATCCACCATATACGATTTGTATCAGCACATATTGGTGATAGGAGTACTACCACCCCCTCATCCCAGGATTTCCATCTCATTCATGTCGCAAAAGATCAAGGGACCTTGTGCTTTTGCATTGATTTCCACAATTTGCATGCCTCCCTCGAACTCCTCGATGATGCCCAGCCTCTAGAATAATGCTTAGTACAATTAGAGCTCATCGACGAAAGTCAATGACAATCACTGGAACACAACGAGGCCCACAAGAAAAGGGTAAAATCATCGTTCGACCGCCACATCACCCCTCGCTCATTCACTGAGGGATAATTAGTCCTCCACTATGATGTCGTGAAAGAAGCCTTAGGGCTAGGAAAGTTCGAAACCTTGTGGAAAGGACCCCACATCATCAAACATTGCCTTTGACAGGGGGCATACATCTTGACGGAGCCAGAAGGGATATGCCTCAGCAACCCCATCAACGGCCTGTACCTCAAGATGTTTCACCCATAAGGGCCAGGATGGCCATTCCCTATATCGAAAGTACACAAACCAAACCACTGAAAATTTTTGACCAAAATACTTATTAAAACATGCTCAAAGTACCACAATGGGTCACCAACCTAAACCCTATTTCAGATTTTCTGATGGAGCATCACGATGGTCTCAAAATTTAGCTGCAGCTGCCTGGGTCATTTACCACCCTAATCGATCACCACTTTGTTCAAATGGTGTGTGCATCGGTTCAGCAACAAACAATCAGGCTGAATATGATGCTGACATCGGACTTATGTGTGATGCCCTCCATTAGGGCATACGCCATATGCATGTCTACCTTGATTCCCAGTTAGTAGTGTCGTAGTTAAACCAAACATTTGAGACAAGAGATACACATTTGTTTAGAAAATATTAGCGTGCAAAAAGATTAAGCAGACAGTTTGACTATATCACATTTACACATGTACCAAGGAGTCAAAACCAAACAGCTAATCACATAGCTAATAATATCCTAAAATGGAATGCATCTTGAATAAACCATCATACATAAAAACCCAAAAATATAGATATCCATCAGCACAACATCATAGGTGACACACCACGTAGAGCATCAAAAAATATCTCTCTCTCATATATATATATATATATATATATGGCTGAGTACAAAAAATAGTATCGCTAGCCCATTTTCCAGCCCAAAGATACATAAGCAGTCAAAAATCAGGGAAATATCCTCATAATGGGTGCTTTCTGTGTGTACAAGTAAGCTCTAGGGCAGTTCCCCCTCATGCGGGGCACCTGGACCCACCACTGCTCCTGGTGCCACCACCGGAGCTATCGTCGCAACTGCAATAGCCACCCGACGTAGAACGGGCTGATAGTCCCTCTCGCGGGCCATCACAGTCTCCAACTAAACCTCCTCGAAGTCATTCATGAAACCTCAAGTGAGCATCCCCTAGGTCAAGCGGTCCACTCGACCCCAGAAGTCCTCAAGAGCTGACACCTGAGCAGTCAACTCCTCAACACATGCTCCGCTGCGTCAGCACGAGCTCACTCGCTCGTGAACTCCGCAGCAGCCGAGCTACTACCCTCACCTGAAGGACTAACACCATCACCACCGGGTCCACTAGCATCACCACCTGGTCCACCTACAGCACCTCCTCCTTGACCACCCCTCGGTCGTTGGGGAGGATCATGGCCCACCAACCCAGCCACAGGGAGACCCACCTCGCCAACATCTACACGAGTAACCAAACCCATGTCAGTGACACTAGCAAAATACATAAGTACATATATACTCAAAAAAATGCAGAAAACATATAAAACATACCTGCTGGCCCCCAAACATAACCAAACGGGAGACCCATGTCTGGATCCCCCGTAGAAGTCCATTCCTGCATACGAAAATGGAAATAACATATGTGGGTTGGCCTAGAACCAGGCCTCTATCGTGGTGTTCCAGTAACACCCCACCATGCCACCACCACCTTGCGGCATCACCAGAGCCCACCTCCTCATACGTGGCTCCCGTGGCCCTCCAGGAGGCACCGTCACTACCGGCCTCAGCAACACTACCCTCTCGTACATGATGCTACACAAGATATTAGCGTACAAAAATGACTTAGATCCACATTAGACCTTGTTCAATTGTGACACCATCCCATCAAAACATAAACAGGCAAAGTCAAAAAAATTCCCGGACCTCAGCCGGCACAAAACTCCAACCTTCAGGTTAGACGCCCAATGCAGAGCAAATGACCCTGCCAGTCGCATAATCACTGCCAGAGCACAGTGCTCTGCCACATCTATAACTAATGCAATGCTGATGCATCCCTATGTAAGAGGTGCCCCACCGCAATGATGCCTCCAGAATCTATCCAAGTCCACTCTCCCAGCAGGGAGTGGATATCTCAAAGCCTCACCCTGAGGCAGTAACTCGGTCACGAAGTACACATTTTTCTCAAGATGGATGACAAGGTTCATCCCCCACAACACGAACATGTTGCACCTCCTGCACCAGTGTTGGATAATGTACCGTAGTAATTGGCCCTACGACCGAAGAAACTCATTCTCATCAAACTTCAAGAGACCCCATAGCGCCAGCTGACGGCATGCCCCAGCATCAGTAGCTAACGTGGTTCAGATCTCAGGCCAGTCCTGCTCCCTCCACAATAACCTGTCATCAAAACAGGCACCCATCAGAACAGAGAAAAAACCCAAAAAATAGGCAAAAAGAAAAAAAATTGTCACCTCGACTTTTGCATGCTTGTCCCTAAGACAGACGCACTTAGCATGCGCCTGTATTTTACACAAGCACGCCTAAACCACACTAAAATTGGGGAACAAAGATCCCTTGCACGCTTGTCCCCTGAAATTGTGCGTAAGGAAGGCGCACTTTTTCCCAGATTGCCTGCGCAATCTAGGGAAAAAGTCACCCAAAGTCCGTACAAACCTAGTCTGTACGGACCCCGGCACCATCAAACTATAAAATTCAATTACAGGACATCATGGAGGCAACGGCAATAAATGCTACGCAGAAGCCTCTGACCTCTCAAAAACTCAGCAAGTACAAATGAATTAAATTAGGGCCATATTCACCTATTTATCGCCCTTTTCAAAAACTTTGGAGGATCATAACGAGAGATCAGAAGGTCCCTTCTGTGAACTGTAAGTTGCACCACAATCAGCACTCCATGATGAATAAAGGCGATGCCACACAATCACCCTCCCAAAAAAATAATTTTTCAGCACAGGTATTTATGCCCTCTCTCATCTTTTTAAAAGCTCATGATTTTCAATAATATTTTATAAAGAAGATGTTTTCACTTGAGGTAGTTGTTTTTGCAGGAAAAGCTCGCAAACCATCCATAACGGTATCTCCTAAAAGTCTTAGAGTAGGTATAATTCTACCCCTAGCATGATAGAGTCCCAGTCAACTCCGCATATCCTAACACCATTTCTCTGTCAGAAATCAATCATAGGGTCCTCATATCCGACCGTGTTTATCATCACCTCACCCTACACATTGTAAACATCCTCGTTGGTCGGTAGAGCCTCCCCTCCATGGCGCTTGTCACCCAAAGTAGAGCATATCACAACAAAAGTGATGCCATGGCCATACCACTTTAGTCTGGGAAGCACCTCATGCCCATCCATTCATCATGCATAAGGTCAAGTTTACCATACAAGCTGAAACCCCCTTCCCGAATGACCAAGGTTGTACAAGCAGATCAAAGGCGCACCACCGTGCCTCACATTTGGCCCACCATACCTCCACCAGCATAGCCCCATCTGTGATAATTTTTCATCCGCTTCACCAACCCCACACATGAGACCAACCAATGGGACCCCCACCCCTAGCAAAACACCCTCCTCACAACATCAGTGAGCGAACCCTTTTATGTTTTGGGGTACCCGTCTTTGTGTTTTGTAGAAACCAAACCCCATTATTTTATTCTTTTGGTAAGTGTACAAAGACCCCAAATGGTGCACTTCGTCCTTCCCCCTCTCATTTCATCTTTTCTCCCATCGCAGCAGTCCATGAACACCCTTGGTCGGAGTATCTCACCCCCACGTACAAGCCATCATGACATTCATAGCTGGTTTATACCTACCCTAGAAGTCCTACCAACTCCAGGGATTTCTCCCTCAGAAATAACTATGACTGCCGCCAAGCTGCTTAGTATACTCCGACCTTAGGCCACCGAATCCCCATCATCAGTGTTCAACCATTTCTTGCCAACATCCCTATGTTAAACCCATCACACCCAGGTCCCCGACCCCTTATGTCTACGACCCCTCATTCGGTTGAGGCTTCCTTTTTGTCGACTTCGACACCTATTTTCCAAAAAGGAAGCGGTACCTTGGATCAACCCTCCCCATGCAAGGGACATCCTCGGGAGGCACTATGGGAGATATCATTTTCCACAGATGTCATCGATCCTCCTGAAATTCGACTACGACAAAAGCTTTCATGTCAAGATGGTATCGTACCTTACAACCATTGTACTTTGATCAAATCCGTCGAAGACCAATGCCTCCATAAGCGTCTCTGTTAACAATGCTTGCATGGGAAGGTCCTAGCCAGCACCTATGCATACAATGCGCAGCTATATGCCATACCAAGTTTACGCATATGGGTACGACATTCCACCTATTATCAAATAAAAAACGCCTCTAAGTGCGTCAGCAGTCATCGTCAACAACCGCCAACATCACTACCATAGTAGTGACACAAACAGAACATAGATCTGTCAATTTTGTTTAACTAGCCACAGCATCACGAGCATGGGACATGCCCGCCTCATTAAAAATTTGTATATGAATTGTAAATTATATTTGCTTACAAGGATCCCTTCGGACGTGGTCATTCTTGGAACTGGTGCAGGGTGTTTTCAATTCCAAGGCTTCATGCAGGTCTCTCTCTTTCTACGCACAATACATAAAAGAAACTATAATGTATTTCAGCTATAGAGTCCTTCCTATACCTCACACATTAGGGGGAAACTGTTAACACTGGAAAATCGTACGATAGAAGATGACATTAATTAATGTCAAGTCAAAGGATTTATAGGGCTAGAAAACATTACAGAATCTGGAAAGTATTTTAAAATCTCTAAGGTTTGAGGAAAATCAAATTTGAACTAGTCCCAAATGCTATTTGCGTGCATAATACTTTGAGAAGAGCGCCTTCTGCACGCCTTTTTGCCCGATATGTGTGCATTCCTGAGAGTGGCCAAATTTCCCTATCCAGGACCACACAAAGCAAAGTACAAGTCACTCCTTACTTGAAGTTGCCTAAGGATAGCCACCAATGCCTCCTTAGACACTATGTGAGCACACAATGGAATATTTGGAGCACAGAAAGGAATCATACCCCTCTCTTGGGTCACCATCCTCCATGTACCAAGAGAGGGAAGGGAGGATTTGAAATCTCCTATATAAGGCCACCATGAGATGAAAAATGGGTGATCACATTGTTATGTTGGCCAGAATTTCCCAAACAATACCAGCAGTGTGTGACCCAGAGTTGAAGATAGAGGGGATTGAATTGTTGGCCATCCAAGAAGTTTAGTCCAACACAGTAGAGAGAGAGGGAGATTGCACCGATGTAAGCTTGGGATAAAAACATCCTTGAATCAAGACCTAGAACCATTGTCTAGGGGCCCTTTGGAAAGAGGGTAAAGTTTCACTCTTCTTACTACCAACGCTCAATAATAGGGGCCTAGAGCCACCGTTTGCATTATTGTTTTTGTTTGACTCTTTTCAGATATTTTGTTTATTTGTGTTTAGTTTTAGTTTAGTTTTAGTTTACATTTGCATGTTTTTTCCTCTATATAGTATGCTTATTGATTCTATCTTGTTCCACTAACTTGCTTAACTCCACTTCTTTCTGCCTATTACCAATAGCTTAACGGGGTAAACCACACCCCTTAATTTGGTGTGATTTCATACATACATGCACCAAACACACTAAAACACCCATGAATTATACCAGTAATAGATGTAGGGCACAATCTTACTTACCTTGGCTAGAAAACCCACCCACCTGCAATAAATATATTCTCTAGGGACCTATACCATTAGGTATTCCCAATTACTAGTTAGACACACTCCTAGAATACCTTATAAGCACCAAATGGATGTTGGAATTCTAGAATGAACAAAACCACATAGGGAGATGTGTTTCCCCCATAACACAGAGAATGAAAAATATGTGTGGAATTAACATTCATACACAGACAGACAGTGAATTACACAGAAGAGAAAATTTATTCAACTCTTCTCTATTTCAATTCATTCTATTCTCTTAAACATATGAGAAATTACACATCTTTTATACAAAATAGCCAAAGCCTGAGCGATTAAAGAAATTCAATGCGGGATCGAACTTTTAACAACAGAATCATCCTCGACTCTGTTTGGCTGCTTATACATGAAAATGCATACACAGAACACAAAATGGCAGAGGTGAAGACTTATGTGATTCGGTTTACAAAGCACATCATGTTCGGAGCTCCATCGCACATCGGCGAACTTAACATTTAAACTAGGCACTTACGGGAAAACGTTTAAATCTTGTGATATGCGATGTGACGTGGCATATCGCATCGCAACTTCAAAAAAATAACTTGCGGGCGCTTGATCAATTAACTCCTGAGCTTTGCAAGCGTCGATATGAGTTATCCTCCTGATCTTGACACGTGCCCCCTTTGCGATCGCATCGCAAACAAACCAAAAAAAATAACTTGCGGGCGGCTTTAAAAGGTAATTCATGAACTTTGCGAAGTGCGCACTACGACCAACAGAAAAGGTTAAAACAAAAACTTGCGAAGTGCGGGCGGCTTAAAATTTAAGTGGGAAATCTTGCAAAGTGCGATGAGGTTTGTGGATCCCGTCGATATCGCATCGACGAAATTTTAACTTTGGCGAAATGTTAAGAGTTGCAACTTAAAAGTTGCGGGTTGTGATTTGCAGGGAGATCAACCATGGTGAGTGTGAAGTGCAAAAAGTTAAGTAATAAAATTAAATATGAAGGTTTTCAGCAGTTTACAATGTGGTAAGGTTATATGGTGGGTCCCGCCGATATCGCTTCGGTGGGGAAACAACTTATGCAAAGGGATTAAGGGGTAAAAGCTAAATTTTGTGTGAAGCAAAGTTGCGGGCATGGTAAGTCAATGCGGAAAATGGAAATTAAACGCAGAGAATGGGCTTGGTATTCTATTTTGGATTTTGGAGTGGACTGCAAGAAAAAACCTGCTAATTTGATTTTTGAGCCTCGTCCTTCCCTACAACAAAAAATTCAATGAAGCGTGGGCTACTGCCACATTTATTTATGGCGGTGGTTGGGATTAATTTCAACACTCCCCCTTAATCACATCTGATGCCTTCAACCATTCCCAGGCACTGTTTGAGATTAAAAAAAAAATATTTTGTCCCAATGGCTTTGTGAGGCTATCAAAAAATTGTTCCTCTGACCTGCAACGCTGCAAAAACATTTCGCCATTGTTAACTAATTCACTTATAAAATGGTATTTGGCATATATATGTTTTTTTCTCTTGTGGAAAATAGAATTATTTGACAATGAATGATGAGTTTTTATCACAATAAATTGTAGTCCCTTTGTCTTGCTCATGACATAAAACTCTCAGCATCCTTCTCATAAAAACTTCTTAACATGCTGCTATTGTTGCTGCTACATATTCATCTTTTGCTGTTGATAATGAAACTATTGGTTGTTTCTTGGAAACCCATGAAATGGCTTCTGATCCCAAATGAAAAACATACCCTGATTTTCTCTTTCTTTCATCTATACTTCCAGCCCAATCACTATCAGTGTAACCAATCAGCTTAAAATTATCAGATGCCGAGTATAGAACACCATACTCCTTCATTCCATTTACATACCTTAAAATTCTCTTGGGTGCATGCCAATGAGTCTCCTTGGGTGTCTCCATGAATATGGATATCAAACTTACTGCATATATTATATCAGGGCTAGTTGCAGTCAAATACATTATACTTCCAACTATGCTCTTGTACAATGTCAGATTGACATTCTTGCTGCAATCCTCCTTGCTCAATTTCAACCCCATGACAGTTGGAGTTGTTGCTACTTTGTTATTCTACATATTGAACCTCTTTAAAAATTATTCAACATACTTTTCTTGGGAGATGAAAATCCCCTTGTCTGTTTGCTTTACTTCTATGCCTAAAAAATATCTCAGCAAACCCAAGTCAGTCATTTCAAAATCACTCTTCATGACTGCTTTAAAATCAGCAATGAGAGAAACATCATTTCCGAGTGAAAATCAAATCATCTACATATAAAACAAAAATAAGAATTTTACCATCATTTTCTTTGATGTAGAGTGTGGGTTCACCATCACACTTGTCAAACCCATTGTATATCAGGTAAGCATCAATCCTGTTGTACCATGCCCTTGGTGCTTGCTTCAGCCCATAAAGAGATTTATTCAACTAACAAACCTTGTGTTCTTGGCCTTCTATTTCATAGCCAGGAGGTTGTTCAACATATACCTCTGCTTTCAACACTCCATTCAAGAATTTTGATTTCACATACATTTGATAAACTTTCCATTTTTGTTGTGCTGCTATTGACAACATTGTCTGCACTATCTCCATCCTTGCAACAGGTGTAAAGGTTTCCTCATAGAATCTTCCTTGTTGCTGCTTGTAGCCCTTGACAACAAGTCTTGCTTTGTGCCTTTCTATCTTGCCTTCAATGTTTCTCTTAGTCTTATAGACCCATTTCACTCCAATAACTTCTTTTCCTTGTGGGAGGTCCACTAACTCCTATGTATCATTCTTTTATATTGCTCCTATGTCTTCATTCATTGCTTCAATCCACTTCTCTTCTTTTACTGCATCTTCAAAATGGATTAGGTCATTAACATGACAAAATAAAGAAAATAAATAATTCAAACCAGCATTACTATTTACTTCTTCTTGCTCATAAATTTCACTTAAATTTCTGAGTTTTGGTCTTCTTGTATTTGTTGAAGATGTGCTTGGAGTTGCACTTGAACTCGACGGAGTTGCAGATCCCTGTGGTGTGCTTAGAGAAGCACTTTCTTGGTTTTTCATTGATGTTATATTGCTTGCTTGTGGTGTGCTATGTTGATCTTGTGTAGGTGGAGGAGGAGCCATCTTTGAGGGATTTTTTTCTGCAATCAATTCCTCTTTGTCTTCATGTGAAATACATGTCTTCACATTCACTGTCTTCTCTAAACTTCCATCCCAAGATTCTTCTTCTATGAACTGAACATCTCTGTTGATTATTACTTTCTTGGTTGATGGATTATAGATCTTATAAACCTTGGATTCATCACTGTATCCAACAAATATACACTTCTCCCCCTTGTTGTCCAACTTCTTCCTTAAATGATCTAGGACTTGTGCATATGCCACACATCCAAACACTCTCATGTGAGTGACAACTTGCTTTGTTCCACTCCATGCTTCTTCTGGAACTCTGTTCATAATAGATTTTGTTGGAAATCTATTAAGAATATAAGCTGCACAATTGACAGCTTCTACCCAATACTCATTTGGAAAATGCTTTGCCTTCAACATACTCCTTACCATGTCCATGATTGTCCTATTATTTCTCTCTACTACACCATTTTTTTGAGGTGTATACCTTGTGGTAAATTTCTTGTGAATCCCATGTTCCCTACAGAAACGTAGGAAGTATTTGGAGATATACTCTCCTCCTCTCTCAGTTCTCAAAATTTTTATGTAGTGTCTACTTTGCTTCTCAACAAGAGATTTGAAGTGGTAGAACTGTTCAAACACTTCACTTTTATGTTTTAGGAAATATACCCATGTCTTCCTTGTGTAATCATTATAAATGTCAACACATAATGACTGCCAGCTAATGATGGCATTTGCATTGGTCCACACAAATTTTGAGGGGACAATCTCCAAGGGTACCTTTTCCCTTATACTCTTTCCTACTGGAAATGATCCTCTGTGTTGTTTACCCCAGATGAAGCCTTCACATAAGTTGTCTGATTTTTCTATGAGTGGTAATCCCTTTACCATCCCTTTTCTATGAAACAAGTTCAAACCTCTGAAATTGAGATGTCCAAATCTCAAATGCCATGACCAGATCTCATCTTTCACTTCTTGAAGACCTCTTGTGTGACAACTGCTACAACCCCTCTTTCCTTCAAGTCTAATCTGATCTTGAGAGGGAACATTCTATTGATTGTCATATGCATGTTTGCAATGACCTGTCTACTTGGAGGTATATCCATGATTGTACACACATCATTTTTTAAAAACACATTGTAGCCCTTATGTACGAGATGTCCAATGCTTACAAGGTTACATTTCAAGCCAGGTACATAATAGACATCTGGCACAAACTTCTTTTCTCCCTTCTTTGTTAGTATGTTTACTCTTCCTTTCCCCATGACAGAGACTTTGTTATCAGTCCCCTTTGTCACTTCATATTTCACACTCTCATCTAGATTGGAAAACATTGCTATGTTTCCAGTAATATGGTTACTACACCCTGAACCTAAGATCTTCTTGTCTTTCTTGTGCTACATTACAATTTCAAAGCACATTTCCTTGGTTCTTATTTTCTTTTGTAAAATTAACACTAGGTTTACTACCCATGTCATTTTTCTTATTTCTACATTCATTTGCATAATGGCCATAATTTTTACAATAATGACATTGGACTTGAGATTTATCATACCTATGTCCTTGTGCTTGATTTTGTGCTTGATTCTGGCTTGAGCCTTGGCCTTGATTCTAATTACTGCCCCTTCCACTTGTGCTTGCAGGGTTGCTTCTTCCACTTCTGTGTGGGCTTCTTCCTCTTCCTTGGTAGTTTGATCTTCCTCGACCTATACCTTGACCAAATATATTTGTGTCTTGAATTCATCATTCAATGAGGAGTTTGTTTCTTTGTTCATTCTATTCTCATGAGACATCAATGACTCATGAAGCTCATCCACTAAAAACTGTGAGAGATCCTTTGTCTCTTCTATGGCCACTACTATGGCATCAAACCTTGATGGTAGTATTCTTAAGATTTTCTCCATTATTCTCCTTTCTTCAAGTGTCTCTTCATGAGACCTGATATGAGTAAACAACCCAACACATATGTGAAGAATGAGTCTGTGTTATCAGACTCTTTCAAACAAAGAGTTTCAAAATCTCTTCTCAACATTTGAAGTTTTTCTGTGAGTCACATTTGCCATGCCTTGATAGGATGTCTGGAGGGTATCCCATGCCTCATTAGACTTTGTTGCTATTGCAATCCTTGGTAAAATACTCTCATGTACTGCCTAGAAAATATAGAAGAGGGCTTTGGAGTCCTTCTTATTTTATCTCAACAAATCTCTTTGTGCTTGTGTCAAAGAATTATATGTTGTTGCATCTGCTGGTGCTTGCAAACCATGTTACACCAGCTCCCAAATATCTTGAGAGGAGAATAGAACCTTCATTGTAATAGCCCAATAATCATAATTCTTCCCATTGAACTGTGGTAGTTGGGGATTATTCAGAATTGTGCCAGCTGCTACCATCTTGACTATGTAAACACAAACTTTATCATTGGTGTAAAAGCTTTCTCACTGTTGGAGACTTCTGCTTCAACAAACAATCTTACAACTTCTTCAGTAAAGACTCGTTCTTTCACTGAGAGCCTAAACCTGCTCCAATACCATGTTGGAATTCTAGAATGAACTTAAACACAGAGGGAGATGTGTTTCCCCCACAACACAAAGAATGCAAAATATGTGCAGAATTAACAGTCATACACAGACAGACAGTAAATTACACAGAAGAGGAAATTTATTCAACTCTTATCTATTTCAATTCATTCTGTTCTCTTAAACATATGAGAAATTATACAGGTTTTATACAAAATGGCCAAAGCCTGAGCATTTAAAGAAATTCAATGCAGGATCAGACGTTTAACAACAAAATTTTCCTCGGCTCTGTTTGGCTTCTTATACACGAAAACGCGTACACAAAACACAAAATGGTGGACGTGAAGAATTATGCAATTCGGTTTACAAATAACATTGCATTCGATGCTCCATCGCACATCGACGAACTTAACATTTAACCTGGGCACTTACGGGAAAGCATTTAAATCTTGTGATATGCAATGTAACGTGGCACATCGCATCTCAACTTCAAAAAAATAACTTGTGGGCGCTTAATCCATTAACTCCAGAGATTTGTGGGTGCCGATATGCGCTATCCTCCTGTGCTTGACACGTGCCCCCTTTTTGATCGCATCACAAACAAAACAAAATAACTTGCAGGCGGCTTTAAAAGGTAAGTCAATAAATTTGCGAAGTGCGCACTACGAGCGAAAGAAAAGGTTAAAACAAAAACTTGCGAAGTGCGGGTGACTTAAAAGGTAAGTGGGAAATCTTGCGAAGTGCGGTGAGGTTTGTGGGTCCCACCAATATTGCATCGGCGGAATTTTAACTTCTGCGAAATGTTAAGAGTTGAAACTTAAAAGTTGCGGGTTGTGATTTGCGGGGAGATAAACGATGATGAGCGCTAAGTGAAAAAAGTTAAGGAATAAAATGAAATATGTTTTTTTGTAGAGGTTTACAATGTGGTAGGGTTATATGGTGGGTCTCGCCGATATCAAATTGGCGAGGAAACAACTTATGTGAAGGGCTTAAGGGGTAAAAGCTAAATGTTGCAGGCAGTGATGTTGCAGGCACAGTAAGTCAACGCGGAAAATGAAAATTAAACGCAGAGAATGGGCTTGGTACTGTATTTTGGATTTTGGAGTAGATTGCGAGCAAAAACCTGCAGATTTGAGTTCTGAGCCTCGTCCTTCCCTGCAACAAAAAATTGAATGAAGCGTGGGTTATTTCCAAATTTATTTATGGTGGTGGTTGGGAATAATTCCAACAATGGATGGGATGGGATAGGATGCGGTTGAATAGCCCAAGACTTTGATTAGTTTGCCATGCATGCATTACCTTTTATTAGAAACATCGGATGGATGGTCAAGTGAGTATCCAAGGACTTTTATATGCTTACGCAGGGATTATTATCCCAATAGAGAGGGTCTTCCTTTAGCTGATATCATTTTACTGCCAAATAGACATAGCCAGAATAAACATGGCAAGGCAGCTCGGCTGGATGATGCTCAATTAGAAATAGAAACGAGACGGGCCTTTACATACGCGTTCTCTATAAAATACTTGAAATTTGATCATGGCATCTCGTGTCAGAATTGAGATAATAGACCCTATTTCTTTATGGGATTTTGGAATCACTCTTATTACGTGTATAATATAAGATCGTTATCTTTTTTTCGCTACGACTCATGAACCAACCGAGCAAGAACAATTCGTTCCTAAATAGAAAAACTTCTACTTAGTTCCTAGATGGTGGTCACAAAATACTTTGAGTAGCTTCCTTTGCTCCCCCGATTCTGGGTTACATTTGGGGCAAGCTAGATGGATTGATCATGGGTTATTTATTAGCCGAGAAGAATCTTCTTACTCCTATGGCCAGGTGCGGGGATGGCATTATGTGGTTGGTGGTCCATTAGAGAAGAGAGCATTGAATGGATGATGGACTTCACACTATTAGGACACAAGTGACCTTCTCTTAGAAGCCACACTAGATGGATGTCCAATGAGTAGAGCACTTTTATGAGCTCCTGCGAGATCGTTTATTAGTTGAGACTAAGAGATAGGGTTGACCTTTAGCTTCTTATATCGTTGTTTCACTTACTACCCTTTATGGATAGGTTTTATTCTCAATAGCCGAAAACTTATTAGACATTGTTGGATGGATCAAGAGGACCTTAAATGCTACGCATTCATCGACTTGCCTACAGACAAACGCTAGTTAGAGACCGCAGTGGATGGAACATGGGTGCCTCGATCCCTTTCAACAATGGATATTATGGCTCTCACATTGCATTTGGATACATTTTGAGGATCGACCTGAAACCACTTGAGAATATATCACTAACAAATAATATCATAATAATTATCATTAACCATTCCCTCTATTGAATCCATTATTCATCCAATATCAACACTTATTATTTGTTGATAATTTTCCATATTTTTGAGCACTATATACATGGCCACCTTCATTTCATTTTTCATCCTTAAGTTTGGAAAAACATTTTGTAATGATTAACAAATTCTATTTCAATATCATCATAACTTATGATTTTATTTTCATTATCATCATCATTTGTGGTTTTATTTTCATTGATATATATTATGTTGAGAATGAAATGAATATAGCATTAAGAAATAAAATAAATAGCGACACAATAATATAATTTTCTATCACTAAAACAATAGCAACACAATAATATAAGTTTCTATCAATAAAACAATAGTGAAAAATATTATACAATAATAATGGTGACAAAAATAGGAAGAGATGTGCTCATTTGTAAAAATACCTTAACCAAAAGGAAAAAAATATAAATTATTACAATATGAAAATAACATTGGAGTAAAAAAAAAAACCAATCCTCACCCTTTGTGATGGAAAATGGAAAAAGGAAGGTAGGCCTCCAAAACTTAGACTTAGAATGTCAACTAGCCTAGGCAATATATTTCACATACAAATTGAGACTGGGATTTATTCAAATAGTTGCAAATATTATGAGGAACTTTGTAAGATGCTAGATTTATTATTTAGGATTTTTTTTTTATTAAAGTCTCAAAATGTGTTGGAAAATTAGAAACCAAGAAGAAGTTTATGAGATTCTAATAATTAAATTATTAATAAAATTATTTAATAATAAATAATTAGTGCAACTATTAAATTAAATAGGCCATAATTTTGATAGGTGTCAATTCATAAGAAATATCAAACCATTTAATTCATAATACTACTCACATTTCTAAAAAAAAAAAAAAAAAAAAATCATAAACAGTAACTGAATCATAGCCTTATATTAAATTACTATTACTAATTATAAAAAGAATTAATTATGTTGTAAGACGTTCTTATTTGAAAACAACTTTCCTAACTGCCAATTGTACCTTTTCTGCATTCTTAGATTACATGTTAGACGATTAGAAAATTATTTTCCATCGGATTGATAAAGTATTTGTTAAATAAAATATTTGTTAAAAATTGTGTATGGTTCAGATGACAGTTGTTCACCATCAAACGTACGATAATAATCAACGATGGTCATTCCTGAACGATGTGGGGATGATTCCCTTAGCGGTTCCCATAACCACCTAAGCTGTTAGGCTTTCTCCATTTAGAATAACCACCTACGCTGTTAGCGTTTCTCCATTTTTCGTATACTCATGGTATGACCATGTCTGGTCTCATATTCAAATTATACAGGGTCTAAATCCTTTTTTTCCTGAGTTTTCCAGTGAGATGTTAGGGACTCTGTAACAAAAACTATTCAGCTTGCTTGGGTATGGATGTTCACTGCTCAAGTTAGCTCTCTAAAGAATTTGATCGCCAACCAACCAATGTTATGGTCTGCGAGGAAAATTTCTCTATAGAATAACGTTATACAAGAGAAAATGTTTCATGGCTTTTCCGTAACTACCTCAGCTTTCGTTGCAGACCATCACGTTCTCACATGGAGCTTTAGTACGGAAGGAAATCTTGCATCTTCCGTCAGCTACCATCTGACCACGTTGGGGATTAATTATCATCGTTACAGTGGCCACTCTGGTCCTCCTCTCGATGGCCATTATCATCATGTTTTTGGTAAGAGCGAAATACAGAGAAAAGATAGAATAATGGAAGTAGGAGTTCTAGCCCAGTAGATTCACTTACAGTTACAGGGAGCTCAATAGCGCCACAAATAGACTTCGGGATGAGAATGCAACTAGAAGGCTCGTAGTAGTTATTATAATTAATATAAGGACAGGACCGATCGAATGTAAGGATTCGAGCTACATATACAAATAATTTTTTTGTTTTAGTTTACCAGAAGGGGAGTTGTTCAAGTCCAGCTAAGAAAGATATCTTGATATCTTGAGGTTTGTTTATTACAGGAGAGTCATGGAAGCTGTGTCTCAAATGTGGGTTGTTATGGCAAGCTGGTTCACTCCCACAATATTTTTTTTTGTTTTCGAATGCTGTGATTGGAACCATTGTTATTACTTCTAGAATGTGTCAGAGTAATAATGCCAACATTAGCAACAAGGACTTGGGAAGAAACGCATCTATGTTATCCAGATTGAGTAGCTATAGTTTTTCTAGAGGTAAGGTTAAGGAGGTAGTTGAATTTGAAAACAAGGCAGAAGAAGAAAGAGGGAAAATGCCAGATAATTTTGTATCATAAAGAGAAAATGCCAAATAATGTTGTATCAGAGGAAGAGAAAATGCTAGCTAATGTTATGGTTGAAGAAGAAAAAACAATGGTGAAAATGGCAGAGGAAAGGAAACCCAAAGTGGAGGCTAAGAGCGGTGGGGCTTCTCTGAAAACCCAAAAGAAAAAAATAGCTAATGGGTTGGGCAGAAGCAAATCGGACACACCCCCTACTGGAGATCTCTGAGCTCCTCCTCGACCACTGAAGCTCAAGAAATATGGGACTTTGGACTCCCCTTTAAACCATTTTGACAGCCAGGCCCTTACAGTCTTGGAAGCTACCTCTGAAGTTGTGCACACTGTGGATTCGGATGACAATGGCCCTGAAGATACCGAAGAAGTGAATGCCAAGGCCGAGAACTTCATCAACAAGTTCAAGCAGCATCTCAAGTTGCAGCGGATCGATTCTATCATGCGCTACAAGGAGATGATCAACTGAGGCAAATAGTATGCCCAGATGCATTGCATTGTACTGCATTTGAATTTTCCCTATAGGTTTTTTAATTCTCTTTTTAATGTTTGGGCATCTTTTGTTTCCTGGAAAAAAAGTAGAACTAGTATACTATCTCTGAAATTTCAGATTTATAGGAGCTTTCGATTCAAGTCGCTTGGATTCCAGTTGGCATGCTCCTATGAATCCTCGCTTTATTTTTCTCTTTTTCTGTAAAAAAAATCATCGGATCTTTCACGACTTAGATCTCTCTGCTACGTTATATTTTTCGAACACTGAATGCTATATTTTTATTAATAAAAAAGTGGATGTTGTAATTCATATTTCTGTAATGAGAATTTTCTTGTCTTAGTGTTTTTTCTTTCATTACGCTGACAGGTTAGTTACCCAGATGCAAAGCAAAAAAAATGACCACATGGTTACTAATATAAGCTTACTGTTAGGTTTTGTCATGGTAATATAAACCTGGGCGTTCATATTTTTCATTAAAGTTTAAGCTTACTGTTAGGTTTTGTCATGGTAATATAAACCTGGGCGTTCATATTTTTCATTAAAGTTCATTTCCCCAAATCCCTATTTGCAGTGCTGTTGTTTTCCATTAAAGCTCAAATTCCCCAAATCCATGTTTGTAGTGGGCGTTGTTAACAAGTTGTTACCCAAATGCAAAGAGAAAATATACCACATTTCTACTAATAAAGCTTGATGTTGGGTTTTGTTATGATAACATAAGTTTGGTGTTTTATTTTTAACTAAAGTTAAAATCCTTCAAACACGTGTTTGCATTGGGCATTGGCATCCATTGAGCTATCCAGCCTACTTAGGGAGGGGTATGCCACTGGTGCCTATTTTAATAAGTAGCATATACTAGCTACCTCCAATAGAATCTTAGAAGAGGATAACACTTAACTATAATAGTAATAAGAAGCAGCAGCTAGCAGGTCTGTTAAAGTCTGTCCTATTAAAAGGCTCTAAACACAAATTTGTGTAACTTCTTAGTCATGTAAGAAACCATGGAAATCTATCCTATTGAAATCCTTTTTATAACTTTACGAAGTAGCTTTATATCTCAATTTTAACAAAGAGAAAAGAGTAGTGATCCAGAGGACATGGTAAAGCCATCCCACCATATTCTTACAGAGGTAAAGCTCATTGTAAGAGCATCAAGCCACTGCCTTGTATAATACCATTGAGGTATGGTCAATTTGCAATCCCAAAATATGTCTCAAATATTTTCTTTCTTAGTCAGACTAGATGCCACCATCAGTCATGCCATATCCATCTTGTCTAGGTTTGTTATACAGGTCTTCTAAGAAAATCCTACCACCTAATCACAAGGATTTTATAGGCACAAGGAGCTAACCAAATGGATTAATACTCCTCCAACATTCTTCTTCATTATCCCCGGTCAGCCATGTAGAGTTCAATTTAGCAGTAACATTGGTCCCCCAGCCTTATTGAGTTATATAACATACATGATTCAAAACAAAGGATAAATTTAACAATGGTTCGAATATGATTTTTCCGCATCAGCTTCCATCCAGAGCAGCTTTAAATGTTTTCGATGAATGGATTAAACATTAATTATTTTCGGGTTGGTAGGATTGTGCTTATTATTCAAAGTGAACCTATTGTTAGCAGCTTTAAATGTATTCAATAAATTGATTAAATATTAATTATTTTCAGATAGGTAGGATTATGCTTATTACACAAAGTGAACTGATGGGCATTGTTTTTCTCAATTCTCCCATCACTCCATAATGTCAGATGTGTATATGTGTTCTTTTCAACATCTTCTGCTGGTTCTGTTGATATGGGTTGTAGATGTGTGCTTTTCAACATCTTTTGTTGGTTCTGTTGATATGGGTCCTAGTGTTTGTGTTTTGTACTTGTTCTCTATTTAGATGAATTGTATTAAGATGTGGCCCTATATATTCATCAACTTTGTGATGGTATCATTGAGATATCTCTATTTTGAAAGATGTAAACATGTTTTATTTTTTAATTCATCGTTCAATTGTTCTTTTTCCTAAGAAAAATGTGACTTCAGACTGTTGCACTATGGTAACTGTTTTCACGACATGTGCCCATTTAGGGGTTGCAAGTGGATCCATGATTTCATAATTATAAGATACTCCGAGTCAGATTTTTGAGTGTTGAATGCTATCATAATATGCTAAATGTGGGGTTATAGAGATTGCATGACAATTTTTCCATTAGACGTCTAAGAAAAATATAATTTCCTGGAGTACAATGATTGGTGGGTATACCCAAAATGGGTTTGATGTGAAACCTAACTCAATCACTTTGGTAAATATGCTCTTGGAATGTGCTCATTTATCATCTCAGCAACAATGTAATTTTAATCATGGTTCTATAACTAAAAGTGGATATCTTTTTACAATAACAACCCTAATTGACACATATTCCAACTGTGGTAGTTTAGCGGTTGCATGTCAGTTGATCAGTTGTCTAGAAAAAATGTGGTATCATGAAGTGCAATAATTGTTGCCTGTGGAATCCATGGTCTTGGTTGGGAGGCCATTTCTCTTTTTCACCAAATGCATATGATGGGCATATTGCCAAACAACATCACTTTTGTTTCTCTTTTGTTTGCATGTTTCCAAATTCAAGGTAGATGTTAATAATTTTAAAGGAGTACAATATTAACAATCTCAACTAACGTAATTAAGATAAATGAATCAATGTATTACAAAGTGTATTGCAATATGTTATGTTTTATGTGTTTATAAGGGACTATAACATATCACATCACTCTTCATTTATGTTTTTTTTCATATGCTATGGACTTACAACATTTCCTTTGCAACATTTGGTGCAATTGCTAGTTTATAATATTTGAGAAAACATGGAACAAATTTTTTATGTATAGAGATTTACCCCACCTTACTATGGAAATTATTAATTTGTAATAGACTTTGTTATCGTAGAAGGCTTTTTATTTCAACTTGATATGTTGATATTTTAAAAAAAAAAATTGATGGCCTAGATTGATTCTCAAGGGGTATGAATGTTTATCAACAGTTGTATTGCGTTATAGAGTTTGTTAGGTTGCATTGGTATTTAATAAATTTAAAAATTTAGATTTGTGCCATGTGGCTTCTCACCCACTAATTTCTTAGGGATTTGAGATTATTCCAATTCTAATAAATTCATCCATGATAAATTCCTCATTATTATTATAACATTCATTTATATATAAGAAAATTTTATTTAGCAAAATAGTCCATTTTACAATAAGACGTGTAATTTTTTTTTCTCAAGTTAAAATTGACACATAACATTTATATATATAGTTAATCAAGTAAGACATTCTTGTTGCAATAATTTTTTTTTGTTATATTTATGAAGCATTTAGCTATATCAACCACTTGTTATAATAACATGGACCAATATCATAATTTATCAATACAAGATACTCAAAAAACCATAACTCATATGACAATTATTTTTAATTAATCAATTTGATTAAAAACAAAATTAAAATAACTAATTTAAAAATAAAAATAAATCTCAAATTTCATTTATATTATTATTAAAAATAAATCTCAAATTTAATTTATATTAATTTTAAAAATATTGTGTAAAAATTTAATTCCCACCGCCAATTTAAATATTCCATTAAAATTCTAGAAACCTTGAACATCGGCCCACCGTGAGGTTCGAACCTGGTTATTTCGTCGTTTTATATTTTGTGATAAAAAGAGTCTGTCAATGTTTAATTTTGTGTTTTGCATGAAAAGCCTAACAGTGCTTGTATGTTATAGAAAATACAGAATATTGGATGAAAATAAGAAATCAACCGCCCGACTCCAACCGAAAATCTCCTCGTTTTCTCTTTTGAAGAAAACCGGGGATCTTAGATATCAGAAACCCAATAAGCGAAGAAGATGCCCTTGTAGGGATCTTAGATATTAGAAAGCCAATAACTGAACACGAAAGCCGCCGTAGGGCTCGAACCCACGACCAGAAGGTAAGAGCTTTGCGCTTTTCAAAATATAAAGTCAAAACAGTATAAATATATTAATTAAACTTCTAAAACATTAGCACTGTCCATTTCATTCAGTGGCTGTAGTTAGTGGTGAGAATTCCACGTTGTGGCCGTGGAGACCTGGGCTCGAATCCCAGCAGCCACATTTTAAGAAATTTTATCAAACAAATGCCTGTATTAATTTTCGGAAGATTCCTATAGCTTCTCTGACTGATGTCCACGAAACATAAGCAGCCACATTCTAAGAAATTTTATCAAACAAATGCCTGTATATCTTTTCGAAAGATTCGTAAAGCTTTTCTGACTAATAATACAGGATGTCCACGAAAAATATGATGGTAAGTTATGAAACAATTAAATTGATTTGGTTCGAATATCTGTCAAATCCATGAACTACGATGCTTGTATTTTGCAAAATAATACAACCTTCACTTTAAATATCAGGGTAAACAACAAAACGAAATTATCGCCCACCGTGGGGCTCGAACCCACGACCACAAGGTTAAGAGCCTTGCGCTCTACCAACTGAGCTAGACGGGCTTTCCAACAATAATGCTGTACATTTTGCTAATGATATAAATGACCAGTGGTAAGAATTTCACGTGTATAAATGTTACGCGGTGAAAATTGCTGGCCGTGTAGAATTGGACTCGAATCCCAACAGCCACACGACATTTTTATTTGTGGTTTTCATCAGCCCCATCGCCTGTATTCCTTCTCAGAGTAAAAATTTATGTAGTTTAATCAATTTATGGTTTCAATTGCAATTATGAAATTCCCCTAATAAATCCTATTCACAAAGCATCAAATACAGTTTTGAAATCCCCAAATTACAAAAAAGCAAGACCCGCAACGGGACGACCTAGTTACAGATTAAGGTACGCTGAAGATATAATTGTATTATTGAATTATGATTGAAACTATTTAGATAACTATATTAGGTCAGGAAGCTTCATTTATTGCGCTTTAATGGAGAATTGGTCGATTTTGATCACCATTTCACAATGTTCTACTCTTATATGGTAATAAAAATGAGTGCATGTAGATGTACACATTATGAAAATCATTTGCACGCTGTTTTTATTTTTTTACATGTTTGCATTTTAAGGTATGGAATAGTTGAAATGTGAAAGAGAATATCAAAATACACACTATTTACAAATAAATAATGATTTACTGTTTAAAAAAAAACATGGAGAAGAGAAAATCTAGTTAGAAGGTAGTGTTGCTTTCCTCTCTTTTTTTTAATATGCAAATACAAAGAAACAAGTATTCTATGGAATTACCTAAGATCTATGACATGTAAAGCTAATACGTAATGTTATCCACCTTTATTATGCGTTGTAACTTTGCTCTCCTTGATCTTCTATTCAACTATGGAATCAATACAATGACATAGAATGGAACCCCCTTCTCCTAGCAATATAGCATTTAACATTGCCTAATAACGGTGGTCATTTTGACCTCTTCAACCCTTGATTATGAGTTATTGATCTTAGTTGATGGAATACTTATTTACAACAAAATATGGTAGGCCCACTTCATGCATGTGGATAAGATATCACAATTACTTTCTCATCATCATTTTTTTCTTAAAACGTTCAAATGTACCTTTGAGGTCCCATAAGTGTAATACTTAGTATATATTGTTAGTACGAATGGAATATGAGTGGACCCCAAGAAGCTATGAAGGATTGACCAAGACCTATGCACTGATGGACTTACTAGTCTCGATCGATGAAAATATTGGGTCTAAAAAACAATGTGATGATCTTAGGTGAAGAAAGAGAACAAACCAAAGGTTCGCCTTTAGCTAGGATGGATCAACTCCAAAGAATTTACCTTTCTAGGTATTCAGAATATCCATAGTACTTGCCACTTCTATGGTTCAAAAATAGGTTCACTGCACATAACCTATTGTAGAGAATCCTAGTCGATCAAGATCTTCGCCTCGATATTTAGCAAAGGGATTGTTCATGACCATGGAAAAACTTTCACCTTGCTTACCATTTTACTTAAGAAAATGCTTACAGTTGGAATGAGGATACATATTATGCCTTTCAAGCTTTGAAATATGCTAGGTGCACCACTCCGATCCTATCCCTACCTAAATCCACTAAGGATTTTGTTTTGGAGTCTAACACTTTTGGTAAAGGCATTGGTGTGATTCTCATGCATGAAGGTTACCCTATTTGGTTGTACAATGTTTTCAGATTAAAATAGGTCATCACAATCTCAAATACTTTTTGGAGCAATGAATTTCATCCATGGAGCAACAAAAATGGGTCACTAAATTTGTTGCCTATGATTACAGGATCATATATAAGAAGGGAAAGGGTTGTACAATGTTTTCAGATTAAAGTAGGTCATCACAATCTCAAATACTTTTTGGAGCAATGAATTTCATCCATGGAGCAACAAAAATGGGTCACTAAATTTGTTGCCTATGATTATGGGATCATATATAAGAAGGGAAAGGATAATCTAGTCTGCAGCTGCTAAGTCTACAAAGGCATACATACTCTACCCTTGTTTTGAACTTGTGATCTCTTAAGAAAAAACACATGCTCTTAACCATTAGACCCACTCAAACTGTATAAATAGTAGATATAAATTAAGATCCATTTCACCATATAAATTAAAATAATAATTTTGTAATTATATTTAAATTTCATTAATAAACAAAAAAAAAACTTAATAATATAACAAGATTTTTAACCATGGATATTCACCACCACTTTACCATGGATATTATTAACCATAATATACCATAGACAAATAGGATGACTCATCAATACACATGCCGAAAAACCATCTTTCATTTGACAATCAAAATAATACTTACAATTAACAAGACTTTTAACCATGGATACTCACCCCATTTTACCATGGATATTAATAACCATACCATACCATTGGCCAATACCATGCCTCATCAATACCACATGCCCAAAATCCATTTTCAATTCACAATCAAAATATTTTGTAATTTTTTTTTTTTAAATTTATTTTGAATATTATTTGGGTAATATGTTCACTTAGTGAAATTATATAAAAATAAAAATTAAAGTGAAAAAATAAAATTAATAATTAAACCGTCCTAGATACATCTTAACTCGGAATCTATCAAACTTTTAGAGGGATCAAATTTCTAGAAGTGCAAACCTTTCTTCATGTTTTACACTAAGAAAAGAGGTTTGTGCCTTGAGAGATTTGATCCCTCTAGACCCTTGATAGATACGAAGTTAAGATGGATCTAGACTGGTTAAATATGTTTTCTCTAATTTTCTCTGCCCAACGAAGTACACTTTCTTGCTAATTCTCTTAAACAAGATTTTCTCTAATTTTCTCTGCCCAAAGAAGTACACTTTCTTGCTAATTATCTTAGTGAAATGATAGACTTAGGATAATGAAGGCTATGAGATTTCGAGAACTCACAATGTTTCTACAAATTTTATTTCTAGAAATATGATATTTTCAACTTAATCATCTTTGGATAAGATCAAAATTATTGATGACGAACAGTGGCTCCACTTGGGGAGGACAGTTGTCTCTCTAGGTGTCTAGAACCTCAAATTACCAATATCCTGGCTTTTAGCAAACCAATGCCTTATCCATTGGGAAGAATTTCTTTTTTTTGTTGATGATTTTATTTGTATTTCTTCAATGACCTGCAGCATGAAAATACTTTAAGATGGCACCTCTACCTACCCATATCTATTTTTCTTAGCATTCTTTCTTCTTTTGAGTGCACTTGAACTAGCAAACTCCTTTGACATTTTATTCTTTTATTGAAAGCAGGAAACTAATCTAAATCTACCCTTATAACTTCCACGAGTTCAGCTTGAACAGTTGAACTAAAAAATTCTCTACCTAAGTTACTATCTGTCAAGAATAAGCTGCCTGACAGATCTTATTCTCTATATTCTAAAACATAAATTTAAATACAGAAAAACCAAGGTTAAACTATCTGATTTGTTGTAAGACTATGGCATAAAAACAAGCTACACATAGACTGAAATTTACAGAAAATTGAAACAAAATTGTGAAGGCTTAAGATCTGAAAATTATGAATATCCTTCCTTGTTCTTATGAATCAGATTTTGATTTGTTTAGAGTCATATTTTTCTTTCTTTTGATTCTCTGGTTCAAATTTTGAGCATGTTTGAACCATTTTTTCTTCTATCCTAATCTACTTCTACTGATAAGCCAAGATTAAACAGTTTGTCAAATCTCCTTCACTAACCTATCAGTAGTAAATTAAAATTTATCTAGTCATGATTAGGCTGTATGACAAAATAGCAGTGTTCTTTTTAAAGTAGTGGCATTTAGGCTTGCACACTTTCAGATTTTTCTCTTTTTTGGTATGGGTCTTTACCTCTTTTGAATCTGCATTCTTTTCTTTTTCTATTGTTTTTTGTGTTTTTCTTTTTCAAATTAAAAAGCAATGCTATATACAGTGAAAAAATAAAAGCTTTGAAATTTAAGACTCTTGGAAGAAATAGTGTTTGAGAATCCTGCCATTTATAGGACCTCCAAATAGATCTTTTCCATTCAGCTCTTGCAGAAAGAATGCATTATGACCCCTTATAGAATGAATGATGTAGGGCCCTTTCCACAAATTCTCAAACTTACCATGTTTTCTTTTCTCTTCCCTTCTGGAATCCCATTTTAGAACTACATTTCCAACTTTGAAATAATTTGCTTTAGTCCTTTTGTCAAATAATTTCTTGATGCTTTCTTGGACTATTTGTGTTCTCTTGTACACTTCCTCTCTAGACTCCTATAAATGAATGGTATGATTTATCCTTCTCTACATATCATTCTCTTTAGTTTGTACTTCTTGAAGGAGTTTCATGTCTGCAACTCTTAGAGAGGTTGGGAAGACTGCATCCATGCCATAAACTAGCTGATAGGGAAACATATTTATTGACTTTTTGGTGGTTAATCTATCAGCCCATAAAGCATGAATAAGCTTACTATGCCATGATTTCTGATTCTACTCCAAAAATTTTCTGATAATATTGACAAGGCTTTTGTTGGAGGATTCAGCTAATCCATTTCCTTGAGGATAGTAGGCAGTAGAATGATCCAAGGTAATATGATATTTATGGCAGAAGTCAATCATTCTTTTAGATTCGAAGGCAACAACATTATCTGTGATAATTTTTCTAGGACAACCAAATCTGGATAGTATGTTGGTTTCGAGGAACTTGATAATGACAGAGTTAGTAGCATTCCTAGAAGGTATGGCTTCTATCCACTTGATAAAATAATCAGTGGCAGTGAGGATCCATTTATGTTGGACTGAAGAAGATGGGTGGATTTCCCCAATGAAGTCCAAGCCCCATTGTTGAAAGGGAGCCTCAACACGGATGGAATGGAAAGGTAAAGGTAGGAGTTTTCTCTTGCCATCAAAAATTTGACACTTATGGCAAGACATGACAAGTTTCTGAGTGTCTAGGAAAAGGGTGGGCCAGTAGTAACCAGATCTGAGGATTTTATTTGTTGTAGTCTTCCAGTAAAGATGTCCTCCACATTCTCCTTCATGCAGTTCATGCATGATTTTTCTTGCATCAATCTCAAGAAAACATTTAAGGAATATTCCAACAACATTATTCCAATATAAAACCCCATCTAATATGCAATAATTTAAAGCCTTTATTTCAAGAATCTAATTTTAGTTTTAGACAGAGAGGGAGAGATATTCAGATAAAGCAGCACATATATGATATCAGCATACCAAGGTGAATTCACAAAAGTTTCTTCAATAAATGGAGCTGTGAATTCTTCTGTTTCTTCTAAGACATCAACCATATTCATATCTAGTGCTTGGAAGTTTGATTCAGCCATGAGTTTTGCTAATCCCTGCCCTTTGATTAGTTTGGTGGGCCTGATTTCTAAGTCATATTCTAAAATAATAGCAATCCATTTTCCCCTTTTACCATCAGGGTCTTGACTTAGAATATCCTTGACAACTATGTGTGGGACAAAAGCAATAATATGAGAATGAAAAATATAAACTCTAAAGTCTTTCAATGCTTTCACCAGGGCTAAGGCTTGTTTCTCCATGATGTTATATTTGAGTGGAGCATCTCTTAAGGCCCTACTAAAAAAGGATATTGGTTGTTCTTGCCCCATGATATTCTTTTGTAACAACACTGCAGCTATTGTATGTTTGGATGCAAAAGAAAATATATAAAAATCTTTGGTAAAATCAGGACTAATCAGAACTGGTGTTTGGGTTAGAGCTTCTTTTACCAGTTCAAATGATTGTTTAGCTTGTATTGTCCATTTAACACCTATCTCTTTCTTTAGCATATTTGTGATATTTCTCAATAGCTCAGCAAGGTTGGGGATGAACCTCCTTAAAAAATTTATCTTCCCAATGAAAGATTGTAATTCTTTGAGGTTTCTAAGATGGTTGATCTTTAATATGCCATCAATCCTTTTAGAGTCTACTTTGATTCCCTCTTTAGAAATTATGTGGCCAAGAAGTTTTCCTTCCTGGAGACCAAAGAGTGTCTTTTTGGGATTCAAAGATAAGCCATATCTCCTACATTTCTCAAAAAGTTTTCTCAAATGAATCAAGTGTTCTTCATCAGTTTTAGAGAAAATAGTAATTTCATCAAGGTAAATGATTATAAAATAGCATATGTCTTCTGAGAAGGCTATATCCATGGCCCTTTGGAAGGTGGACCTTGCATTCATTAAACCAAATGGCATTTTGACATACATGAATGTACCCCAAGGTGTAGTAAAAGCAGTTTTATGTTGATCACTTGGGAGTACTAATACCTGATTGTAACCTGAGAACCCATCCAATAGTGAAATTATTTTAGACCCAACCACCCTTTGTAGTATATGATCAATTTTTGGCAAGGGATAATTATCTTTAAGCACTAGTAAAAAAGATGAAATTAATGACCAGGTGACTAAAAAAGTTAGTCACCACTATTATTTCAAGTGAATTACTACTAAATTTGAGCAATTTTAAGTAACCGAACTAAAAATGACTAACTTAAATGACTAATTTAGTCTAGGAATAAAATATACGACTAGATAATAAGTGACTAAACTAAAAACGACTAACTTAAATGACTAATTTAGTCCAAGGATAAAATATATGACCAGATAATAAGTGACTAAACTAAAAGCGACTAACTTAAATGACTAATTTAGCCTTGGATTAAAATATATGACTAGATAATAAGTGACAAAATTAATAATGATTAATGTAAATGACTATTATAGTCAAAGAATAAAAATTATGACCAGTACAACACGTATATGAATTAGTCATCGCCTCTGCCAAAAAACATTTCCTGACAGATACTAAGTTGGAAACCCATTGTGAATATCTGATGGGAACTATGATCCCAATATCATAAATTTTCTTGATCTCTTTCTCGACTAAAGGCAGTAAAACAGGGTTTATCCTTCTGAGTTTTTGTTTGAAAGGTTTCTGATTTCCCTTGAGAGGAATTTTGTGTTGAATGATGCCGGTGTCATATGATTTTAGATCCTTGTATCCCCATGCAAAAACATCTCTAAAATCTTTGAAAAGTTCTATGTATTGCAGCTTGATATGAGCTGGAAGAGTGCTGGATAGATTGATCATTTTGGGTTTTGCTAGGCTGCCTATGTTATGTTCTTCCACATTTATTTCTATAGGCTCCATTCTTGGTTCTTTGGCTACATCATTGAAATAAAAAAGGTGCTCCAATGGTGTAAGACCTCTTGGAATTGTATCATTTTTACATTGTAAAACTTGCAGGTCTTTTTGGTCTGTATTGTCAACTATTTCTACCTTAAAAAGATGTTCGAATTGATTTATATCAGCAGAAAATGGCAGCTCTATTTCAGGGATTTGTTCTTGGTTCAAAAAAATTTCTTCATGATTGATGTTAGGTGTTGGTATAGCAAAATCATTCCTTGATTGTAGGAAATCATCTATGTGTTTGTCATCTTCAAACACTTGCCAATAATCTTCATTGTCAGGTACATCAAGTCTGTTTATCTTGACATTAAATTGCTCATTCATCTGTGGTATTTGGCAATTACTAGTAGCAAAGGCAAGTTCATTTGCTAGATGATTCTGAGCTCTTGGGATGAAAATAAGTTCATATTTTTCAAAGGTTTTTAGGAGATCTAGGGAAACATTCCTATATTCTCTGAGTCTTGGGTTCTTAGTTGAATAGTCCCCTTTGATTTGTCTAATTATTAGCTCGGAATCTCCTTGGACTGATATTTTCTTGGCTTCTAAATCTTTGAGCAAACGTAGGCCAAGAAGGAGGGCTTCATATTCAGCAATGTTGTTTGTGCATGGAAAATCTATTTTATAGGAATATCCTTGGTTTGTATTGTGTATCCACACACCTACCCCTGCACTTGTTCTGCTGCAAGAGCCATCAAAGCTCATTCTCCGAGGTGTTTCTGTCTCATTTTCATTTTGTTTATGCTGCTGCAGGCTGCTGGAGTTTGGGTTGTTTTGTATTTGAATGGAGGACAGATCTGATTGTTCTGATGGACTAAATTTTTCTTTGTTTCCTTTTTCCTGTTGACTGATTTCATCTTCATTAAAAAAGATAAAGGAATATAATTTTGAATAGACAGAATACATAGGAGTATTGTTTGGCCTATCTATGTTGCTCACCATGTATTTCATATGAGACTCACTGTATAATCTTCTAGTTTGGCTAAACACTGGGATGGTGGCATAAGACATATCCATTTGAAGGCTCCCCTGAAGTTTGGCTCCCCATGATCTTCATAAAAACATGCCATACTTAGGGGAAATGTCAGCTACCACTATGTCCATTACTAGACTCTTAGCAGGAATTTGTGCCAAATTGACACATAAATATTTGATTAGGCCCAAGCATTTGACCATGCTTGAATCAAAGGAATACAAGTCTTTGTATGGTTTAGTAATTTCCAAGCCTAATCTTTCCATTACTACTTTGGGCATAAGGTTATGTGAAGCTCCAAAGTCTAACATGGCATTGTGTAAGATTTTATCATGTATATTTAGGCTGACATAGAAGGTAGGGACAGCCCCTTCTTGGTATTTTCCTTCAACTTCAGGACCAAATAATAATTTCGGTTTATCATTTGTCAAGTTTAAAGTATCAGTGTCACTGCCTATATTCAAAGCTTTCAAAACTTGGTTTTTATATACATCCTGAGTTACTAGTTCAGCTAAGGGTATGGTGATTTTGATCTTGGCAATTTCCCCCTCAAGGTTGAAAGGAACTATTGTTCTTGAAATATTTACATCTGTTTTGTCATTTACAACTCTTTCAGCAATCCTGAGTTGCTGAACTTTATTTGGACTGTTATTTGGGACAGATTTGTTAGGGCCACTAGCAGAAGTACTAGGGCAGATTTGTTCAACACTTTGCTGACTATTTCTGTCTTTATTTAGATCAGTTTTCTTGGCCATAGTGTTGGTGTTACTGGTTGTCTTCTTAGGTTGATTTTATGAAGTTTTCTTAACGGCAATGCCAGTGTTTTTGTCATCGGAAATCCTTGGGCTCCCTTTTCTTCTAAGATTATATTTTTTGTGTACCTCCATGATTGCATTTTCAAACCCCAATCTGTAATCTTCAGAATCTTCATGGTTGTTTTCAATTTGTTCTGAGGAGAAGAAACCTTTTCTTCTTCAGTGAGAAAAACATCTGTCTCACTGTCAAATCCTATCAAGTTTACATGATTTTCCTCCAAACTTTCAACTTCCCTTTCTTCTTCTTGATCAACATAGTTTCGTTGAAAGGGAGGTCTAATCTGTTGGTCATTGTCTCTCTGCCTATCTTGATTAGGGTCTCTTCTGAGATTTTGGTTTCTATTTCTGCTTTGGGGGTTGTTTTGGTTTTCTCTAGGAGGCACTCTGTCATTCATATTTATCTTTTTAAGCATCCCCTCCATTACCCTTACTAGGTTGTCAATTCTGGCATCAGATGATGAGGTTGATGCCATTGTTTCATCCTTGTATGTAACTCTTTTTTCCGCTTTCAACCTAGCTCTTTTCTCAATCAGAATTGCTTCTACACCTAAATCTCCCCTCTGCATATCTTCTAAATTTGTGGAGTCTCTTTCTCTTAGCTGGTAGGCCATTTCAGGATCAAAACCCTCTAGGAATTTAGCTAAGGCCAGGCCTAGTGGATGTTTCATGTCTGGGGGAAGCGCATTGTAAACACTATTGAATCTAGTGCAATAGTCTTGGACACTTTCCCCAATGTTGCTTTTGAGGTTGGTATATTCTAAAAGGATTTGGAGATAGTTCTTCCTAATTTCCCATTTTTTTATGAATGTTTGATAT
>CM076577.1:1353321398-1353433898 GCA_034641835.2 Pinus albicaulis | reverse complement strand
AAACTGATGATGAGCATATTTGTTATGGAAGGAGATGAAATGATGGAGAAGCTGATAATCAGGTGGAGAGGAAGGTGAAGCTTCTCTACTAAAGCTCTGTTGCAAATCTGTGGTTTCAAAATCAGCTTGGTTTAAATCACTTTGAGACTTATTTCTAAATAGGTTCTTTGTGTGAGGTAAGTCAAAGTGAGAATCTTTCAAGACTGTGAGATTTTCAAGGGCAGATCTTGTTCTTGGGATGGTCCTATCAGTAGTTGGTTTTCCAGATATAGAAGTTTACCAAAAAATCCTTCTGGATTATCAACTATGGTAGGAGGATTAGGATCTGGATGGGATCTAGTATTGACCCTATATGAAGCTAGGTTTCGGTTTCCAAAATTTTAGAGAGGCTGAGGCTGTTAGGGTTGTTTTCCTCTCACAGTGATTTCTATAATAGGGGACTATGTTTCTAAACTTCGTCAGGGTTGGTTAACACAATCCTAGGGAAATCTATAGGTCTAGATGAGTAATAGGCCTACTGGGGCTAGTGGAGTCGCGAGGTGGAAATTTTTAGCTTTTTTGAAGGTAAAATGTTTTATGGTCCACCACCAATGATTTATTTGAAAACCAATCTGAAATGTTTTTGGGTTTTCTGAGTTTTTTGTAGTTCTATGGTTGTGAGAGTGTCCTATACCTGATTCAACACTTAGCTAAGGTAGTGAAACAAACAAAGTCTACTCTATGGCTTATCAACTGATTTCATCAAGGTTTGATAAGGGTCTCTTAGAATCCTAAGGGTTACTTAGATTGCCACTTATTCAGACAGGTCCTATCATGATTACCATTATGCTGGTAGTGCTTGAAGAAAACTATAGTTCACTTGAATGAATACTGAGTGTCTTGTTTAGGAACTTTTGCTCAAAAGAAGTCCCACCGTGATTGCCATTATGTTGTGGTCCTGTGATTTGGCAGATTGGCATACCAAGTGACAATGCAACATCAAAACCAGTCTTTAGAGCTCTAGGACCTAGCCTTCCTAGTCTCAGAGAGGAATCTCTCAATTGTTTGCAAAAATGTAAGCTTGTTTTCTTTTAAAGTTTGATTTTAGGCTAGTTATGAAGCATGAGTTTGTTTGATTGTTTGTTTGGGTATGATGATGTAGGTAGCATAGATAGAAAAGGTAAATCTCTAAGCCATTGGGAAATGGAGTCAAGTGGAAATTATAATCAAGTTTGTAGATGAATCAGGGATATCAATGGGAAAATCTAACTTAGCTAGTGGATCTACAAGGTCTTTCAGGTGAAATGAAATTAACATTAAAGGTTTAGAATGAAAATTAGAACTAAGGGCAATTAAGAATCCTTAATTATATGTACTTCTCAACAAAGGGACTTAAAAAAATATCTGAACATGAAGAGGCATTCCATAGACAGGGATAACCATAAATTCTATAAATCAAACTTCAGCAAATAACAATTCCAAGACAAAATTTTCAAATAAAATCTAGGAGTCAAGGAACACCCTATTTCATCCAAAGATTTTACTTTCAAGGATAAGAAAACATTCAAGATTCACAATTAACTACATTCATAGAAGAGGGAACTCCTAGAAATCTTTGATTACAGCTATAAAGACCTTCAAAACAATTATTTAAGAAAGAAAAAAGGGTATGATCAAAACAGACCTCTTTGGCAAACTTTGGACAATGGTACTTTGAAGGGAGACTTCAAAAATAGTTTTTAAGTAGTAGCAAGTTAGCAGGGAAAAATCATTCTTAAGGCCAATCGTATTGAGCTATTTAAGAAGTAAACAAGCATAAGGGTTCAAGAGAGCAATTAATAATTCTCTAGAATACCTCAGTAGAAGAAAACATAAAACAATGAAGAGTAAACAGGTATAAGGTGCTTCTAGGAGATATTTCTTAGCCTAAACTTTTTACTCTGTTGTAGTAAGAAATGATGAAATAGAATGGAAAACAGGAAAAACATTAACATATTAGAATACTTCACCAACAACCAAGCTCAGGGATCCAATGACAGAGCTTTCTCCATCAACAAACAAGTCAAAACATCCACAGGTTCCAGAACATCAATTTTCTTTCAACTTCAGCAGAGCTATGTATTATTTCAAAAGAGTCATCAAATGCCAACTTTACAATGAGTTCCAATGCAGTATTTATGCTGAAAATGAGGAGGTGGAAATGATTTAGGGTAAAAAATGTTATTAATTACAGAGTAAATGCATTTCTAGCCTTGAAAACCATGCAAGGCATAAGGATGAAATAGGTGCAACTACTTCTCTGTTTCAATAAATCTATCTTAACTTTTGATAGAAAGATAGGAGAAAAGATTGACTTTCACAGCTTATTCTTATCTTTATAATAACTATCCTGACAGATTAAAATATCTTCTTTAGTGTAATAACTGTCAATTGTAGGTTACAGGTGGCAACTATATGTTTTGGAGAAATAACTGCCTCCTGCTGATGTATTCGAGGCTGCTTTAGCCTAATCTTTCTTTAATCTCATCAATAAACTGTGTTTTTAGGCCTGATTGTGCTTTTTGCCTTTATAGTCATCCTCACTGTCTTTGACTTTACTAACTGTATTTATATTCTTTAATCCTTTGTTCACAGTCTCTGTCTTCGTCCTTAATCATTGTTTCAACCTTTATCCTTTATCTTCTGATCAAGCCTTTAACCTTCTACCTTTAGTCTTCTTCACTGATTTTGTTTCGTTGTTGCGTACAAGTGTTTCTTCTATGCGCTGGAGGGTTTGATTTGTAATCAATGTCCATGAAACATTGATTAAAAACTTTGAAATTCGACCCCTTTTGTCCCTTTTCAGCATTTGATTAGACTTTGAGGATCATCACCATTAGCCTTTTGCCACTGTTTCCTTGGCTATGGAAGACCTTTTAACACCTTAGCCACCATAAAAAAAAACCTGCAAATAGACATTAAAAACATTACGAAAACCTACATTGTGGGTTCAAATTTCTTATAGAAGCTGTGTGGGGGAAAGAGGAGCAGTGAGGAGGAGGGTGCATGCAGCGAGGAGATTCTATGGCGAAGAGAAAAGAACCAGGGTTTGAAAAAGATTTTTATCGCGAAGAAATCATTGGTGGTTACGGGAAAACCATGAATGGTTTTCGCGTGAGGCCAGAGCAGTAAGTGGTATTGGCAGGGGGGAATGCGATAAGGTTTACAGGTTGACACGTGTCCCCCTAAAACTACCCATTATGCATTCAAATGCACACTGCGGGGGTGTGGGTGGAATGGGCGCGAAAATAGTTCTGGACCGTCAGATCTGGGAGATCGACGGTCATGATTAAACGTGAGGGGAGGAAATAATGGGAGGAAGGATGGCAATGCGAAAGAGAGAGATCCATCCGATTTGGGGAATTTATGGCTGGGATTAAACGCAAAGGGAAAAAGGATGGGAAGAAGAAAGGTGTGACCCAGAGAAAAGACATCAACATTTTTTTCGCGTAGTGAAAAGCTATTCGGAAAAGTTGTAAAGAGTGGATCAATGGGAGCCATTGGATTGTGAGGATCAACAGTCTAGATCTTCTCATAGATGTGCAAAAAGAACGAAGGGGCGAGAGGATGGCGGAGATGCGAAAGGGCGATGAAGCGCTGGCCGTTGGATCTGGGAGAGATCAAAAACTAGGATTGAGTGATGAGTGAGAATGAAAAGTGCGAGGGTTGAAATGTAGGAGTAATGTGGGCCGTCATATCAGGAAAATGGATGGCAGAGATTTACTCGGGAGATCACATCGGTGGAGAAAAGGAATGCGGGAGGGAGAGGGCGATGTGCCGATGTGATGGAGCGTGGACCATCGGATAGCGATAATGATCAACGACTACGATCAAATCGGGGAATCGGCCATCGGCAGGAGAGGAGACAGGGGAGAGAGGAAACGCTGAAGTGCGATGATGCAATGGCCGTCAGATTTGGGAGAGATCAAAGGTTAGGATTTCATCGCTAGGGGAATGAGAAAAAATGAAACCCAACGTGATGGAGCGACATGATGGCTGATGCGATGCACGATAGCCACCGGATCTTAGGGAATGGACAGCTGTGATCTTATCAGAAGATCGCCCATCAACAAAAAAGAAAATGAGGAAGAGGGAACTTAGAATCGCCAATGTGCGACCACCAATGAGCTTTGGCGCTTGGTCACGGAGCCGGTCGTATGGCGGAAAAAGGGGCTAGGGCTTAGGCAAACAACGCTTAAGGCCCAAAGTTGAAAAATAGGCCGAAATGGGCTTTTTTTAGGGTTTTTAGGGGTTCCGATAGAGTTTAAAAAGGTGATTTTAAACCAAATAAAAGGATTTCATTAGTTTTAAAGGGGATTTTCTTGTGAAAAGAAGGGTATAGAAGGGACAATGAGGGTAAAATGGGGGGAATGAAAATGGGGGAAAATAGGCTAAAACAAACTTCTTTTTGAAACAGAGGGGTGATCTTTTTAGAAAGCATAGATGAATTTTTTAGTGAACTGATAGACTTAGGATAATGAAGGCTGTGAGATTTCTATAACTCACAATGTTTCTTCAAATTTTGTTTCTAGAAATCTAATATTTTCAACTTAGTCATCTTTGGATAAGATCAAAATTATTGATGACTAACACGATATTTGAGATTCTAGATGATTCTTTTGAATATACCTAGATGGAGCCTTTTCTAATATATCTTCTTCCGGTGCTTCATTGGGCTATCCTTGTATATTGTTGTAATTTGATGAGGGAAATTATACATCATCATGATCTTCATTCATTGTTGTTATTTCCCTTCTAGAAGATGTGAGAGACTCATTAATTAAAACATCAATACATTCAATAATCTTCCGAAGTCTTTTATTGTAACATTTATAGGCTTTAATTGTAGAAGAGTAACCAAGAAATATTCCTTCATATGCTCTAGGCTCAAACTTACCAAGTTTTTCATCATTTTTCTAGATAAAAAATTTACTTCTAAGAACTCTAAAATGTTTCACAGTGGGAAGATTACCATACCAGAGCTCATAAGGAGTTTTATTACTGTTCACACGAACATATGCCTTGTTGATAATATTTACTGCAGCATGCGCTGCTTCTCCCCAAAAGTTATCAGGAGTTCCAGATTCATCAAGCATAGCATGAGTCATAAGTTGAACTGTTCTATTCATTCTTTATACCACGCCATTTTTTTGTGGAGTTCTAGCTACAAAAAACTACTTTTTTATGCCATGATGTTCACAAAAATTAAAGAATTCATCTGATATGTATTATCTTCCTCGGTAAGATATAAGACATTTTATTTTTAGATCTAATTCATTTTCAACCAAAGATTTGAAGATCTCAAAATTTTCAAACTCTTCATCTTTATGTGTCAATAAACTGATCCAACACATTCTAGAAAATTCATCAATAAATAGAATATAGTATTGTTCTCCACAAGGTGAATTTTTCCTTACAGGACCACATAGATCAGGATGTATAAGTTCAAGAGGCTTAGTTTATGATCCTTCTTTGGCATTGAGTTGTACCCTGGCTTTCTTACCAAATTGGCATGATTTTCATATGGTACTTTCAGGCATAGTGATGTTGGGTAGAACACGAACAACTTTAAGTCTACTAGATTTACTTATTTGAGAGAAGCTAAAATGTCCCAATATTCTGTGGCATAACCAATTTTTTCGTATATTTACCTAAATAGCATTTCTCTTGGCCACCTTTTAATATATATAGATTGCTTGGTGTTATAGTTCCTTTTATTACAATTTTTCCTGTGTCAAGTTCACGAACTACACATTCTTTTGAACTAAAGAAAACTTCATTTCCTTTATCACACATTTGACTCACACTCAACAAGTTATACTTTAATCCATCCAGAGACATAACATTGTTAGCTTTCACCTTTTCTTTCAAAAAAACATAACCTTTACCATTAATGACAGTAGGAGAGTCATTTCCAAAAGTAACATTCTTTTCCTTCTCTAATGCTTTTTATGAAAGGAGTTTATTTTTATCATCTGTCATGTGTTTTGAGCATCCGTTATCAATGTACCATTTATTTTCTTCCCCTTCTACAAATAAAGCTATGCCACAACTTTCAACCTATAAGTCCTTCTTTCTCCATACCTTGGAGTTTGAGGGTATATGATATTTTGGCTAAAGTTTTCTCCTGTATTTAGGTTATTCATGTCCAAAGTTATTGCAATAAGAACATTCGATTTCGTCTTGAAGAAGAGAAAATTTGTTATAGGTATTCTTCTTTATTCCAGTCTCATTTCTTTTCTTTCTTGCTTCATGATGGTTTTGTATGCAACACATTGAGTAGATTTATGACCAAAGTTATGACATGAGAAACATTGTCCATTAAAGAAGAAATTTTTGCGATCATGGAACCTTTTATTGATGCTTACCCATTGATTGATACTTCTGTTATTGTTCACCCTTGAATTAAAGTGGTCATGCTTTACTTGGGTATTCTCTTTGTTCTTTTGTTGATTGATGAAATGTTGTTGGTTGGCTTTAGGTGCATTTAGGTAGCTTGGTGCTTAATATTGAGAAGATTCTCTCATATATCCAAGACCTGTCTTTACAAGAGGAGAACGTTGAACCTTGATAATTTCATCTAAGGTTTCAGATCCTTTATTAAATCTAATATTTAAGGTTGTCACTTTCTCAATTTCCTTTCTTAGCCTTACTATTTCAAATTCTAATTTCTCATTGTGCTTCTCCTTTTCTATAAGCTGATTCTTTAGTGTATCTATGGATATTTTCCTTTCTTCCAAACATGCTTTGAGTTGATTCATTTCTTCAAGAAAATCATTTTCTCCTAAAGCATCCATAAATGTATCTTTAGTCTCACTAATGTTCTTTTCAAATGCCATGAGAAGTCTAATATCTTGATCAGATTCTTCTTCTTCATTATTTGATAGACCATCGCTATCTTCATGAGTATAATAACTTTTTGTATTGATGAAACTTTTCTTATTTCCTTTTTCCAATTCCTTTCCCTTTTCATGATTATATTTACGAGGACATTTAGCAGCATAATGACCAACTCTTCCATAAGAAAAACATTTGAAAGGAAGCTTACCTTTGAACCTCCCAGTGCCAAGTTGTAGTATCTTTACAAAATTTAACTCATCTTATTCTAAAACATACCCCGATCCTTCTTTTTCTTCATTTTCCTTACATTTTACCGTAACTCTAAATACAACTTCTTTGACTTCAGATGGACCTCCCTTTTTCATTTCACACGTAGTTAGGATCCCATGAATTTGAACAATAGTAAGAGTTTGTAGATATTTCTTTTCTTTAATAGCAGATAATTTTGACTCGAATTTAGGAGTTAGAGATATTAAAACTTTTTCTACAAGAGTGGTGTCAGTTATGGTTTCACCAAGATTTCTCATACAATTTACAATCTCATCTAGACGTAAGAAGAAACTAGCAATGCTTTCATCATTATGCATTCTGAGTTTTCCATATTGAATTCTGAGAGTTGGGATTTTAGCACTTTTTACCTTGGCATCAGCTTTATAGCTCAAAATGATTTTGTCCCATATCTCCTTTGTTGTTTTTAACTGCATAACTTTGACAAATTCTGATTAATTCTAACTCCTCAATAAAGCATTGACATATTTTGCATTGGTTTCATAGTTTTTCCTTGATGTTGGATCTGTTGGAACTGAGGCTGGATATTGGTAACTGCCTTCAACTATAGCCCATACATATGCTCCAAGAGACTGAAGATAGGATAATGTCCTTGTCTTCCATAATATTAAATTGTTTCCATTGAAGAGTGGAGGTTTGATAGATGTTGTCCCACTTGATTGCTCATCTTGGATGATCTTCCTTCTAGCAATTAATCTTCTTCAAAAGGACCTACTCTGATACCAATTGTTGGGAAAAATACGAAAGGGCGGGGGGGGGTGAATCTGTATTTTCAATAATCACAATATTTTTCTTTTTCCCTTTACTGATTTCTATACTCGACTTTGATTAGCACAACCAACATATGTATGTGACATTCCAAACAGAAACTAGCGTAAACACAAATATCTTTACATTTTAGGTAAACATTCAGAAGAAATCTTTAACCCATACCATCAGTTATGCATCAGATAGTTAACTAGTAAATAAGTGCAATAATAGCAGAATAAATCATTACACAAGAGAATCACACATGAACGTCAATATTTAAGGTGGAAACCCAATTCGAGAGAAAACCACTGCTTCTATCATCTCTGTCTTCAATATTTATTATATGGAAAACTGCTTACAATTTTTTATTGATGCAGACTCATATCACTACGCAACTATCTATCTATAGAAGGCTGCAACCTTCTCTCATTCTCCATCTATTACTAGAAGGGAGATCCAAACCCCTGATCTCATTTACCAGCCTCTATTGGAAGGGAGCTACAACCCCCTGATCAAAACACCAGCTTCTATTGGTAGGAAGCTTCTACTTCCATACTGAAGGCTTCAACCCTTAGACCCAATGCAGAGCACGTTTCATAAATTTTCACACTGGATCCCATAGATTCAACACAACTCAATATCAAGATCAACACCAATAGACTTAACCCAAGCTTCAAATAGAACAATGATATCACTATAACCATAACATTGTAATAAACCCAAAAAAAATGCAAAATTAATTTCAACCCTGATCATTCATTATCTTAAATGTATACGCTACTTTACTTCACTAAACTTGCATATATATGCGCTCCCCTGCACACCGACTTGCGTATAGATCTATGAATACTGAATTTCCAGAATTTGATCAGTCTCAAAAACAGATCTGAGGCTTTCAGTAATATATCTTTTTATATTTTCAAAACCCTTATTTAGTAAGCATCATTAATCATATTTAATAATTCATTGATAAGATTTGTACATATTCAATCTTAGCAGCACATACAATATTCAAACAACCCGAATCTACATGAAGACAACAGAATTATAACAACAATAAACAGATAACCTCTCCATCAAGCCTCAGAAAACCCTGACTTCCATACGTGTTGTAGCTTAATCAAATCTATGTGCATACACGATTTCACTGAGACGAACTAGCGTATATATCTGTAAATATTAATTTTTTAGAAATTTTTAGATCTATATACTTACCCATATTTCTTCACTTCACTTCAACAGACATGTGTCAGGTCGCAAATCCAATCATCTCACTAATAGATCAAGCAAATACATAGTCATTTCAGGCTTAAAGATCCTGATCCATCATTATATCCATGGGTGTATCATAATTACAGATCTAAAAATTAAAAAAAAAACCCATTTCATGCAGATATACTTTAGAGAGAAGTATTTAGTTCAAACCCTTACTCATGCACACCTTTGCACTATGATCTTCTTCTCCTTATATATTTTTAGCTTTTACAAATATCATGAGCCAAAACCACACAAGTGCCGATGGTATTCTTGGACAGAATCAAATAGATGATACAACTCTAAATACTATGGGCCAAAACCATGGTAATCCCCCCTGGTATCATAATTTTAGAGCGCAAAAGACATACATGACTTGGCTTCTTCGTACTCACGTGTATATGCAACTTCTCGTCATTAAAACTGTGTATATACTAAATCTGGATGTATACACGGGTTTCTTGTATACCAACCTGTATATGTATGCGGCTTGCCTTCATCAAACCTGTGTATACATTATGACATATTATATTTATCATTTCTCTGATCCTAACTAGATTTCCTTTCTATGCCACATCTGAACTGACCTGTAGATACATCGTTTTCACATCTTCTACTTATCAAGGACAACTCATTAAGTAGGTTTCCATCAAGGACAACATATTGAATCATATTTCCAACATTTGCGCTACCAATCGGTGAAATTCTAGGACAATTTGCCAAATTTCGGGAAAATTTGTAGGACCGACCCAGATTTTGTGCAACTTGTGGAGCAAATATTGGTAAAACTAGGAGAGGTCATAACTCCTTCATTTTTTGACCAAATTGGATGCAAAAAGAGGCTAACGTACCATTTTTTACTATTATGGACTCAATGTAATAGGTCTCAGGATCCATAGAGCACTCTAGATAGGATTTTTTGAAGGTTGAAGCCTAAGAGTGTCATGATCAACCATGGTGTTGAAACAACTTATGGAGAAGTTTGATGATGAAGATGGCCTTGCAGGGGTTGTCTATTCTCCATATTCTTTCTAAAACAACAATTTCATCAGAGTTGTAACTTCGCATTCTTATTTCCTCTTTATGTCTTTGAAGGAGATATTTGTTCATGCACTACAACTTGTTTTGTGGTGCAATTGTAGCTCTTTGAAGATGGATTTTAGGATCTTGTTGTAGATTCCTATTGTTGTTACTTTTTTACATGATTGGGTGATGGTTAGAATTCTCATGGGATGATTTTCTTGTAGCAGTATATTTCTTTGTAGGAGAAACTAATCATTCCTTTTTTCAAAATTTGTTGTACTCCTCTTTACAAATCATTGAGCATAATGAGAAGGGATCATGCCATTAGAGCTGATCAAAAGAGATGTATCCTAGAAGGGGTGAACTCATTAACCAATGGCTAGTGTAATATTTTTGATTACATGCTTCCATTCTATATGTGATTTCATGTAAAAGAATTCATGAAAATAAATTAACAAAAACACATAAAACCGCCTACTTCTACTTGCAATTTGGAGGACAAACCTTAGCCACAAATCTTTGTATTCTGAACGGGATCTTAGCATAGCATAACTAATATTCCCATTTATATCAATGGTTTTTATGACCCCTCTAGGGTTGATTAACTCCACCCTAATTTTGAGAGGCTATTTTCCTTCTCTCTTCATCACCTTCTTGACCTCCTCTGCCATGGCTTCTTCATTGGCCATCCAAGATGCCAAGGCCATCAACTGCATATTCCCCAACCTATAGTTTGTGTCCCATATGTTCATATTAGCTAGGACAAGATTATGCATGTAGAATTATGCCAATTTGGCCCTATCTTCTATATTGGACTGACTGCAGAAATGAATAAATTGCTTATATTTTTGGAAAGGAAACTACCCATGTTGTGCTAAAGTCTTGATTTGAAACTGTAGCCACTACTCTTTCAGCTAAATGGCATAAGAGTTTGAAGGATGCCTATGTTGTATTTCCTCCATACAAAGGTATGCCATAGTGGCAATTTTTTTATCTTTCTGTTGTAGTTGTCCATTCAATCTCATATCCTCTTCTTGCGCCTCTTGTAGCTTCTCTTTTAGCATTGCCTCTCTAAGCCTGAAATCAACAATGGTGGCCATTTTTGAAGAGATACCATTGCCCATAAGGTGTTAAGGGATAGGTACTATTGGAAAAATTTATTTAGAGATGCCCATGCCCTCACCCAAAAGTGTAAAATATTGCATTTCCCCTAAATACAATGACAATCGATGATCTTTTTCAACAATGGGGCATATATATCGTTGGTCCTATGAACCTATTGACGGTGTTGGATGCTGCAAATATCCAGTGGGTATCCTTGACATGAAATCCCAATTATACCTCACATCATTTGGTGTATGAGCCCCATCTAGATATAATGTCTAACCACCATTGCAAGTGACCTTAAAGGAGTGCCTTGGCTGTGAAACATACACAAGAGATCATGTGCATAACACTGGGGTAGCAAGCATCTATGTTTTTTGAGGCATCAAGTGTAAGGTGTAAAAGAATATTCCACATGAGAGAGATAAGAGACTGACCTATAATATAAAATTATTAGTACTATCCTAAGAGAGACATGTGAGAGAAATTGAGAAAGAACCATTTATTAACCTACAAATTAGTTCACAAGATAAAAGAAACCATATAAACACATAAAAACACCCATTCAACAAGATTCATAACTAAAGAAATGAAATATTTCATTTTCTTTAGTATGTAATATAACATATACTGCAAACATCTAAAAAATTGTCTTACAACATTTGTGATACATTCAAGAAAGAGTGTTGTCTTTGAGAGCTTCTGATAATTAATGAAAGATCCAAGTACATTTATACATTGATGAAACACTAGCTCCAATAGTGGAACATGAAGCTACAACTTGATTCTCCAAAAGAATGATCTTCTCCCTTATGCACCACTAGATAAGCCAAGGCTAAATCTCTAAAAGCCCAAGCCATTTTCTTGAGTTATGAGGGCTTATTTATAAAAAATTATGATGGCCTTTCAGCTTCTTCATGACTCTTTGACTTCTATAACCTATATAATTCTATGTGATTCTTCATATTCCACATGTATATCTTGGACTTATTTTACATTAAACTTATGGTTCATAAAAGACAAAATACATAAAAATGGTGGATATATAGGACAAAAATATAATAATAAAAAACTTCTCATGTAGAAGAAAAATACAAATCAATGGCATGAGAATGGAGTTTATCAGTGATGCGAGAGTGTGATGCAGAAAACTACACTTTTCCCAATTCGTAGATCTATGGGTTATGGGCCCACGATCTAGACGCAATAATCCAACCAACAACGAACAAAACTTCCGAAAAGCCTTGAATGCCTCCAGATATCATCACAGTCGTAAATTAAAAAAATAATCAATCGATCTTGAATAAATGAGGAAATGTGAATTCCAATGAGAATGTAGGCGGATCTGCGCCACACACTCGGCACCCAGCGGTTTTCAATTTCATTGGTCAACGTCCAACGATGTATTCCTTACGCAGAAATCAAACAATATCTTAAAATCAGTGCATCTACTCTACGTCGTGTATGCACAATTATGTTGCATTCTCGTTAGTTCATAAAATATTTTAATTATGAGACAAACACACAAATAATACTTGAACGAGAACATAAAAATAACATGGATCCCATTCAAACTAGAGTTACACAGAAATTTAAAACTAATGCAACTCGTTTACACAATGGAAAAATTCACGCTAATAACACCTAATTTATATTAATCTCGAATTCGAATTCCAACACGCATATACGAGCCAGATCTCCCTCTCACGTTTGATATTACATTCCATCTAGCCTCCTTACAAATGCACAAATACTATAGTTTATAACAATGTAGAAAAGAGGATTGGATCATTCCAGATCCGACCTTCCCTCATAATATCTCTAAAATCACTCAACCAAATTACAACAAACTCTATCGATAATATGAATTTAACAAAAATATTGTCCTTTAGGCCACGTCAACTTCTGTAAGATTGGAAAAATTAAATTTGATTTGCGCAGGTTGATGCTCCTGCATCAAAATCCTGAGGTACAAAATTTCTTATGACCGCCTAGTCATATGTCTTCTTCATTTCTTAGCAATTCTACCCACACCCTCTGTGGAATTGCCTTTGTGATATTTTCATGAGCTGCAACCAAAACCTCTGCAGTAACAAGTCCTCCATGCTATATGATACCTCACCGAGCTTCTCTCCTCTGAGCCCAGTCTTTCAGCATCTCTCTAGTTATCTCCTCTGGAACCATTTGAGCACTCCTGGCTCTAGTCTGTTGCAATATTCTCACCTGCACAACAATATAAAGACCACAAGCTTGCAAATATTCAACAGAATTATACCTCTTCTTCCTTCCCACACAAAATATTTCACGCAGGGAATCTTTTCCCGCTCTGATACCACTTTGATGCAGAAAAACTACACTTTTCCCAATTCGTAGATTTGTGGGTTATGGGCCCACGATCTAGATGCAATAATCCAACCAACAACAAACAAAACTTCTAAAAAGCCTTGAATGCCTCCAGATATCATCATATTCGTAAATTTAAAAACCAATCAATCGATCTTGAATAAATGAGGAAATGTGAATTATAATGATAATGTAGGCAGATCTGCGCAACACACTCAACACTTAGTGGTTTTCAATTTCATTGGTCAATGTCCAATGATGTATTCCTTACGCAGAACTCAAAAAATATCTTAAAATCAATCCGTCTCCTCTACGCCGTGTACGCACAATTATGTTGCGTTCTCGTTAACTCATAAACTATTTTAATTCTGAGACAAACACACAGATAATACTTGAACGAGAACATAAAAAAAACATGGATTCCATTCAAATTGGAATTACACAGAAATTTAACACTAATACAGCTCGTTTACACGATGGAAAAATTCACACTAATAACACCAGATTTATATTAATCTCGAATTCGAATTCCAACATGCATATACAAGCCAGATTTCCCTCTCACGTTTGATATTACATGCCATCTAGCCTCCTTACAAATGCACAAAGACTATAGTTTATAACAATGTAGAAAAGAGGTTTGGATCATTCCAGATCCGATCTTCCCTCATAAGATCTCTAAAATCACTCAACCAAATTACAACAAACTCTATCGATAATATGAATTTAACGAAAATATTGTCCTTTAGGCCACATCGACTTCTGGAATATTGGAAAAATTAAATTTGATTTGTGCGGGTTGATGCTCCTGCATAAGAGTGCCATGTTATAAACTATGTTGCGAAAAAATTAACTTGAAATGTTAGCTATGCAATGTACCACATCTTTACCTCCAATGCCAAATTGAGTTTATCCTTTAAGGGTTGGAGAAATTGTTGTTGATGCTCGATGTGATATTCCACTGCATTAACCTTAGAATTTTCTCTTAAATATGATGTGATGGACGGTGGATGGTATACATAAAGTGCCATAAATGGGGTCATTTTTTTGTAGGATGAAATGAAATTTTATACCACCATTCAGCCAAAGACAACCACTTGACCCATTGTATCTATTTATCAGATGCAAAGCAACGAAGGTATCCTTCCAAACATTTTTCACTATATTAGTTTTCCCATAAAATTGAGGATGATAAGATGAGATATGAGCTAATTGAGTACCCAAACAAGAAAATAATTCCATCCAAAAATTTCTAGTGAAAATGGGATCTCTTTCGCTTACAATAATCTTTGGGTTTCCATGTAACTTTTGAATTGTTTCCATAAATGCAGTAGCAACAGTACTGGATTTAAATGGATGAGATAATGCACAAAAGTTTGCATACTTAGTAAGCCTATCAACTACCACCATGATGACACTCTTTCCTTTGGAATTGGGTAAAACTATGATAAAATCCATTGAAACCTCCTCCCGACGTTGACTTGGAATGGATGAGGGTTGTAACAAACTCGGGGTATTAATTGCCTTTTGTTGGAAAACCAAACATTTCACCAAAAAATTTTGAATATAAAATTTAAGGTCATCCCTAAGAAATCTTTCTCAACCCTGTGGTATTTTGTTTTAAATCCTAAGTGCCCTCCTAAGGGAGATGTGTGCAATTCCAGAAGAACATTTTGTTTGAGTTGGGAATTCTCACAAAGGTATAAGTGATCTTTGTACCACAATGAATCATTTTTCCATCTAAATGTATCATATGTACTAGGATCTTGCTGTAACTTTTGAATGAGTTCCCACACTTCTTTGCCATTCTTCTATTCATCCCTTGCTTCAATTATCCATTCTAGTTTGATAATATAAATGTCAAAAATCAATGCTTCCACATCCTCATCATTTTATGAGAGTGCATCTGCAATACAAATTTTCTTTCCTTTTTTGTAGATGATTTAAAATTCATAACCCAACATATTTGTGATCCATTTTTGCTGCTCTTCTAAAGATAACATTCATTCTAAAAAAAAATTAAGGCTATAATGATTCGTTTTTACCTTGAAGTGTCTTCCCATTAGGTACGGTCGCCATTGCTTAAGTGCACGTAGTATTACCAACATTTCCTTTTCATAAATAGGTTTGTGTAAATACTTTCCCTTGATTTGATGACTTTCAAAAGAAATGGGTCTTCCTTATTGCATTAAAAATAACACCATTTCAATTTCTCGAGGCATCAAATTCCATAATAAAGGTTTTTGTGAATTTTTGGATAGCTAAGACCATTGATTGGCACATTGCCTCCTTAAGATGTTAAAAAGCCTTAGTTTCTTCTGGAGTCCAAGAAAATGAATCATTCTTCAGTGATGTTGTTAGAGGCGTTTCTATTATCCCATAATTCTTAACAAACTTGTGATAGAACCCTGTCAACCTGAGAAATCCTCACAGATTCTTTATCGTTGTGGATATTTTCCATTCATTAATGACTTTAATTTTGTTAGGGTCTACCTTAACACCCACATGAGATATAATATGACCCAGATATTCCACCCCTTGTACTCCAAAGAAACATTTGGAGGTTTTTCCGTATAATTATTTCTCCTCCAATAGTTTGAGCACCCTGTCAACATGTTGAACATGATCCTTCCAAGAATTTTGTAGATTATTATATCATCAAAAAATAATAACACAAATTTTCTAAGGAAGAGTTTGAAAATGGAATTCTTAAAACCTTGAAATGTAGAAGGTGCATTGGTAAGGCCAAAAGGCATGAAAAAAAAATCATAATGACCCTTATGAGATGTAAATGTTGTTTTCATAATGTCTTCAATCTTCATAATTATTTGATGATATCCTGAATGAAGATCCAACTTGGTGAAGTAAATTTCTGCATGTAATTTATCCAATAATTCATCAATGACAAGAATGGAAAATGTATATTTAATAGTGAGCTTGTTGAGCTTCCTATAATCTGGACACATGCGCCATGATCCATCCTTCTTGTGTAACAATACTGATGGAGCCAAAAAATAACTTTTACTAGGTTGAATTATACTGACCTCTCACATTTATGCCATACATTCAATTTCACTCTTTTGGGCATAGGGATATATGTAAGGCCTAATGTTTGGAGGAACATTTCATAGAATCAAATGAATATCATGATCATGATCACGAATAGGTGGGAGTCCTTTGGGAGTCTCAAATACCTTGAAATGATTGTCCAAGACTTTTTGGAGATCTGGAGAAATAGATGATTTTGCTATTTCAACATCTAGTGAGCAGAATTGTGAAATTACACCACGATTTCATTTCTTTAGAATTTTTGTCATTACATTAGAGTTAATTATCTTTTCTAGTTTTCCTAAAACGCCCCTAATTCAAATTCCTTTAATTCCGAAAAAAATTTCAAGAAAAGTTCTTGAAAATTAAAAGCTATTGTACCGAAATTTTGTAACCATTGGACTCCTAGTACAACATCATCACCACCCATTTGAATGGAGAGCATTTGACTATTCAATACATATTCCCCCATGGTTAGCTTGATATTATGACACTTTCCAGAGAAATTTATAGTTCCTCCATTTTTAGTCATCACTTAACACCCTAGTGCTGGGTATAAGAAGCAACTGAATTCCTTGGCTACCTTACAATGAATAAAATTATGGTTACTATTCGAATCAATCAACACTATTACTTTTTTCTTCTTGATATGCCCTCCTATATTAAGATTTTGAGAAGTGGTAATTATTTTCAATGCATTAAAAGATATGGTCAAATCCATTTCTTCTTTCTATAGGGTCATTTCCCAGTGTATATCCTCTTCTTTTGAAGTTTCTTGTTCCTTTTCTTCCTCCACTTCACAATCTATGTAAAATAATTTCTTCTCATCACACTCATAAAATTTACTGTTTTTTCTATCACAACTATAGCAGAGCCCTTTTTTTATTTTTTCTTCCAATTTTTGTGGTGTCGACCTTGTAGGTTGTGGAAGGTTAGGAGAAGAAACACTTTCATAGTTATAGTTGTGAGTGGTAGGCTTCCCCGTTGCCATAATTTTGATTTAAATTTTTCTAGCCAACCTGAATGCCTTCTCCAATGAATCATGTTCCGAAAGGCGAACCTTATGTTGGATGTTATTCTTTAAAGTCCTTATGAAGACATCAATAATATGCTCTTTTGGAATATCATGTACTCTTATATTAAATTTTTGGAAGTCCTCAATGTGCTTCACCATTGATCCCTTTTGTTTGAGATTTATCAATTGGATAAAGAAGGTGTTGTTCTTTGTATCCTCATAATGTTCTATCATTTCCTCTGTAAAAATTGACCAATTGACAAGTGATTTATGATAAATAATCCATCGATACCATACAAACTGATTGGGTTCTAAATATAAAGTTGCAATGTGTACCTTTTGTGTGTGTTACACATTATGGAGATCAAGATATTGTTCCATATGTAGTATCCATGTTACCAAATCTTTGCCATCAAACTTCCTCATATCGATATTTGGAATATGGCAGATCTTCAATCCAATGTTAGGGTCTATGAAATCATGATTAACATTTCTTTTCTTCTAATTGTGAGTTTCATCTAATACATTTTCTCCATTAGGAAGCATTTCTTGTTGCAACTTTGGAAAACCTTCCTTCAAACCTTCCATGTCTGCTTTTAAACTATTCTTCAAATATTCCATGTTTCTTTTCATTTTTTCTTCTATACCATAAATATTATCTTTCATGCCATTCTTCAAACCTTCAATGTCTGATTTTAGTCCATTTTTTATTTTTCTTTCTAAGAGTGAAATTTGTTGCACTTGGTCCTATTTTGAGATATCATGCTGTAATTCTTCGTCTTCATGCATAATAGTAGATATTTATGAGGGATTTATGGGTGTGGAATTATTTTTTTGGAAGAAATTTTATAACCCAATACTAATGTCTATGCTTCAATATTCCTTTGGAATCACTTCAAACTGATTTTTCAAACAAAAGTTATGCAATTTTTAAAAACATTACACACCCTTTTCTTTCTTTTAGGAGCTCTATATTGAAACTATTGTATCTTTGTGATTTCGGATCTCCAAGATCTAAACTTAGGTCATATGGTATCCCTCTTAGTCTTCTTTCTAATTCCACAAGTGAGACCAAATTTGGATTCTTCAGGATAAAGTTATGCCAAATCTTCAGCGATGACTTGATTATGGACTGGTTCACTAGAGAAAATTTGTAAGGGATTCACATGTCACTGTTTAAACATTTGTCTCTGAAATTGATACAGGAAAAAATACAGTTCGTTCAATTTCAGTCACTTTTTAGAAAACTCAAATCTAATTCCTAAAACGAAATTTATGACAATTTTCCCTCGATCACCTGTTTGAGATGAAATTATGGAGCCTGCAAAAACCCTAACTTCCTCAGATCATATATCCAAAAATATAGTGAACCAAGATCGAAAATTCATACACCATCTTCACCAATATTTTTTATCCACGTGGTTTCAATTTAAGCTTCTGAAACTTCGTAGAAACAAATTTATAGGGAAAATTCCAATACGATTTGTTTGAAGTGAAACCCTAGAATCTAAAGCTTTGATACCAAATTTTATGCAACCATCTCACAAAATAGAAGAAAATATAGATCAACGACTTAGAAATTAGCATCTTCGAGGGGGAAATCTCCTTTACATTACATAAATGAAATTTTTTTGGATGATCTAAATGACCAAAACCTTCTTTTTATATATAGGAGTCTAAGGGGTCACAATATAATCAAAGTTGACATAACAACAATAATTTAAGGTCACAAAAATAACAATAGTGGGCTTCTATGGGGCACAATAATAACAATATGGGGACTACATGGGAAAAAAAATAACAATAAGGGGGCTACACTAATAATAAAAATAAGGAGATACACTAGTATTATAGGGACCTAACAACCATAATTCCCAAAATGCAAATCATTTAAATTTGTTTGGGAATATTCCCATTTTAAACAACGAAGTAATATTCCATCATAATTTTTTCAGAAAATAATATTTTTTATAAGTTGGAAAGGATCTAAATTCAATCTAAGTGCTCTTGTTGTCCTTACATCAAGGTGTGAGGGGAAGTACCATGCATCAGAAATAAATTAATGTCAGCATCCCATGAATCATTGTTAGCTAAAATACATGAAATGTTATTCTAGGTAAGAGCTTCATCGTTAACAAGATTCTTCATTGTGTGAATTAGCAGAGTCAACAACTAGCTTACATAGACCTTTTCCTCTAACAATTTGTGTAGGCTTGATTTCAACAGAACACTCCTAGAGAGTAATCATATAATGTACTCTTTTCTCACTGAGCTCCTTTTGAACTAGGATGTTTCTTACCCTTGCATAATGGAAAATCATTTGTCTTAGACTTCCACAAGTAAGGTTTAAAGTGTTTCATTTCCTTAAATAAAGTAAAATAGTGTTTTTAAATTGCTAAATAGTTCATTTATGCCCCTTTAAAAGTAGAGCTCATCAAGGGAATATGAATTTCATTGTTTTGATTGTTCTTCTCGATGAGAACAAAATTATATGTAGTACTGGAAGCAAAGGTGTACACAGTGAATTCCTTGGTTCAATCAAGATTCATCAAAGTAGGAGCTTTAGAGATGTCTTGCCTGATCGTATGGAAGGATTCCTTTTTTTGGTCACCACGTTTAAATACATGATTATTTTTTACTATATTTTGTAATGGTCTCACTATCTCTGAGAAACTTGGAATGAACATAATAAAAATATATATTTTCCCAATAAAGGATTACATTGATATTTTAGAAGTAGGATAAGGCAAATTGTGAATGGCTTGGATTGGCTCAGGGTCTATCATCATTCCATTCTTAGACACAACAAATCCAAGTAATTTTCCATGTAATATCAAAAGTAGAATTTTCGAGGTTAAGGGAAATGCCAAATTTTGTGCATCTCTCAAATATATTTCTCAAGTGAGATAAGTGGTCTGACCTCTTCTTGGAATATATAGTTACATCATACAAATAAATGAAAAATGACTCATTAAGACACAAAAGGAAAAATTCATTTCCCTATGGAACCTTACCTCGACATTAATCAGTCTGAAAGGAATCTTCCTGTAAGAAAAGGTACCCTGTGGAGTTATAACGGTGGTTTTGAGCTAATTAGAAGGTGAAACCATGACTCAGTTATAGAAAAAAAAAACATCCAACAGGGAAAAAATTTCATATCTAGAAATGTGTTGCAACATCCAGTCCATGGTCGGAATAGGATAATTATCCTTGTTAGAGGATTTATTGAGATTGCACAAATCGACACATAGTCGAATATCTTTGTTATTTTTCCTCACATGCACCAAATTGGAAACACACTAAGTATGATAGACATGGAAAAAAATTTAGCTGCTATAAGCTTTTTTAAATTTCTTTAACAATAGGTTCTAAACTAGGGTGCATCTTTCTCAATTTCCATTGAAAGTGTTTGATATAAGGTTTCATCGGGATAACATGTTGCATGACATTATGGTAAAAAAAATTCATATCATTACATGTCCGAGTGAATACATCCTTGTATTCTTTAAAAAAATAAATGAAATATGATTTTTGTTTTTGGGTAAAATTGGTACCTATATTAATGTTTTGTGGATTATCTAAAGTTCCCAAAATAATAATTTCATAATGTATAGATGAACTATTAGTCTTGCAATTGACAACTCCTTTGAATTTACCATGCAAATCATCAATTTTTTCTAACTTGAAAAAATATTTCAGAATAGAGTTTACCAAATTGAACACTTCTTGAACTAACCATTGTTTATGAGTTTCTGAAAATTGACGAAGGTTTTCGTCATGAGTTATCTTGTCAATCACCACATCTTGGAAGTTGTATTCCATAAAGATCGATGATATGTTGGTCATCATCAAATACGCGTCAATTATTCATATTATTAGGAATAAACAGTTTAAAAATCAACTCAATAGAAAATGATTTAGGTTCAAAAACTTCAGTAGGAATAAACCCAGATACAACATTTGCTATTAAATCTACTTCTTGATTACTAGATCTAGGAATGGAAGTAATATTAAAAGCTAGAAAAATAGTGAGAAAGTTCCATACCTTAGTGTGGTAATTTTTTAAATGGTTAGAAATATAGTGAATAGAATCTCATACTCACTTGACTATAATCTCATAATCACCAAATACAGTTAATAATTTAACATTAATATCAATGGATTTCTTGATCCCTTGAATGAGAGCTTTATACTCTACAATGTTATTAGTAGAACTAAATTATAATCTACAAGCAATGAAAATTTTGTTTCCCTTTGGTTCAAGTAACAAGCAACTGACACCGTCATCTTCCTTTGACTTAGGTCCATCAAAATACAAGGACCAAACTTCATCATCATTATTTTTAACAATATTAGTATCAACTAAATTTTATTTTATGTGATAATCTTAGTACATGATGCAAGTTGAGATTATTGTTGCAAATTTGAAAGGGGAAACTTTAGCAGGAAAATTACCAAAAAATGTATCAAAAATTTCCATAGGAGAATCATTTATTAGGATTGGCTCATTAGGATGTTGAAATCACTAACAATGTGTTGCATATTTCGTTCTATTTTGATCCTCATTTTGTTTGGCTGACCATTCTAGGGCAACCATAAATGTGGCCCATTGGTAGCCAAATAGTTGTTGAGATGTGGTATCCAATTTCTGATTAAAAATAAACCTTAAGATTCAGGAATATCAACACTAATAATTTCTACTATCTGATGAATCCTATGGTCATAAGACATTCTAATAAGGACATCATTTAATTTTCCCACTACTTTGACATTTATATGATCAATATAGATTATCTTTAATTTAGTGTTTGCATTAAGTTTCTTAGCGAAAAAAAGAGGCATAACGTTGGAAGAAGACACAAAGTCAACCATATAGTTATGTACAGTCCTATTATAAATTTCAAAAGTAACTAAGAAAAGGAGGAACATTAGCTTTCCTTGTCTGGGTGGGGGAACTATTTGAGGGACATTTTTAAAAAGTGACTGGACATGTACCATTTTTATCAAAATTTTCCAATTCATTATTTAGAGCAGTTGTTTTCTTACCTGTTGACAAGTGCTGGAAATCTGTCAACCAAGGGGGTATCCCCGATGTGAAGCCCCAATTATAACTCACATCATTTGGGATAGGAGCCCCATTTGGGATATTGGCTTGGATGCCATATATTCTTATAGATTTGCTTTGGCTACAAAGTTCAACACAAGATATTAATGCACATGTAATTCTGGATCAGCAATTGAGTAAGCTTGGTGAGTGTTAGGTTGTATGTGTGTCAAGATTCTTCTACTGCGGAGGTAAAGGAAAGTGAGCCTCTAGGAGAGAGGTAATAGTACCACCCTAGTAGAGACACACACATACATAAAATATATGTCTAACATCCAGTGGAATAGTCCACAATGATGTGATGGTCATTGCAACCATTATAAACAAGAAATATGTGTCTAACATCCAACACAATATTCCACAAAGATGCGACAGTCATAAAAACCACTGCATCACATTATCAACATGATAAGTACTAAAATAACTGAAATAGTTAAACTACTTTAGCACAAGTGAAAGCAAACATGAATTGCAAACATTCACAGAATATTCTTACAAATATTCATAGTACATGCATGAAGAACGTGTTGGCCAATGAGGTTTCTAATATTAAGTAAAATTCCCAAGACACATGTATGCAATTAACACCACTAGCTCCAATAGTGGAGTGTTTGAGCCACTCCTTGCTCCCCAAAAGAACTAGCTTGTCTCTCTAATGCCTCGCGAGAAGAGCCAAGGTGAAAATTCATTTGCATGTACAATGAGGGTGTATATATAACAAATGGGATGATCATTCACTTCCCATGTGACTCTTTGGCTACCCTCATGATCGTTTGACTTCTCTAAGACCTTTTAACTCCCACATGAATTTTCACATTACATGGATGACTCTTAGACTTCCAATTTACATTGCATTTTCCAATATATAATTTACATAATCCAAAAATGATGTGGCACATGATGACTCGCGACAGGACATGACATGACACTGATGACATGGACTGCATGATGTTGTGGCAGTGCTAAGTTATCATTATTGTTTCTTATTTATTTATGTCTTCAATAAGAGATGTATCCAATACTTCATCTCCATGAGAGAGATTCTTGGTTCTTCATATCCACCTGTTGTGGTAAAACAAAACCCTCCATTTTTTATTTATGTACTTCAAATAATGGGGACTCTTTCTACAAATTTTTTGGCTAAACAACTTTTAAGATTTTGATTAAGTTAATTATTTTGTAATTTTTCCATTTAAAAAAAAAAAAAATTCGGATTTCTATTTTGATTGTTTCATTGAAACCGATTTTTCACAAGCTTTCCAATGATACTTGTTTCACTTCTTTTGGTCAAACGGTTTGTAAATGGGACTCCTTTGAAGTTTGATCATTTTCTGGCTTGCGTTAAAAATGTATAAATGTACCAATATTTTAATTCTCGTAGTTAAAATAGTAATTCACTGTAAATATTAACTTTTAGATCATTTTTACTATTTCTTTCATTTTTCACTAATGATCCTACAAAATGACCTGACCAAATTGTACAATGGGCTAAAACACATTTCAGGATCTTGGTAATTTACTTCAACTTGTTATTTTAAAAAAAAATGCGAAACCCAAAACCCCAAATTTCCAAAATGGCTTAAGTATAATTTGTAGGATGGTTAATTCCTTATGGGCCCCACTTCACAATACATATATTTTAAAAATCCAAAATAAAAAATCTTGCAATGTGATACATCACACATCGCATATTGTAATTTTTAAAATAAAACAAAAAACAATATTTAAAAACTTGCGATTGCGAATTGCGATTTTCGTTTTTATGTGAAGGGTTAAAGGATTTTAATATAACGTTTTGGTTGACCTCCTTTTGTCTCGCGACTTAATTTCCTCACATCACCCTCACATCACTCACCCTCCACCTCACCTTTCCTACCTCATGATTACCTCATGTTCTATCCACCTTATAACTCCCACTCACTCTCCTCCTCTTCCTCACGTGAAGTATTCAAAATTGTTTTGAATTATTAATTAAACGAAAATATATTATATAATATTATAATTAATATTATATTTAAATTATAATATTTTAATTTAAATTATAATATTAATATAATATTTTGATATTTTAATTAATAAATAAATCATTTTTTTAATTAGTTTAATTTTATTTTTTCAATTAGTTTTTATTAAAATTAATAATGTAATTATAATTAATTAATAGATAATTATAGCTTAATTTAGAAATAGATTATAACTAAATTAGATTAATAATACAATTACAATTAATTAGTATTAATTAATTAAAAACTATAATCTAATTTAAGATGAGAATTTAATTAAAAAAATTTGATTTTTAGTCCAAGTAACAAAAATTTTCATAATTTTGTCAATTTTAATATACAAACTTTGGAAGTTCATAAATGAATTTTTACTTGGCCAAATGAGGCCCAGGATGACTCATTAGATAGATAAAATCATAGAGAACATTTCTAAAGTTGTTTCATTTTCATATTTGATCATTTAATATATCTAAAATTCAGCAGAAGATCATGCTCCGAATTTTTAAAAAAATAATTTTTCTGAGTTTTATTTTCTACATTTTAATTTTCCCACAACTTCTTCTAAATGCAGATCCATTCGTCAATGATATCCTTGATCAATTAGATCATCATAGGCATGAATAGAAAGCTTATATTTCATTTTCAATTATATTTAATTAAGTTTTGAATGGATTTATTTTTATTCTAGATTTAGAATTTTGATTTTATTTTTTATTTTTGCAGGAAAATAGTGGAAGAGATGAGAAGAATAAGATATCAATCAATAAGAATGTTCCAGCAATTGAAGAATATGATTTTGAACCAATTAAAATTGATGGAGCAGAACCACTCTTCAATAAACTTTCCTATGAATAAATTATTTTGTAAATACTATAAATAGCGGATATCAAAATGTAATAGTGGCTTCTCTCCTCCGCAATTCTAAAATTCTTGATTGCACTATTGTCTAGATGATTTAGAAGTGTAGGGTGAGAGGAGAGGAATCTCAGATCTGGAGATTATTGACGTTTTTATTTTACATTCTAAGTTATGTATAATGAACAGAGTCTTGCACTACTGTAGCTCTGATTTTGAAAGCAGAAGTTCAAGCATTGTTAAAGACTTTATAAGACCGGAGCTGGAGAATTGGACTTAATAAATTGGTATTTATAATACTATTATCTTAAATACTGGTTTCATTTTAAGATAACATGAATGTGTCAATTTACTCGCATACTTGTGCACTTCTGTCGATATGAGTAATTTGCCTCAATTTATGTTATTATTTATCTCTACTCTTATGGGCTAAATTTTGATTTCCAATTTATTATTTACTCATAAATATGTCTTATAAATTTGATTTATTGAATAGTGATATGTTGTGAACTATTTTCGCATGTTATTGTTTAGTTATTCAAATTACTGATTAAATGATCAATATCGTTTTGAGAACTAGTTCCTGAGTGTTGTTGATTGATTATTTCAGTTAAGAGGTCTCTAGGTAGGATGTGCTTGGTATTCACACTGTTAGTCAATTGAACTACTTCGTTAGCTTGATATTCATTTAAAACAAACATATTTAAATCTCAAATATTTAAAACATCTTGCTCTCAGTTGGGATAGATCTATATCTGCCTAATTGAGATAGGATTAAAATAGTCTCATTTGCTTGCATCTTAGAATAATATTGCATTTATATTAAATTCTACATCCCTAAAAAGTCCTCTTCCTAAAGAGGCAAAACTTTAGTTGTGGCTTGGCTAAGCCAAAATTAGGTTTAGGATCACTTTCTTGTCCGATCGGCAAGAGAAATGATCTGATTTATTTTTCTCATTGATAGATAAAAGTCATATTTTAAGCCAATGGAGATTGAGAAAAGGTAACTCGACCTAGTTAAACCAGTCGGAGCCACCATTCCAAACGAAAAAGGAATTGCTTTAAGATCCGGACCGGGTGGTCATCCCCCATGTTGTTGTAGCGAATTTCGAGGCCTCAACAATTTGGGTCTAGAAGGAGGGCCTGAGACTTGTTTTCCTTTGGAGTCTTTGTATTCTAATATTTTATTTTTATTACAATGGCTCCTCTAAAACTTCCAATTTGGAGTTGTATTTTTGGACAAGCATCTTCCAATATTCCACCAGAAATAATAAGACACTTGTCTTAGGTAAATTTTAACGGTAAGATGGATACTTTTTCATTTGATCATACTTTACAATTCATTCAAAAATTTTCAAATTCTGCTTTTCATGATATTGATGAAGATATTTTATGCAGGATTTTTACTCTTACATTCTTGGCAAAAGCCAGAAGCTGGTGTCAATCACTTCTAGTTGCCTCAATCCACACTTGGGAACAATTTATTACAATCTTCCTTTGTAAATTTGATGGATATATCTAAAAACATTTATGTGACGATTTTGAATATCTACGAAGGTTTGAAAGTGAGTATTTAATTGATTTTACCATCAAGTTTCGTTTAAATTGTTTAAAATTTAAAATTGAAGATAAATCTTCGAAAGAAGAATTATTAGATTGGTTCGAACATATTTTCTCTCTTCCATCCATTCATAATCAATGTGAAATTATTTCAAGCTTTGACCAATCTCCTTCTAATTTCATTGACATAAATAAAAATTCCAATATGGAGGTACAAACAAATGATGATGAACTGGCCTCTATTTTATATATTAAATTTCTACACATTTCTTGCAGTATTGAGAAAGATCAAGGTGCACCTTCACATGTCCATGAATCTCAGTCACGAAGCTTGGAAAATTTCACTAATCAACTGCAAGAAAATATTAGCAGTAGTATTGAAGAAGATATCGCTTTAAAATCTAAAAATCAGTATGTATTAGAATCAGAAAATCAAATCATAATCCGGCAAGTACCAGCAACGATTAATGTTTCCAATAATATGCAATCTGCTGTACAAATTTTTGAATTCTTTCATGATGAAAAAATTCCAAATTCATATCAACAAAGAAAAATTCTTCAAGAAAGCATAAGTAGCCAAGAAAATGATCTTAAATCTTAAAATTGCAATAAAGAAAATACACCAGAGTGCTCAAATAGAGAATTTTCAAATGCATTATCTCAGATTCATATTTTTCTCTTTATCTTGATAATTTTTCTAACAATAATTTTTTCTCTCTTCCCATTAAAGATATTTCAAAAACAGAGAGTCTGATCTAAATGAATTTTGGATTAGTTTTTATCAAGATAGAGAATTAATTAATGATCATTATTCTGGCATTAATGAACATGAGCTTAATATTTCTTCTTGTTTTGATACATTGAATAAGATTGAAGATAATTTTAATGAATGTCTTGAAGTCATTTATGATAGCTACTTTGACATTAAGGATATTGATTTGTCTTCTTTACAATTGAATCATCATGATCTAAATCTAATTATATGTGAAAATTAAGAACAAACTAATTTAGAAATTGTTCCAAATAATTCTCATTTTCAAACAAATAATCATACTTGTGATTTCAGCATTCAAGAAACTATTATAATCATAGATTTATATGATGATCAAACTCGCATCCCTATTCAGAGTCATATCCTCCTCTCTAATTCACAAGTGGGTATCAACAATCAATCTAATTTTATTATTCTTCCCAATTCTTGCGAAGATAAAGTTACTTTAAGTCACTCCCAATTGTGTTGTAACAATAATTGTAACACTAGTGTAAACTATGATTCAATTTTGTTATTTTTTTAACATTTAGTTTTAACTTCAGATTTATTTTTTGTTTCGAGTCCTATATTTTTAGATACTTTGTGCTGGCATATTGAGCAGTTCAATATTGAACACTCAATTGATGCATTCCCACAAGGGGAAAATGAAGATTCAAATTATAATTGTGAACATCAAAAGTTATTAAACTTCCAATTTCAATTGATGTTCATTCCTTATCAATTACTTCTTACTTCTCAAGAGCAGTGCCAAAAATAGAGTGTATTTTCATTTTATGACCAATAATATAATTTAATTAATAATCTTCTGTTGGATTTATCGAACTTCCATCCATTTTTCAATGACTCGTTTGAAAAACATTCGGAAAGTTTTCCTTCATGGAAGAATGTTAATAATTTAGCATTTAAACATAACACTAACAAAATCACACATGCCATTGTTTCTGAAAGATCATTTTTACAACCTGGCCTGTCATCTTCTCTTTCAAATCTCTCCCACTCAATAATGGAAATCCATCTAGATTTTTCTAACCCATTTGAAATTCAGTTGGAAATGACATTTCAAGATAAGGTAACGATGAATAATCTACTAACAATAAAGATACATTCTACTTTTAGATTTAGTTTTTGTAGTTTAATTATATTTTCGTTTTTACTAATGTTTGACATGTACATATATGTAGGAATTAAAATGCTTACATGGTTACATTAGAAGTATGAATATACCTAGTCATGTTTCCTCTATTTATTCAGAAATATGAATATATTAATTTTCTTTTTTGCTTGCATTTATTTCATTATTTCACGTTTTCAAGAAAACAAGTAATGAATCCAACTTCTTTTGGGCATCCTATTTCAATTATAGAAAAGAAACCTAGAGAATTTTAGAAGCATTTGAATTATATAATCATACTTATATGTCAAGCGTTCAACTTTCTTATTTTTTAACATTGATCATACATGAAGAAATTCCAAGAATTTTCTACTACTTGACAATTTTTTATTCACAAATAGTTCTAAGATCTTATTTTTACTACTCTTGTCTTTTGATGTAATTTTGGAAATGATGCAATTTGAAAAAAAATCATTACTTAGCATTTTAGATTAAAATAAGAAGGTGATGTTGAATTTATGCAAATTTTGAGAAAATTTGGGAGAACTTGAAGATTCATGAGGTAAAATTACAATCAAAATTCTTCCAAGTATGTGTTTACAAGTTCATCATCATCTATTGTTTAGTTTTCTTTCAAAGGTTGTTTCTTATTTCTATTTTGTTTTATGTGCAGATCCTCATTAACTTGATTATGTAGATCTAAGATAAGTAAGTAGCCAACTCTTGTTTCTAAAACCTGCAACATGTTCAGGGAACTATTTATTATTTCATTTGAATTTGAAGGATATCTAAATTTTTCTTATATTTAAATCCTGACAAGTCTTAATAAATTGTCAAAATAATCATATCAGATCATTTTATTTCACAACTCTCTTTATAAGAAATTTTTGATAAAATTAATTTCCAATAAAAAATTTCGACATTTAATTAAATTATTAAAGGGTTATTTATTATAAAGCAAAGTTAAATCACTCACTTTATTTTTGAATTGAAGAATTTAAAGAAATCATCGACCCCACATATGGCTCATTATATATCACAAATTGTATATCGGAGGCCCTAAAATGAGCATACACTAAATATATCCAATCTCCTGATATTCTCATTCCCTCCAATCCTCGATGATCTCTCCTTCTGATATCTCATGATCTGTATCACAACATTTGATCATAGGTAGCTCTTAAAAATTACCGATAGGAAACCTTCGATGCATATCTTCTGATATTCATTCTCACTCATTTTCCGATAAAATTACTTCGCCAAAATTGCGATATTCATATAACTGAGACCTGCTATGACATTTAAATTCTCTTTATATACAGATATCGTGTCCATTTATAAATCAAAAATCTGGTAGGGGCATATATTTAAAAGTTTTGATGTCTCAGATTCGTTATGAAATTAAAATTCATATAATAAAGATATCAAGTCTGTTCTTCATCGCACATCAGCGCATAAACAAAATTACTTTTCGCATATCGGAAATTTTAGTAGTTATTGTTAAAACCTCACGCAGTAAGTTATATTAATTGTAATGCGATAAATGACAAGGTAAGGAGATTGCGATGCAATGATACACATATCACATAACGCACGAGATAAGTAATATGTTAAATGATAAAAGTTGCAACGAGTGATGTGGAGTTTGCTGCGAATTGCGAAATTGCAAAATCGCAAAATTGAAAAAGAGTTAAGTTTTGAAATCTGTTGGAAGGTAAATTATAAAAGATGCGAAGTGAAACCATGCGTGATTGATCACCATTTGTGTGGGCCGCAAAACTAAATTTTTGCGCATATATTTTGATATTTGTAGTCACATTGCATTAGTCATTTACCACATTTTCATTATCGCAAGAATAATATCGGCATTTCAGTTCTTTCACAAGCTTTAATTTTTCGATATGACCATTCTCCTATATCGCATTCATCCCTTTGCAGTTTCTCATCGCACATGCTCATCTCGCGATATTTCCATCACAATAATTATATCGAATTGCTAACTCAAATGAAGTTTTGGCTTCAAGTTCATTTGATGCGATAAATTTTGATATTCGGCTTTCCACCATTATCTTTTAAATTATTATGGAAAGAGCTCAATCGCATATCGACAAAAGTGTAAGTCGCAGATTTTAAGTTATACACGATAAAGGATCTCGCGATATGAAAATTTAGCAAGGTAATGTACTGATGATTAATTCATATTTTTAATTTTCTGTAATTCTGAATTTTTCTCCATACTTATCATATAAAGATTCAAATCCTATTTATATATTGTTACATTATTCGAGATTTTGAATCAATTTCAATATTTAGGGGCTAATATAAATTCAGAATGGAAGAAGTAAAAAGAACATTCATTGCTACAAGTCATAAAGAAGCATAACTTCGTCCGTATTTATGATGGATTCAATTTATATTTGATTCCTTGAACATGAACCTTTAGTCCGTTTCTTTAAGCATTGTTTTTATTAGAAAATAGTTAAGATGCTTTTATGTAGATTTTGCCTTGAAAAAAAAAATTTGCAACAGAAAAAAACTTCTCATTCAGCATATTATCTATCATAACAACTATTTACCTTCTACATCTTGAGAGCCTCATTTTTATATAACTCTGCAAGATAAAAAATTTAAAATCTCAACATAGGAATGAACGTACATATGCTTGTTTTCTTTTATAATCCTTTGTTGAGAAATTTATATAAGCAATCTTATTATAGTTTAGCTTTTAAATTTTGTTTTTCTTTCAATTTTTTCTTTCTTCATTTTTATTTGTTGATTTTTTTCTTACTTTAGTTTAGGATTTTTTTTTCCTCAATTTTGATTTTATTTTGGTGAATTTATCATGATTTATGTGAAAGGAATTTTTTTTACCTTACATTTGTTGACATACATGGGAAATCTTCTACTCTATTCATTTATCATTAAAAATATATCTTTATGGAACCATAAAGCCATCTTGCTTTAAATATTTTTCATGGAGGAACACACATCCTTTCTAAGTGATTGAGTTTGCTTTTCCAAGGAAATAACTGATTTAAGTTTAATTCAATAAATCCCTCTCACCCCTCCACATAAAAATCCTCTTATTGATAGTTGCAAGGAAATAATTTGCAGCAAACATTATGAAAGTACTATGTCCATTAAACATAAAATCTATATTACCATCCCACCACTTTCACTCAAATACATCATAAATAAAAAGCTTGCAAACGCGCTTATCAAAATAGTGATAAAAACAGGAAGCATGGGAGATACAAGTAAACTCGTCAAGGCTATGGACACTCGTTGGAAGTGGGACTAGGCTTGTATGACATAAAAGATAACTTCGCCGGGGTACTATTCAGGCTTGCTGGCAGCGAAGCAATGTCAGAGACAATATTAAAATGGATATATGCTTTGTCAAATTACCTCTACCTTCTTCTATTTTTTCACATGAGGAAAATTTAAAAAAAAAACAAATTTTCCCAAATTTGGATCATTACTTTTACTCAAGTCTATTTTAAGTATTTATCTTTACAAAATCACATTGCTTAATCTATTTATGTGGGACCTATGGAAATTTTTTACTGTTAGATGATTTTTGTCATTTCCATTATTTTTAACCTTTAGGTAAATTTAATTTCATTATCTTTAATTAGAGATAATGGGTACTTCTCCCACATGTCGTCATTGTTATAGTAAAACACAACCCTCCATTTTTTTATTTATGTACTTCAAATAATGGGGACCCTTTCTATAAATTTTTTGGCTAAACACCTTTTAGGATTTTGATTAAGTTAATTCTTTTGTAATTTTGTAATTTTTTATTTTTTGTCAAATTTCTATTTTGATTGTTTCATTGAAATCTATTTTTCACAAGCTTTCCAACAATACTTGTTTCACTTCATTTGGTCAAACGGTTTGTAAATGGAACTCCTTTGAAGTTTGATCATTTTTTGGCTTAGGTTAAAAATGTATAAATGTACCAATATTTTAATTCTCATAGTTAAAATAGTAATTCGCTGTAAATATTAACTTTTAGATCATTTTTACTATTTCTTTTATTTTTCACTAATGATCCTACAAAATGACCCGACCAAATTGTACAATAGGCTAAAACACATTTCAGAATCTTGGTAATTTACTTAAATTTGTTATTTTAAAACAATTGTCAAATCCAAAACCCCAAATTTACAAAATGACTTAAGTCTAATTTTTAGGATGGTTAATCCCTTATGGGCCCCACTTCACAATACATATATTTTAAAAAGCCGAAATAAAAAACCTTGCAATGTGATACATCACACATCGCATATCGTAATTTTTAAAATAAAACAAAAAGACAATCTTTAAAAACTTGCGATTGCGAATTGCAATTTTGGATTTTATGTGAAGGGTTAAAATATTTTAATATAAGATTTTGGTTGACCTCCTTATGCCTCCCGACTTAGTTTCCTCACGTCACTCACTTTCCACCTCACCTTTCCTACTTCATGATTACCTTATGTTCTCTCCACTTTATAACTCCCACTCACTCTCCTCCTCTCCCTCACGTGAAGCATTCAAAATTGTTTTGAATTATTAATTAAAAGAAAATATATTATATAATATTATAATTAATATTATATTTTAATTATAATTTTAATATAATTCAAATTATAATATTAATATAATATTTTGATATTTTAATTAATAAATAAATCATTTTTTTAATTAGTTTAATTTTATTTTTTCAATTAGTTTTTATTAAAATTAATAATGTAATTATAATTAATTAATTGATAATTATAACTTAATTTAGAATTAGATTATAACTAAATTAGACTAACAATATTATTACGATTAATTAAAATTAATCAATTAAAAACTATAATATAATTTAGGATTATAATTTAATTAAAAAATTCTGATTTTTAGCCCAAGTAACAAAAATTCCAGAATTCTGTCAATTTTAATATACAAACTTTGGAAGGTCATAAATGAAGTTTTACTTGGCCAAATCACGCCTAGGACAACTCATTAGATAAATAAAATCACGGAGAACATTTATGAAGTTGTTTCATTTCTAGATTTGATCATTTATTGGGTTTAAAATTCAGCAGAAGATCATGCTCCGAATTTTTAACAAAATAATTTTTCTGAGTTTTATTTTCTGCATTTTAATTTGCCTACAACTTCTTCTAAATGCAGATCCATTCGTCAATGATATCCTTGACCAATTAGATCATCACAGACATCAATAAAAAGCTTATATTTTATTTTCAATTATTTATTTAACTAAGCTTTGATTGGATTTATTTTTATTCCAGATTTAGCATTTTGATTTTATTTTTTATTTTTGCAGGAAAATAGTTAAAGAGATGAGAAAAAGAAGATATCAATCAATGAGAAGGTTCCAGCAATTGAAGTATATTATTTTGAACCAATGAAAATTGATGGAGCAGAACCACTCTTCAACAAACTTTCCTATGGAGAAATATTTTTTGTAAATATTATAAATAGCATATATCAAAATGTAATAGTGGCTTCTCTCCTCTGCAATTCTGGAATTATTGATGGCCCTATTGTTTAGAGGATTTAGAGGTGTAGGGTGAGAGGAAAGGAATCTTAGATCTAGAGATTATTGAGGTTTTTCTTTTACATTCTGAGTTATGTATAATGAACAGAGTCTTGCACTACTATAACTCCGATTTTGAAAGCAGAAGTTCAAGCATTGTAAAAGACTGTTAGAGACCGGAACTGGAGAAATGGACTTAATAAATTGGTATTTATAATAATATTATTTTAAATGCTGGTTTCATTTTATGATAACATGAATGTGTCAATTTACTCGCATACTTGTGCACTTCTTTTGGTATGAGTAATTTTCCTCAATTTATGTTATCATTTATCTCTACTCTTATGGGCTAAATTTTGATTTCTAAGTAACTATTTACTCATAAATCTGTCTTATAAAATTGATTTATTGAATAGTGATATGTTGTGAACTATTTCCACATGTTATTGTTTAATTATTCAAATTACTGATTAAATGATCAATATCATTTTGAGAACTACTTCCTGAGTGTTGTTGATTAATTATTTTAGTTAATAGGTATCTAGGTAGGATGTGTTTGGTATTCACAATGTCGATTAATTGAACTACTTCGTTAACTTGATATTCATTTAAAACAAACATATTTAAATCCCAACTATTTAAAACATCTTGGTCTCAGTTGGGATAGATCTATATCTGCCTAATTGAGACAGGATTAAAATAGTTTCTTTTGCTTGCATTTTAGAATAATATTGCATTTAGATTAAATTCTACATCCCTAAAAAGTCCTCTTCCCAGAGGAAAAACTTTAGTTGTGGCTTGGCTAAGCCCAAATTAACTTAAGGATAACTTTCTTGTCTGATCAGCAAGAGAAATGATCTAATGTCTCTTTCCCATTGATAGATAAAAGTCATATTTTAAGCCAATGGTGATTTAGAGAAAGTAACTGGACCTAGTTAAACCAGTCGGAGCCACCATTCCAAAAGGAAAAGGAACTTATTTAAGGTCCGGACCGGGTGGTCATCCCCCATCTTGTTGCAGCGAATTTCGAGGCCTCAACACCACCCTCCAAAGGGTTGTGAATCAGATGGAGTCTTTATGTGGTACTGATATTTCATATTTTTTTATAGTATAGTGTCCCTCCGTCTTCTTTCTTGATGATCATGTTACCTCATGAGATCCTTAGGTGTCTTCTAGCATTTCATCCTTCTCCATTTCCTTCTTCATCATCTTGCCATAGCATGATACCTGCATCAACAATCCACTCATGAAAATATGACATCAGGTAGATAAACCCCTAGATGTTGCATTATGATCCATTGATTGAGCGTTAACAAGGTGATAGGCTCAGGGAGAGGCTCAGTGATCGTGTAGTTGTGCAGCTTATGAAATCAGGGGTGAATCGTGAGCCTTGATACTGCGCAATGTGTATTTCAGGCTTGGATTGCATAAAAATATTGCATAGTTAGGGAGCTTAGGGAGCCAAGATGAGGGCTCGAGCATTCATTTTTCCCACTTTGTAGTTCTAGAAGGTAAAGGAGCCCAAGTGATTGCAAAATTGTGCAGTTCAAGAGTTCAGGGCTAAGGCTTGAACCTTAAGACTCCATAATGTGCATTTAAGGCTAGAATGTGTAGGAAAATTGTGTAGTTTTGAGGTTCAGTGAGTAAGGCTGCAGAGTTTTGCACCATTTATATCAACTTCAGAGTTATGGGAGGAAGAACAAACCTGGTGAATGCGTAGTTATGCAATTCAAGAGATCAGGGTTTCGGCTTGAGCTTAGAGACTGTGTAGTTTGCAGTTGGGGACAGGGTGGAGGGTTGAATTGCGCAAATTTAGAGGCCAAGGCTCAGGATTGAGCATTGAAATTGCGCAATGTATATTCCTGTAAGGCATGAAATACATATTGCACGATTTCAAGAGGTAGGGTTACATCTTGAGGGCTGGGACTATGCAATGCGTAGTTCAAAAAGGTTAGATGAACTAAGTTACTGGGAAATTTCTGAAATTTGGCTAGGTGTGGGATTAGTGAACTAATGTGAATAGTGATAGGACTTAACTGTGATCACACACTTAGAGTACTTGATGACACAACATATATCATTCGAAAAACATTAATAACATACTTCCCTCATTGCAATCATTACAAAAACTTACGACAAGTGTGACACTAAAGATACACTTTTGACGTCATGGTGACACTTGTGCGAAAATTCTTAAAAATTTGGAAATGAGTACGATGGAGGTTTACATGGTAATATAGACTCATTTACACAAGGATAAAGTCTTGAAACCACCATACCAATCTTATGCACATTGTGCGACACTCAACACACTAGAAGACGATAAGTGTTAAAGTGTGAATGACACTTGTGATATGCAAATGACAATAAAAGAAACACATGCTAGAGAGAAGATAACATGAAAATGACACTAATTAGAGTGAAAGAAACGGAAAGTGACAACCGAAAACATGAAAATGACACTAGTGAAAAAAAAAGGTGCATAAAAGTGACAGTTTGCAAAACTCATCAAAATAGAAGTATAAACACAACTATAAGTAAGAAATTGTCGATGTCAATGCGCACTAACCGTTGATATGGATTGGACATCGCGCAAGCGCAGTCTTCATGTATGGTGTTATGCTTGTTCAAGATTGCATAAAATAATGTACTCATGAAATTTTTGCGGAATGATCATGTGCGAGAAAGTACCATCGACACTTCCAATCCAAAAAGGGATCTCAAAAGAATAAAATAACCAAGAAATGACTACGGAATGACTTAACAAAAGATCCATAGTAGGATCCAAAATTCGAGTGTAGGAAATTTTTTTGAGGGTTTTTGTCACAACGACAACACTTGGCAACACACTAATTGAACTCCAACTTTTTTTCCTTGGTCAATTATTTCATGCAAGGTATAGTCCTTTAAGGAGAATTTATTCATCGTGCTTATCACTTTGGCCTCCCCACTTATGCCGTGAATAAACATAGTCCCCTTGTTTCCTTCTTGGTTAAATACAAACTTAAGATCAACAATATCACAATATTTTGAATTGGAAAGGGTAGTATAGCTCATAAGCTTTAGATTTTTAGAGTATATTTTTTCATCTCCGATGTTGCTTGGCTTCCAGTGGGCCTGAACAACATTTCTCCACTGCCAATGAGCCTGGATAGTACCCCAATGAAGTTTCTTTCTTCACCTCTCTACACAAGAAGCCTTTCTCTTCTTTCACATTTATTTATGTATTTAGAGAGGATTTTGTATCGACACATTCATTTTTATGGGTAGAAGAGGGATACTGACTTATTGAGAGCATGCAAGTTTGTTCCTTCAAAGAATCATATAGAGACCTCTAATTTAGGTTTTCTCATTTATATTTTTCCCCTTTTCCGCGTCTATTGATTGGATCAACCTAAAAACAATGAAACATAAAAACCTGAGTGTAGGTATGAGTGTTCAAAAATAAACATGGGGATCATGGTTCAACACAAGGCTTTCCTTATGCATGGATCATATTTTCCATCGGAACATCATCGACCAAAAGGTGTAACCAAGACAAGGATGAAGGACAAAGATTTAGCCAAATTTTGCAATGTCTCACAGTGCTTCTCTATTTTTCCACATTTTCTTTCGATCCAAAATAGTACACCTTTCATGCAAAGTCTTATCAACAAAATGAAAGGAAATACATGACACAATAAGAAATTGAAACCAAAACACAAAAAAAATGAGGCTAAACCAAACATGATGCACAACAGAAGTAAGAAAAGACAAGAGAGACTAAAAGAACAAGTGAAAAATGAGTGAGAGAGAGGGGTAAATAGAATGAAGCTAATCCTACTCCTAGCATAACACCTAGAAGGTTAGGGTCACGTATAATAAAATTTCCAATGAAGCCATTGTATTTGTTCCCGACCTGAAATAATAAAGATATGATCGATTAAAACTAATATAAAGTAACATGCAAGAGAAAAAATAAGAGCTTGAAAAACTTTCATAACAAAAATAAGGTCTTTCCTGTGGGCAAAAAGATATGCCACAACTACTACTTCTAACTAGTTCACATCCTTACCTTTTTGAAGAAAATGATAATCATACAAACCTTGAAGAATTCTTGTGAATGCACCTTCTTCTGTGTCATCCTGCTCAGAAAGCATGAGAAAAGGCTGAAACCTGTTATTTGCAATGAAGCTTGACAAATAATATTTATCCAACCATTCAGTGATTGGATCATGAAACTCGAAACAATCCTTTTAAAAAACCTGAAAACTTTGAAAAAATAAATATTCAATTAATTGTGCGAGATCAGGTTGAGAATATCATCATAGATCTAATCATATTTAGCATACATGCCAAGACAGTGAGAACTTGACATAACCATCAGTAAAGCTTGAACTACCTCAACTGCTCGGCAAGTATCTGAATGGTGGGATGTTGAACCATGACGATCAATGGATGTAAAATAATTTTCATTAGATATACTGGTGGGAAAGTGGTGAAATGAATTATAGTTAATATCATGATCATATGGGCCATTTTTTGCATGATATTATCGGTTAGAAAATAACAAAGATATATTAGTTTGAAAATCTTCACAAATTCTCTAGTTAAAAGAATCATCTTCTTCGCATGGTGAATGACACATTTCATTGGCATTGTAATCTTCAAAATAAGTGAAATTGAATTCCAATATAACAAACATGCGAGACTAGTCATAATACAGTGAACAAAGAATAATTTGATTCACACAATAACTCATGCATTCATTCACACTCAAGAGGATTTTAGGTGCGATGAAAAACAAGACTCGTGATATGATATTCACAAGAAAGAAGAGGGCCTACTCATTATGAAATAAATCTGATAGATATGATTCCTTTGGCCAAAGATGATATTTGAGGTGATCAAATTCACAGTCCCATGCCTTTATGAGAGATACACATTCCAAACTAGATTTTGATGCAAGAGATTTTTATGAAGATGAATGAATTGAAAAATATTCTTGAATCCAATCATAAGTAAAAACTTGAAACATTTGAAATATTACATCTGAAATACCAAACATATTTCAAAAACAAATTTTCATCGAGTGAAACCATGCAAAGAGAAGGAGTGTGCGAGAGAAACCTTATATGGTTTAGTTCGGGGAGCTTACTAGAGTCATGAGATCTTGACATAGCCATCAACATAATTTGAAGTGCCTCTACTACCTAACAAGTCTCGTAATTTTTAAATATTGTAAATTTGTATTTTGAAGATTGAAATAGTTCTTGCATGGTGTGAGGATAGTTGCTACCAGTGGTCTCAATAATACTACTTCCCACTAGATTGTAGCCATCTTTGCCACTGATTTGACCAGATTTTTCAACTTCAACAACCAAATTACTCAAGTTGAAAGATTCTTTTGATCACAAATCTGAAGATGTATGAATTGAAAAAATTTCATGAGCAAGATGATTTGAATAGTTTTATTCATGCAAGAGAAGAGGTGATAAGGAATGGAAAGAGTATTCAATGATTTGATTATTTTCATTCTCATCATGGATAATCTCACCACCAAGTTTCAATTGAGAAGTTGACTCATCGGATGAATAACTTGAACATCATGGAGTATCTTCGTCGCAAGTAAATGCATCGCAATTGGTATTGCACAAAGTGTTAGGGTCCTATGTTATAGGAATTTTGGTCATCTTAGTATTTCTATCTATCTAAGTTCGATTTGTAAATATTAGTCATGGTGATCTTAGTATTATGTTTAAAGAGGTCTAGATTTGGTTTAAATGTCATGTAAAGTCTGTATATTTTAATAAAATTTCAAATGTATAGTGTCATGAAGGATAATTTTTAAAGGGATAATCATATGGAGTCATTGGGTCACCATGGAAGAGTAGTGAGGGGTCATCTCATCAAACTTTGGTTATCACAAGTTAGTTACCTAAATATAGAGATCGATTTTACATCAAAGGAATCATGAGAAAGGATTGGCCATGTTAGCGCTAAAATCTACCTTAGGCTGAAATAAGGTAAAACTCAAGGCTACATCAAACCACGCTCAGCCTCGTAGCTAGCCCTACGAGGACAAGAGAGGGCTCTCTCCGGGTCTATCTCGGCAAAAGGTCTTCAAAGGGGCTGAGATGACTTATAAATGAATACTGATTTTAGGCTAGTAAAGAGATAGGAAAGTTTGATTTTGATTTTTTTGGTTTTTTGTTGAAAAAATGGGAAAAACAATTTTGGGTCTGGGGATAAGGCCAGATCTTTGCAGAATTAGAGTTGGGGCGAGATAGGCAGTAGTCTTGATGCTTTTGATCAGGTGTATGGATGGATCAGAATGACGAGGAGCAGAAAAGGATAAGGGAGAACATGGATCCTCTCCAAACAGGAGAAAACATGTAAAACTAAACAAATTCAAAGGCAGAGCACTGAAACAATGGATTCAACCTCATTTACTCATTCATTTAGTTTCAGAAGCATAAGAAGGGAATGGCATACATTAAACATGAAAGAACTTACAATAAACTGAGAGAAAACACCATCAAGAACTAAAAGCCACAAGAATCCCAACAGGTGCTGCAAAACCTCTGATCTTTCCTTAGCCAAAATATGAAAAATATGTACAATAGTGTGCCAAAATCTTCCCAAGAGTCCAACCTGTCCAACCTGTAGAATGTCTCAGAAATTACATCATATAGACCTCCTAACCCCTTCCCACACCTATAGGGGTCGAATTCCTCCTTCTAGGAGCAGGTCCAACTAATTCTAAACAAAGAGCTAAAATATAGGCATCCAAACAACTTGCCTCTAAAAGGAAGGAAACTGATTCTTACATTTGATTTTTACTTTTTTAGGAGTGAATCATCTAGAATAGGTAAAAGTGAGTCCAAGTTACATGCCAACCATAAAATTACATCAAGACAACTCAAAAATTACATCCACAAGAAAAACTGGTCCAACTGGCCGAAATCCTGAGCTGGAAGGTGAAAAATTGACCAAAAATCTATATGCGTAGCGCGCCTGAGCCATATGCGTAGCGCATCTTTCAGCCTACTTTTGGGGCACGTCCTGGCATCCAAATTGAGCTCATGATATCTCATTGGAAAGCCCTGGATGTTGGCTATCCAACCCAAGTGGAATTTCCCAATTTTGAGCTCATTTTCCCCTCCAAAACTTCATTCTCCCAGAAGTACTTCTTGCTGGTGCAAAAGGTGGCAGAAAGGTGGTTTTCATGGTGTTTTTGGGCCCTTTGATCATCCAGAACTTGATGAAATGCTTCGGAAATACTGGAGCATGCATAACTTACCATGAAAAATCCAAAAATATAAATTTTTCCTCCAGCAAGTGTCCCAATCATAAGCGAGCGCGTCGACGCGCTACTCGTATGGCTGAAAAATATGTTTTGAGACCAAAATTTTTCAAAATGACAAAAATTTCTCCAAATTTGCTCAAATTTAGATTGAAGACTCTCCATCATGTATCATGCCCAACCAATGAAGCCTCGGCCAAAATCCAGAGTGGATCAGGCCTTTTTCGCCGTTTTAGTGCTTTGCTCAACCTTGCTTTCAGGATCTTCATTTTAGCTCGGCAGACGTGATTACGGGCCCAATAATGATTTTTCATATGATGGAACATGTCTTTGTCTCTGTCCTGAACCTATGAATGTACCTGCACTGATGTAGAAGGCGAGACCCCTTCCACGCCATGTGGAGATAGTACTCGCGCTGCTGATGAAGTCAACGAGACCCCTTCCACCCCAGGTGGAGATAGTACTTGTCGTGATGCTGCAAACAAAGATCTGTGGCCTCTCTGATATGTTACCACTACTGGTGCACTGCTATGCTCCATCTCAGTACATCAATCTCAACGTTTGAGTCACTGTCCTGCTCATATCCTTGCTCATATGATGAATTTGACTCTGACATGCTGCTAAAAACAATATGTCTGACAAAATATATGTTGATATAGGTGTAGTGAAGACAAAAGTTTTAGTGTATGCTCAAAACCCAAATATGTCACATATGTATCAAAGTATCATAGGAAAGCCACAGTGGTAATGGATCTGTCAAATAGGTTTGCATGAAAAACAGTCACTGCTTGATCATAAGAGGATTTGACAAGTGAGTAGAAGAAAGTATAATGTGGGGAAAACAACTGTAGGAACAAAATGACAATATCCCTTGCAGTGTTTGACAATTTCAATGGAGGACGTGGACAAGTGAAAATGAGACTATGTCATAACATGAATGATGAGCAGTGTTAAAATGACAATGGCAATAATAATGACAGCAGTGATGTAATGGCAAAGAGAGGGCGTGGAAGCAGAGACACCACTGAAAATAGATGACACAGGCATATATATCAACAGCATAAGCTTGGAAACCCCCACACAATCACTATCATTTGCCTCAAAACCCCAAGAAGTGAATTTGGAAATAAACATAGGGTTTACATTTCTCCACATTAAACATTTGTTTCTCCACTTTCAAAACACCATAATCATGTCCAAAATTCACTGAGAAAACGTAAAGAACCTACTTGCAAGCAGTTGGAGGCAATTTGGCATGAATCTGGATGAAGGAGCGAAATTTTTTGGCTCTGAGATTATACGTGTAGCGCGTCACCCAACCCGTAGCGCTAGTGTAATTTTACACTGAAAAATTTCGCTATACGCGTAGCGCGTCACCCAACGCGTAGCGCTCCAGCCCAACACACAATTTGGCTTCAAAACTCATTTTTTTCACTTCCTTGATGTGTCTTGGCCTCTGCTGATGTTCAAACATGGAAAAACCAAGCAAATTTGATGTTGGAGAGAAATGGCAAAAAAATTTTGTGTTCTGGCCCAATGAGTAGCGCGCACTTTTATATGCGTAGCGCGCTACATAGTGCATTTTGCAGGAGACTTATGAAAGCCTTCCCGGTGTCCAAATTGAGCATGTGATAGCTCGTTGGAAATCTATTGGAGTCTAATTTCCAAAACAAGTGGAATTTTGCAATTTGGAGTTCATTTACCCTGTCAAAACTCAAATCTCCCAACACTACTTCCTGCAGGTGCATCAATTCTCCTAAGGCAACGGTATTCTTGACATTTATTCAAAACAATTATACCTGTGTAAAAATTGAAGGAGGTGTTCCTTCCTTGGCATGTTTTGTACAAAAACCTCTCTCAGTTTTCCAAAATTCATCTTTTATTGCTCTGAAACATCATTTGAGTGAAACTTATCCCGATGTGTGAAACAGGGGATTTTGTCGAAATGAAGCGAAATGAAGGGGATAAGGGGCTTCTAAATTCTTTGGGAAATTTTGGGAAGTAGGGAGGGATGTTAGGAAGCAGGGAAAAGTGGAATATCAGAGATTGAGTGAGGGGAAGGGATCCAAAAGGGCAAAACACAGGCCTAGCCCAAAAAATTGCCAAGTTGTGGCAAGAAACTAGGGTCTGTGCAAAAATGAGGAATTTGGGGGATCTTAGTGATGGGAAGTGTTTAATAAGGTACATTAATGATAGGGGAAGGTGTATGAACATCAGGATACAATTTTTTCTAATGATTTGACCATCCAAGAGAAATTACCTCCAAAACCCTAGGAGAGGGAAATGGACCTTACCTAGGCACAACTGAAGCATGAACAAGCTGTAAAATGACCCAATGGAACTTGACATGATGATGACAACCCTCTGAATGATGGTACACTCAGCTGAATGGTGACATGGACCAACATTTGGACAACTTTGAAAAGAGTGAAAACAAGCCCTAGACCTAATGCCTAGTGACCAAATTTTGCTTGAAGACTCTTTGAAATGAAAAAATTTGACCTTGACACCTTAAAATCATTTTGTAAGAGAATGTTTGATCACTGGAGGAAGGCTGCAAAGACTGACACTAACAGGCCATATATTTGAAGGCTTTTCTGGGTCAGTTTAGATGTCATTTCATGAGTGCTCATGACCTTAGCATGAATAAAATGGTCAAAAGGATAGTTTTGTTTGTTTCCTCAAGTGTTGCGCTTTCCAGGAGTGATGTGCATTCATTATTTCCATTTTAAAACACAATCATTGCTATCAATTCCACTACATGCCATTTTGAGAAATTATTTGAACTTTTAACTTCATCCAATTTCACTCATTTCATGTTTATTCACAATGGAAACCTATGGTGTGGTCATGAAAAGGTGATACGCAAAGGAGGAAGGGGTGTTGTGTTTCCACACAATGTTACTTTTCTTGTCAACCTGAAGACCAAATTCCTTTTCACAGGTGAAAAATTAAACTAATATTTGTTCCTTGGCTATGAATAAATTTTAAATTGCATGCATGATCCAGCTAAAACCATTTAAAACCTGCAAAAAAAAAAACAAAATAATATTCGCTATGGTTTTTGTAATTTGTTGCACTTTCTAAAACCGCTACATTTTCTCCAATTTTTTGTGCTACTACACAATACTTATATTTTGCACTTATTTGTTGCCAAGTTTGTATTCTCCTATGCATAGCTTTCATGTGCAAGGTGTATTTTGTGTTGAAATTGCATTGAATCCCCTCACCCTAACTTTCGTGCTTGAAAGGTGTTTGAAACCCAATTTCCTTGATCGTTGTGCTTCCAATAAGGCATTGTGTCTATCCCTTCAAGTTATTTTTTGGAAATTAAAAAAAAATTGCAAGTTGTTTAGGCTTTTTCTGAAGAAAGTCTGAATTGATTGATCTCTTGTGTGGAGTTTGCTGCTTCTTAATCATCATCAGAGGTCTAAATTGAAAGATTCCTTCCTATCATTTTTCATACACTATTGCACAAAACAAGTTACTTTAAAACCCTAGGCTATTCATTGCTACAAAGCAAAATCATGACAACTCCAGAGGAAAAGAAGCACAAGGTAGGTGCCATTATTTGATTTGAGCCACAAGATGTCACATTTATTAATGTAGAACCAACCATCAGAATGGATTTTGAGCAGGTGGGGTGTTTGATCTTTTGTGAAAGGATTTAAGGGTACAACCTACAATGGACTAGGGCATTTTCCAAGAATTTTGATGGATTGCAAGCTAAGGTTGGAACACTTACTTTTCCAGTCACAGTGCAATCAATAGCTGATGCTAATGAGATCCCTTTACATGGTGAGGAATGGTTTAAGGGTATGGAGATATATTTGGATCATTTCAAATACTTTATGAAACCATGATACCAGGAGGGGTTTGGCTTTATTGTTTCAAGGAGCTATCTACAGGACCACCATAGTAAACCATTGGAGTTGATTCAAAGCTATTTTACATGTGAAGGGAGGTTCAACAAAGTTTATCGGTATCATATTAGGCTTCTAATGCATTTTACAAGCAAGAAACCTTTGAATCTTCCTCATTATTTATTTAGGAGTCTTAGTAAAATGCATGAAAAAATGCAAGAAAAGGGGAGTCAGATTGAACCTATTTTATTTCATTTTTCATTGATTAAACTATCGGGTGATAAAGGAACTTGATAAGAGGGAGCAATCATGGCAGGAATTTTTGATCTCTTGAGGGTGGATGACACAATATTTTGACAACCAAAGGACTAAGATAGATACCCCATCAGTTGCAATAAAATAGGCATCATATATAGTAGTTGGCTCTATCAAAAAACCTTTGATTAAGAAAAATTCAATTGACAAAATAAGTTCCAAGAAACTTCACTTATCACCTGAGGTAGAACAAATGGCTAGGTGACCGAGAACAAGAGCTTCAACCAAAATATTTCTTGTAGACTCTACACTTGTTCAAGCTATTGAGATACCAAAAATTTCACATAAAGAATTGGAAGTTGATGAAAGGGATCAGAAAATTAAGGACCTACAAGATCAGTTGGAAAAGACTCATCTAATAGTAGAATATTTGTAGTAAGAAAATAGAGAACTCAGTCTGAAATTATCACAAGAAGTTTCTCAACCTAGTGAAGGAGAACCATCAAGGAGAGCATTGGTACATGTTGTTAAAAAAAAAAAAAACATATCATAGATGTTGAAGATGTGGGGGGGAAATTAAGAAATCGAGGAGACCTAGAACTAGGTATGTTTCCAAGATGGAAAAGAAAATGAAGGAGACTATTCAACCATAACAGAGGGTGGTTTTTTATGAGCATAAATATTTTGAAAGACTATTGAAATAACTTGAAGGAGTTCAGCAACAAGTAGATTGGCTTGCAAAAAAAGATCAAAGGGATAAGCTGAGTTTATTTAATCAATTACAAGTTGTTGAAATTTTCCTTGACAAGGCTAAACATAAGTTAAAGTAGACCCTTCATCTTCATATTAAAGTGAGAAATTTGTATACACGTAATTTTGTCTTGAAAAGGAGACTCACATTAGGAAAACAACTACTTACTAAGGTAAATAAATCTAGAATAAAGAGGAAAAGGGGCAAGTTGTATATACTAGAAGAAGCCAACACAAAGGTAAACATTCTCTAGGTGGATGCCATTAAGATCTATTTTTTTTCTTTTTCTCAAGAAGTCATAAATATTTCGGTTTTGGTGGAGTTTGCAAAAATGCAGCAAGGACATGTTACACATTTTATATAGTCCTTTATGATGATGAGATGGTGTAATTTTTAGGTTTTGATTGTTATGTGTGGTGTTATAAGGATTTCACAATACTTATATATTTCCTCCAACACATTATATCAAAAGAAGCCCTCATATGCTTAGAATTTTGAAGTTGTTGCCAAAGTTGACAGTTTATTGTGAAAGTCTGCTACATTTCCAACCAAGGGGATCAGGTGATCAGGAGGTCTACAACCATTTCAAAGGATGTTTCATGTTGAGATTGCAACAAGATGAGGAGCTTAGTGGAAAGAAGTCGCCTTCACTAAGTGGGCCCGCAGGCTATTTTTGGTGCAAAGTCTATTTTTAGACTATGTCTATTTTTAGACATATGGATCATGTTCTATGAGTTGCAGGATGCTATTTGTGGATGGTTGGTCAAGTCGGTAAAAATAGATGGACTTCTATTTTTAGACATACTGGGCGGAATCTATTTTTAGATTGCCAGTCTAAAAATAGATATGTCGAATATTATTAGCTCTTAATAATATTTGGACTCTAAACATTATCTTATCCTCTTGGAGCACTTCAGTTCGAGTCACGGATGTGGAAAATGCAGCTAACAGAAGGAATTACGCTATTCCTAGGGTTTAGTGGAGCCATTGCATGGTTGAATTCAGTTAGAACTCATGTGACAGAGTTTGGTGGAGTTGATGAGACAGTTAATGGAGTTGTGTTCACGAACTTAGTTGAGCTAGTTGTATCTAGTATAACCGATTGATACACTATAACCGATTGATACAATTAGTGAGAGTGGTGTGAATTAATTATTAATTAATTCACTAATTATAAACTCATTAATAAACTAAATAATACACGCTTAACCGTAGTGCACATGGACAATTTCGAAGGAGACTAGTGGAGAGTGTAGGTCAAAGAGCAAGGCATTTATCAACAGGACTATACTGGTGCATGATATTTGCACACACATTGATGGATATGCCAATGAGGATTGCGTAGTACATAATAGTGGGATTCGAACCTAGATATTGGTATTATCCATATTGGATTGCACAGTAGAGGCAGGCTAACAGGTGGAGCAGATTGGAGCATGTGTTTTGTATGATCTGAGCTTGTGTAGTGTGTAACAATTGGAGATTGTACTGAGAGCTTGTGAGGAGTTTGTACAATGATTGTTACATGATCTCTATCATTATAATATACGGATAGTTGGGGGTTTTCAGCTTTAAGATTTCCCATAAATACTGTGTTTATATGTGTGATTGTTTATGGTTTTAATGTGCGCATGCGATTGTTTAATTTCAATTGATGATCAATAGTAGAAGAGGTTATGTATTATGCATGAAGCTCAAATAAGGTGGTGATCAGATAATCTTGGTGAATAATATATCATTTATTCAAATTTTTCTACACGGCATCGTAGCGTTATTGATCAACAGTAACTATAAAACACTGAAGCTATGAGTTTGTATTGTGGAATTCGAATTTATGGTGCGTTGTTTTCTTGGTGTCAAAGTTGAGATGTCTCAACCGATTGCGATCGGGAGTATGCCCTTGAGGGCAGCTTGAATTATATTTCATGGAAGGACAGGATGGAGGTGGTGCTAGATGACAATGGGTTGAAGGAGTTCATAGATGCAGAAATTCCAAAGCCTACTTCTACTGATGCTGCCGTACTTGACGCATGGCAAAAGAAGACAGAAAAGTGTCGAAGGATTCTATTGGAGGGCGTGAAGGATCACATAGTATCCAGACTTCATGGTAAGGCTTCTCCATTATTTATGTGGAAAGCCTTAACAGATTTATTCCAAAGCAAGAGCGACCAGAGGAAGTTGGCGCTCAAGGATAAACTTAGAAACATAAAGATGGAGAAAGGCGACAGTATGCCCAAGTACCTCACGAAGCTCACCCAATGCAGGGATGAGATGGGAAGTGTGGGGTTGACTGTATATGACGAGGACTTGGTGAGCTTGGCTCTCCTTGGGCTTCCGAAGAGTTGGCATTCCTATTAGGACTCTGTCAATGGTCACGAGAAATTGCCAGGATGGGAGCGACTTTGGTCGGATCTTGTGCAAGAAGAGATAAGGCGAAGTACCAGGGATGGATCTTCATCAAGGAACTCTGATGAATAGAATTGTGCTTTGGCTACCAAAGCAAAGAAGGGGAATAACAAGAAAGCTTCTCATTCCAGTGCAAAAGGCAAGAAGCAGGACATGTCCAAGGTGAAGTGCTTTCACTATCACCAACACGGACATTATGCCACTAATTGTCCACAGAAGAAAATAAGTGTGCCGCCGGATCTGGCACTGGAGAGAGGCCTTAGCCTGCTGGGCTTGATCTCGATTTTCTCTCGATCACATGCTGGTGTCAAGTGTGCAGATCAAAAGATGGTTTCCGGATAACGATAAACCTGTACTTACAAATTGTGAGATCGGAGATTTGTTTACCGATCCGGATGAGAAAAGATCTTGGAGTGCACATCGATATGGCCGATGATGGTAGATACAGTGCGACCGGTATCGGTACCATTTCCTTGGAGAGGGAGTCTGGTAAACCCTTCGTATTGAAGGAAGTGATGCATGTTCCAGGATTGAAGAAGAATCTTATCTCTGTGGCGATGTTAGAAGACAAGGGATATGATGTTGTCTTTAGCGAGGAAAAGGCTTTCCTGCGCAGTAAGGCAACTGGTGAGACCCGGAGGATAGGGGTTCGAGTTAAGAACCTTTATCAATTGTAGGTATGGTCACAAAGAACATGTGCAAGGTATGAGTGGTGAGCCGGGATGATGGCGAGTTGTGGCACCGGAGATTGGGCTACCTTCACCATGGAGCTTTGAAGATACTACAGTAGATTTCTATTGGGCTTCCTAAACGCACTCTTGCGCATTCAAATCAGTGCAAGGGGTGTACCTTGGGAAAATTTGTGAAAGCCATCTTTCACGAGAAGGATAGTCATGCCATGACGATCCTTGAGAGAATTCACACAGACGTGTGTAGACCTTTCTCAGTAGCTTCGACAACAAATCATAGGTATTATGTGATCTTTTTTGATGATTTTTCTCGGAAGTGTTGGATCTTCTTCATGCAGAAGAAGAGCGAGACATACTCAAAGTTCTGTGAGTTCAAGACGCTGGTTGAGAAAGAATCAGGGAAGCAGGTGAAGGCTCTTAGGAGCGACAATGGTGGTGAATTCATCTCTGGAGAATTCAAGGACTTTTGCAGCGCAGAAGGAATTCAAAGAGAGATCATAGCACCTCATAACCCACAACAGAATGGGGTTGCTGAGTGGAAGAACAGAACGATCGTGGGTGCTGCATGGGCAATGTTGCATGATCAGGGCCTACCCATTCACTTGTGGGCGGAGGCATGCAATACTGCAGTATATGTGCAGAACCATTGTCCTCACAGGATACTTGGCATGAGTACACCCGAGGAGGCGTTTTCTGGTAAGAAGCCTGATATTTCCCATTTGAGGATTTTTGGTTCACCTGTTTACATTCATGTGATGAAGGATGCCGTAAAGAAGTTGGAGCCAATGCGCAGGCTACTGTTGGGTACACCGATACGCCCATGCCCACTACCATCATGTGTACTTCCGGCATGGGGCCGCAAGAATGTTGTGCGACGGGATATCAAATTTCAGGAGGAGAAAGCCATGAAGTGTTTTCTTGAGAGGGAGCCACACTTGCATGCAGATGAGGAGCTATTAGTTCCTAAGGATGAGCCTCAAGATGTGGATCAGCCACAAGAGGAGGTTCATGGAGTGGAAGAGACCACTCATGCAGCGCCAACCATCAGAGGGCGGAAGCGCACTACAGAAGTTGAGCGACTGGCTCAAGATGCAGAGAAGGTTGTAGGAGCACCTACATCATAGCGCAGACAGAGACAGTCACCTGACCGGTATACTGGATACATGGCTCTTGTGAGCAAGTGTATCGTGACAGAGCCATCCTCTTTCGAGGAAGTTGTGGAGGACCTCGCATGGGTAGATGCCATGGTGGAAGAGTATGATTCGATTGTCAGAAACAGTGCATGGGAGATTGTCCCAAGACCGGAGGGGAAATCAGTGGTGGGTTCGAGATGGATCTAAAAAGTGAAGCAGGCAGCTGACAATAGTGTGGAGAAATACAAGGCAAGATTTGTTGCCCGAGGCTTCTCACAGATTGAGGGGATCGATTATGAGGAGACCTTTGCACCTGTCGCAAGGTATTCTTCCATACGGACGATTCTTGCTTTCTCAGTGTAGATGGGGTGGCACATTCATCAGATGGATGTGAAGACTACGTTCCTCAATGGAGTCATTGAGGAGGGGGTGTACATAGAGCAGCCATAAGGTTTCGAGATCTTCAGCAGCGATTCGCATGTGTGCAGGCTCAAGAGAGCGTTGTATGGGTTCAAACAAGCACCTCGTGCTTGGTACACACAGATAGATAGTTATTTCACTGGACTTGGATTCTCCAAGAGTGAGGCATATCTGAACCTATACCAGATTGTGGTGGAGGGTAAGTCGCTGATCATTGTACTTTATGTAGATGATTTGATTTTGACAGGTGATGAGCTATTGATACTCTCATGCAAGGAGGATCTTGTAAAAGTGTTTGAGATGAAGGACTTGGACCTCCTTCATTATTTCCTGGGATTGGAAATTTGGCAGCGCAGTGGTGGACTGTTTGTTTCTCAGGGTAAGTATGCCCGGGAGATATTGGAGAAGTTCAACATGCATGGCTGCAAGCCTGTTTATACTCCTCTTCCTGGTGGTTGGAGGAAGGAGGATGCTACTTCGACGGAGGTAGTGGATGCCACTGTTTATCGACAGTTGGTGGGGTCGCTTATGTATCTGGTCAATACACGACCCGACATATGCTATGCTGTGAACCAGCTTTCACAAGCTATGGTTAAGCCAACCAAGCTCTTCTGGAAGGCAGGCAAGCATGTAGTGAGATATCTCAGAGGCACATATCGAGAGGCTTTGTCCCGAGAATGAATCACTTCATAGTATAAACAAGAGAACCAGAACAAACGCACTAAACTCACGAATCCCAGTATCATCATCTCCAGAGATTTTTATTCGATGGAAATTCATATTCTTTTTACTTATTCATGGAGGATGGAATGTTGATATCTTATGACAGCGCTCTGGAAGCCAAATGAATACAAGAAGCGAGGATAGAGTTTACTATAATCCCTATCTTGTTGAGAGGGAGTGTTGAGATTCAACAAGATGATGAGCTTAGTGAAAAGAGTCGCCTTCACTAAGTGGGCCCGCAGGCTATTTTTAGCGCAAAGTCTATTTTTAGACTATGTCTATTTTTAGACATGTCGATCATATTCTATGAGTTGCAGGATGCTATTTGTGGATGGTTGGTCAAGTTGGAAAAATAGATGGACTTCTATTTTTAGACATATTGGATGGAGTCTATTTTTAGATTTCAGTCTAAAAATAGATATGTCGAATATTATTAGCTCATAATAATATTTGGACTCTAAACATTATCTTATTCTCTTGGAGCACTTCAATTAAGTCATGGATTCATGCCTCTGATTGACATGAGAAGGAATTACGTATTCCTCGATTTAGTGGAGCTATTGCATGGTTTAATTAATTAATTTCTGTAGCGAAGTTTAGTGAGAATTGAAACGAAATGAGTTAATGGAGTTATCATTGACAACATAGTTGAGCTAGTTGTATCTAGTCTAACTGATTGATACACTAGTGAGAGTGGTGTGAATTAATTATTAATTAATTCACTAATTATTAGCTCATAAATCAACTAAAGAATACATCAGTTAACTTCAGTGCATGGACAGTTTCAGTGGAGACCAGTGAAGAGGTAGGTGAAAGAGCAAGTGTGACTATCAGTTGTGACTATACTGGTGCATGAGATTTGCACACACATTGATGGAGATGCCAATGAGGATTGCGCAGTACATACTAGTGGGATTCGAACCTAGATCTAGGTATTATCCATATTGGATTGCGCAGTAGAGGCAGGCTAACAGGTGGAGCAGATTGGAGCATGTGTTTTGTATGAACAGAGCTTGTGTAGTGTGTAACAATTGGAGATTGTACTGAGAGCTTGTGAGGAGTTTTTACAATGATTGTTACATGATCTCTATCATTATAATATACAGATAATTGGGGGTTTTTAGCTTTAAGCTTTCCCATAAATACTGTGTTTATATGTATGATTGTTTATGGTTTTAATGTGCACATGCGATTGTTTATATTTCCGCAAATTGATGATCAATAGTAGAAGAGGTTATGTATTATGCATGAAGCTCAAATAGTGTGTGATCAGGATAATCTCACTGAATAATATATCAGTTATTCAAATTTTCTACACATAACCATCATAGGGATATTTAAGACTACCATCATAGGGTTATTCATTTTCTTTAGAGGAATGCCACAAATATACGTAACTTGAGGCATCACAAAATTTGCTGCGAAACTGAGAGTTTTGCAACAAATTCGTTTTAATATAATATTGATTTTTCCTTGTATATTTGATTTGTTTTTGTTCCAAAGGCTATTTAATCATGTTATTAGGTGGAATTAATCCTCAGGATGGTATGGTTAGTGGTTTTTTATGATTATTTATAATTTTAATGATATGTTAAGTAGAAAACTTCATTAGGTAATTACTTCCTATTTTTAAGTAAAGTAGGTGAACAATTTGATGTATCTAGTTGAATGACTAGTTTCCTTTTGAAAAATTTGACCTAGCTAGATAAGAATGTAATATATATATAAGAAGGGGGTTCAGCTGGTTATATTGAATAGAAAGATACTTTGTGTGCACTGATTTTCTGAAGAAAAAAAATTAGTGAATGAAAGACAGAAGGGAATTTGTAGGGATTCCTGTGTCACATATTGGTGGTTTTGTGCTTATTTTATTTTCTAATTTTGTCTCATGTATTTACATATCTTGAATGTATGTCTTCATGCATTGAAGAAGCAAATGTTTAACTAAAAATTCATCCAAAAGATGCTTTGATTAGTTTTTCCAAGTGATTTATGTTTTCCTCTTAAAGAAACATTCAAAATTTATCTGCAGTTTGATACTCTCTTTTTTTTCCATATTTTCTCACACACACCCTCCTACAAATAATTAATTCGATCAGTAAGACTGCCTACCTTGCTCTTGTGGACAAACCCTTTCTCTCTTCATCATATCACTAGATAAATAATCAATTTGACATGACTCCATGCCGAATTTGTCTCCTTTCTTACCAAAAAACCTTTGAAAATGACATCTTATTGAGCATTATATCTAGCCTAATATCATATTAGTTTAACAACCTAATTGAGAGAAACCTCTATAAGGTTAGAAAGGTTGGATTCTATCCTAAAAGTGGTTTTGTAATTACCTTTGAAATTTCTATCTTCAGCCTAGGGAAATTTACAAAGTGCTAACACAAGGGATAGTGAGATGAAGAGGTAGTTTTGATAAGGACGTCTTCTTTGACCGAATTAGCTTTTAGATGTAAACTAAAGTCTTCATGAGAAACCAAAAGATCAGATAATGCACCTGAGAATTCGTTGTAGGTTTCAACCCTGTATAAAAATTATCTTCAAACGAACTCTTAGAACATAAAATAAACAATAGCGAGAGCATAAAACATAAAATATATAAACACAGAGGTTTTCCCCTAGATCCCAAAATCGGCACTACCTGCTTGATTTTTCATTATATTCCTTTCAATGTTACAATACATATATATACATGTTGAAGCATTGATAAACCCTAGCCTATTGACCTTGGATTAGAACATAACCATAGTTCCCTTCACCAGATCTACAAAATACCATGGATATAAAACTATCATGCCCAAAACCATGTGCAAAACTCATGCACAAAACCATAGGTAGGTCTACACATCGAATATAGGGTCCAAAAAATATTCACGGGGTGTTGCTTTGGACCCTGTGCAAGGGGGCTATGACCCACATGTTGCGCCTCACGCAAGTGTAGGGGGGTTGGCCTCCCCCCGCTTCTCGCTTGATTCTAATTGTGGAAATAATATAACACACACCCAAAATTCATGACTGCATATGTTATCACACATAAATTTTTAATTTTGATTGATAGGGTCACTCACCTAGGTTTCATTTTGTCTTAGTAGGTTGGTTCATGAAATTGATGAAAAATCCATGGAATAGACCTTTTTCCTATGTCTAAAACACTCTGTTAGTCATGTCATGTCAGTCATATCCACTAAATTCCATCTTAGGTTCACATGCATGGTTTCAAATCAAAGTAATTCCACCTGTCTGTTTTTGCATGTTTCTGTAGTGAATATAACTACAAAGTGACAGATTTCACTACGGACTCACTTGACCTGTCCGTAGCAAATCTGCTAGGTTTATAATTATTTTCACTATGAAATCATGTTTTTTTGAATAAAAATAGAGGATGATGAGTTTTCAAATTTCTAATGGTTAGGGATAAAGGTGAGGCCATCTAATTCGTTATCATGATCACCCAAGCATGGAAAATCATAAATACCCTTATCAATATCTTTCACTCCCACATTTGACTTCATGTTATCCACTTTCAAATTCCATTTTCTAAACCCATCTCAAAGCACCTCTATGTCATCTATTGTTCGATTTTTTCATGTAGAAGTCCACTATCATCTTTGAGAAGATGACTCCCACCGCAAAGCAACTTGTTGTTTAGTGTTTCTCTCTGCAGGTGTCGTAGTTAAGGAGAGAGTGGTTATAAAGGAGGATGGCTATGAAGAAGAAATTAAACAAGGGAGGCTCTCGTGTGAGATACGAGCCCATGGACCTCAAGTTATTAAATGAAGACCCCAATTTTTTGGAAGCATTCAGCAATGTCAGATGCCTGAAATTTTGTCAAAAACTTCAAGGATTTCATGCTCAAATATCAAAGGATTTTGCAGTAAACTTTATAGGCACAACTTTGAAGGTAGGGGTTTTAAATTTTACAGTGTCACAATGTATGATTTCTCAGGCCACTGAGATACCAAGAGAGGGTGAAGAGTGGTTCAAAGCCACTAAATTCAAGATGCAGAGTTGTGATGAATTTGTTAAACTAGAACACATTGGAGTTGAAATGGAATCTTGGATTCCAAGGAGTTATATGAAGGAGAACTATTCTAAATTGTTGTTTGTGATCCAGAAGTACTTTACTTGTGAGGGAGAGTTCCATATGGTTTACCTGTGCCATTTCAGGCTTCTATTACACTTCACTAGTAAGCAGACCCTTGATATTCCTTTCTTTTTTATTAGGAGCTTAGGGAATATGTTTGATAAGCTTCAAGATAGGGCTGAAGGCAATGAGACGTCAATCTTTCACCATGGTTTGATTAAATTCTTAGAGCAGGAGGAATTTAAGAAATTAAACAGAGATTTGGCTTCTTTCCTTTTTCTCAGTGGTTATGAAGTTGATTCAGTGACACCTAAGAAAATTCCAGAGCCAAAAGCTACTCCATCAAATAAAAATGATAAATCTCCAGTTGTGATAGGAGGTGCAAATGAAGAAGAGGCAGAGCCTATCCTAGATCTAATGGATGTCAAAACATAACCCATACAAGAGGTGGAAATTCCATAGCCTTCACCTATAAGAAACAAACAAAAGATTAGTAAGCATGGTAGTAGGAGGATAACTAGAATTCAAATAATTGGAAAGGGAAACCTTGAATACATCCTTCAAGCTATAGATATTGAGGAGAATTGAGTTGTCAGAGCTGAAGGCATTGAAGTTGACAAGAAGAAGAAAAAGAAAGGTAATACTGTTAAAAAGCTTTATTTTGTAGGAGAAGATGCAAGTTTCTTATTTTAGCCAAGGAAACCACTTACTAGGCTACAGCTTGCAAAGGGTTTCATGGAAAATAAGAAGACAGAAGATGTTTCCAAAGGAAAGCAACCTATCATAGAAGACATTATAGACTTGTCTCCAGCAGCATAAGAGGCCTTTGTGCAAAGGAAAGGAAAAGAGAAGATGGTGGAAAAAATTGAAGTGCAGGTATTGAAGGAACAGTTAAGAGAGGGCAGAGAGGAGGTCATTGAGATCAAGTTAGAATTATAGGAGTCAAAGATAGATATAAATCTAATGGAATATTTCAAAGAAGAAGTCAATGATCAGCTAAATCAATATGATCAATCATTACCCAATGCTACGAAGTTGTTGAAAATGACACTTCCTTTAAGAAGGGTAATGAAAAACACCAAGAAAAGAAACTTATAGTTACAATCTGAAGGGATGAGACTCAAAATCCAAGTGAAAGAATTATAAGATCAAATGGAGATGATTCAGTTGGAACTGAAGAAAATAGGACTTAAAATCAAAGTGATAAATGAGCCTGAAGAGATGCAACCTCCTACTACTAAAGATGAAGTTTGCAAAGCTTGAAGAGTTGGCTTAAAACATTTTTGGCAAATTTGCAACATTCAAGAATCAACATTTCAAGACTTGAAAGTGAAATTTTGGAGAAAAGGGAAAATTTTCTGTTTTTCTGCCAATTAGGCAATTTTGTAGTGAATCCCAGGCTTGAAGCCCAGATTTCGGTACGAAATCCCTATAGGTGACTTTTTGTAAAAAAACCACAGTTTTGGGAAAAATCAAATATGGATAAAAGTTTTGTTTAGTTCATTTTGTATAACCAACACATCCAAATCAAAGAAGAAGGCTTAAAATTTGCATATACGGGTGAAATGGAGTTGCTACAAAACCACACTACGAAACTGCATGTTTTACTTTGTTTTTGTAGTGAGCTACATTTGGTAGCATTTTGGTATTTGGAAGGTGTATTGAAGGTCACCTAGCCACGTGGAGGCATTAAAGGGTATCAGTGGAACACTCTAGCAAAGATTTTCTCCTCGACAAAGTTGTCATCTGTTCCAACTCAACATAATGACAGTGACCAAATATCATGATTATATTTTCCTTAAAAGTAGGGTGATTGGTTTCTAAATCTAGTGGGTGTATTTATGTCTTGATGATGGTTAGTGCTACTCAAGCACTAGGATTTATTTGATTTAATTATCCATTTTCACAGTTAGTGAATGTAATAAATAGGAGGTAGATTCCTAATAGGCTTCAAAGTATAAATTCATTAGGTGTCTGCTTTATATCCAGGTATCTAGTTTATTGTTAAGTGAGGTGTCAATGCAGATGGTTCGATGAACTAGCCATGTGGGAAAATCCTATGTAGATGACTAAAGCCTATCAATATGCAATAATTCGAAGAATACAGGGTTGTAGAATGTTACTTGACACTACCACTTTGTAAATTCTTTTGTTGATCAATAATATACAGTTACTGTGTTTTTCTTCTTCACCTGAGATTCTTTTGGTGTTTCAATGAGCTTTTGTCCTATGTGTCTTAATATTTTTCTTTCAATATCTTGATGTTTAATTATCAGAATTCATGTTTCTCATGCTCTGACTTCCTTTGAACATTAAAACATTTAATATTTATGTGTCTATGTTTTCATATCATTGAAACATTACAAGCCTCCGCTTCCACAAGGAGAGCGATTTTCATTGAATTTCCTAACACTCACTCCATAAGACCAATGGTAGTAAACCCTATACATTTTTCACCCACAATCAAACACATTCAAGAAAATATCACAAAGTTAGCCATATGATTTAATTCTAATTGAATAAATGATAAGTTACTTTGAGAGATCTCGCTCAGGATGAAGAGGCTAATTTTCAATCAAAAGCGGGTTTGAAAGAGTTACTCTAGGTTGTCTGGTGGAGCAGCCCATCTGTACCAATTTAGAGATAAAAACATACATCAATAGATTCATCATCATCAAAATGATTGTTTCCCAAGGCTACAAATTGATTGAAATAATCAATTGTATTTGATTCACTACTAATATTAGAAGATTTGATATCAGCCAAGAATGAGGAAACACCATCTTTGCATGGAGGATTTTGAAAAACAAAAGAAAATTTGAAAAAATCATCACCTTCCTACTCCTCTACCTATGTAATGTGACTATCTTGAACCTGATCGCAATTTGGAACAACAACTTGAAAATCAAGAGAGTGTGAAAAACTATTTGGTGGAGCAGATTAATCGATCAGATCATGATATAAAGATTCATGGTGTGTTGATGATAGAGGATCACACAAATCAAGATCAGATTTGAGACCAGAGTTATGAACAATAACATCATCTTGTAGAATGCATGAGTTAGTATTCACCATAGGCTTCATGAGACATTATGGGATTTCTTCCATTGAATATGAATCATGAAAAGAGAAAGGAGGATGAGAAGATGGATTAGGAATTTGATGTGAAGATTTCCCAATTTTATTATCATCGCACAGAGGCACCCTCATTAAAACTGGAAAAGGAGGAGGAAAAGGAACAAAAGGAATAATATATTCCTCCTTTGAGATTAGCGGTGTCTCATGATTTACAAGACCTGAGGAAGCAGAAACATCAGGGGGTTCAGATTCACGATGCGAAGAGATATGAACCAAACGCCGAAACTTTTGTTTAAATAAATCCTAATATGCATCCTTTTTAGGAAATTAATAACAAAGGTGAAGGAATCCATCAGAGAAATCCTTAACTGATTCATTAGGCTTCATTCTTAGTTGATTTTTCCTTTTATATACATCTCAGTAATCATACCTTTCAAAGGCTTGAAGAAGCTCCTTGAGGAAAGGTGAAAAGAGAAAATGGAATTAGGTGGTAAGGTATGGAACCATATATTAACACGACCTTCAAAGGTGAGGAAGAAAAGCACACAATAAAAATATTCATCATCGATTTCGTAAGATTCACAAAATTTAATAAAATCATAAATCTGATTGGTTATGAATGGCCCATCCTCACCATCAAAATTTAACTGAGACAAGTGATTGAGAGGCTCTTCAGGGGTTGAATATTGACAAATGGAAAAATTATAGAAATTCCCTGGGAGTAATATTTGATGATGAGCTATTTTAGATAAGAGGTTCAAAACAAATTCAATGAGCACAACTTTTGATTTGGCCCTCCTTCTAGTGCCATTTGTTAATGGGTGTTGGAAATCTATCTATCAAGGGGATCTCCCCGATGTGAAGTCCCAATTAGACCTCACATTGTTTGAGATAGGAGCCCCATCTAGGATATCAGCCCAACTACCATATATTATTATATATTTTCCTTCGCTATAAAGTTCGGCAAAAGAGAGTAATGCAAAGGTAATTTTGGATTAGCAAGTGAGTATGCCTGGTGAATTTTTGGTTGTATGTGTGTCAATATTATTCTACTATGGAGAGAAAGTAAATTGAGCCTCTAGGAGAGAGTTAATAATACCACCCTAGTAGAGACACACACATACATAAAATATTTTTCTAACATCTAGCGAAATAATCCACAAATATGTGACGATCATTGCAACCATTATAAACAAGAAATATGTGTTTAAAGTCCAATGGAATAGTCCAAAAAGAATCAACAATAATAGTAACCATTGCATCCCATTCTCAATGTGATAATTACTAAAATAACTGAAATAGTTCACCTAATTTAGCACATGTGAAAGAAAACATGAATTGAAAACATTCACAGAATAGTCTTACAAATATTGATAGTCTATGCAGGAAGAACATGCTGGCCAATGAGGCTTTTGATATTAAGTAAAAGTTCCAAGACACATGTATACAATGAACACCACTAGCTCCCCAAAAGATCTAGCTTTTTTCTCTAATGCCTTACAGGAGGAGCCAAGATGAAAATTCCTTTGCATGTAAAATGGGGGTGTATATATAACAAATGGGGTGATCATTCACTTCCCATGTGACTCTTGGACTACCCTCATGATTGTTTCACTTCTTTATGACCTTTCAATTCCCACATGACTTTTCACATTACATGAATGACTCTTGGACTTACACTTTACATTACATTTTCTAATACAGAATTTACATAATCCACAAATGATGTGGCACATGATGACTAAAGACTGGACATAACATGAAACTTATGACACAGATTGCATGATGATGTGGAAGTGTCAAGATTTCCTTCTTGTTGCTTCTTATTTTTTTCTTCAATAAGATATGTATCCAATACTTCATCTTCATGAGAGATATTCTTGGTTCTTCATATCCACCCTCCAAAGTGTTGTGAATCAAATTGAGTCTTCCTGTGGTCTTGATATTACATCTTCTGTTATAGTTCAGTGTTCCTTTGTCTTCTTACCTGATGATCATATTATCTCCTCATATCCCTAGGTGTCTTCTAGCATGTCCTCCTTTTGCATCTCCTTCTTCATCATATTTCCATAGCATGATAGAGTACATGCATCTACAATCCACTCATGACAAAACGACATCATCTTGATAAAACCCTAATCTAAGATTTGTCATTATGGTCCATTGACCGAGACAGAACTAGGTGACAGACTGAGGGAGAGCCTCAGTGACAACACATTTATGCAGCTCAGGAATTCAGGGGTGAAGCTTGAGCCTTGAGACTACGCAATGCCTAGTTCAGGCTTCGACCAAGCAAAAATATTGCACAATTGGGGTACTCAAGGAACCATGCTGAGGGCATGAGCATTGATGTTTCCCAATGCACAGTTATAGAAAGTAGAGGAGCCCAAGTGATGGCATAGTTCAAGAGCTTAGAGTTGAGGTTTTAGCCTCGAAATTTCACAATGCGAAGTTGAGGCTAGACTTTGTAGGCATATTCTGCAGTTTTGAGGCTTGATGAGAGAGGCTACAAGGTTTTCCAATGTTTCTGTCAACTGCATAGTTATGGGATGAAGAGCAAACCTAGTGATTACAAAGTTGCAAATTTCAAGAGCTTAGGGTTTGATCTTGATCTCACAGACTTCATAGTGCGTAGTTAGGGCTAGGATAGAGGGATGAATTTCACAGTTTTAGAGGTCAAGGGTTGGGCTTGAGAATTGAAACTTCAAAGTGCACAATCCTAGAAGGAAAGAACTATGCATGGAGTAGATTCAAGAGGTAGGGTTGCATCTTGAGGGCTAGGATTTCACAATGCGTAGTTCAGGAAGTCCAGATGAGGTTAAGTTGTTGGGAACTTTATGAAATTTGGCTAAGTGTGGAATCAGTGAACTAATGTGAATAATGATAGGACTTAACTATGATAACACACTTAGAGTGCTTGACGACACAACATAGATCATCGAGAAAACATTAAAAACATACTTCCCTCAGTGCAACAACCTTTATGAAAAAGTACAACACTAAAGACACAATTTGTGATTTGAATATGTATGTGCTTGAGGATTGTTTAAATTTCAAGAAAATTGAATGAATTTTTGAGGTACTTAAGTTAAATTCTTAACACATTTAATCATAAATTTAACTCATAAATTGCAGAAATAAAAGAGAAAAAAAGCCATAATGGTAACCAAAAAACAACAAGTGATCAAGGAGTTCACCCCTCCTGGGCTACGCCTCTTGGTCCGGCTTACAATGAGCTACAATGCTCAAATGCCTTTAAAACCTACTCCAACAGCTTCATAGCTATCAAAAATTCTTGTCTAACCTCTTTTTTCTCTCAAAAAGACCAAAAAATGAGAAATTTATTCCTCTTTCTATATTTTCCCCAATTCTGCAGCTAAAATCCCCACAATTTGGCGCAAACCTAGCATGGGTGCCTCGAACGCAGAAACAACCCTCCAAACCTGGCACAATTCTTGCTCAGAAAGTGAATTTGTAGGACCGATAAGTTGGCCATTAAGGCCCCTGAAATCCATGCACCTAGTCACGGGGGGTCCATAGGACCTAGGGCTAGCCCCCTCTGCTGGCAGTATGCTTGACGGTTATGGGTAATCAGATAAGGCGGTCAAATTTGGTGGTCTTACTGCAGTTACGACTGGCGGTTAGATAGTGGTGGTTGGACGGACGACTAGCGTCGCGGTTCGACGGTTGCATTCACATGGCGCTGGTCGGCCGGAGCTTACAGCTAGTGCCATGGGGTCGGGGTAGGGCCTAGCCCCCAACCCTCTGCCTATAGTCTTGTAGCATTGGGGTGGCCAGGGGTGAGGCCTTAGCCTGACCCCTCATGCCAAATGTGCCTGTATTAAAACATAAATTTGGTTTTAAACCATATTATTACAAGAACTACGACGGTGGTGTTTTGGTAAGTCCATTGGTTTTTTGTAGTGGATATTCAGTGGTTGAACCCGGTTGAGTCTCATTTGGACTTGTCCAAAATATTTGGTGGCCCCCATACTGCCATGTGGCGGTCTCTGGTTGGGCCACGTGGCAACCTGTGGTTGGCCACTAAAACAACCAAACAACCCATTGAAAATCGACCAACTCAGCACCAGTGAGAGAATGCAAAGTGTCAAACTTTCATTGGCTCTTGAAGCCCAGTCACATTGCACAGTCAGCAAGCCCATTCAGCTATATGGACTACTCACTGGGAAGCTTGCACATCCTTTTGCAAAAAATTTCCTATTTGGGAAAATGAACATAACTCATTTCTGGGAGCATACGATGTCGAGTTTTTGTGAAACGAGTTGCACCAAATTCAAAAAGACGATATCTACACAAGCGCACAGGTTTCTGTTGGAAATAATGAGAGGGGGGGTGAACCAATATTCCTTTCAATTAGTATTATTATTAATCTTTCAAAGCATTAGTTTATCTTCAATTATTATCAGTGTTTGTACAATGATAGTAGTAAACAAAAGGAACACAACTGCACACAATTTTTAAGGTGGAAACCCTCTTTGGGACAAAAACCACCTGAATTATTTTCTAATAATTCTTTAATATTCAACTCTAATTGAAAATAAAGCTCCAACTTCCTAGAATCTAGAAAATCACTCTTCTCCAGCTCCCACTGGATGCACGCTCCAATGCCTGAGATTCTTCAGTAGTCAACTGAACGGCTGCCGCAACACCCAATGAGCTACAACTCACCCTAGCACCACCCTACCACCTTGAATTTTTCACAGGCTTGAACCTGTTGGTGACTTCATGCACCAGCCTAGCACCACCCTACCACCCTATAGAAGAACAAAAGATGGACTCCCGTACCAGGGAAAATGGTCCACATTAAAATGATATAGAATGATGTAGAAGAAGAATAAAAACTAGACCATAACCCCAAATATGACACAACCACCTAATGATGATCCTAGACCTCCCGACACTGCCTCTTCAACTCTTGGCAGATAGACACTAGTACAATTTTTACAATGATACATTTACAATGACTTAGTGCAATGATACCTTTATAATGACTATATGCAGTGCTGCCCACTGGAATACTTCATGTGGTGAACTTCTTGCTGTTGTTCTGCACCTTGATTGCTACACTTGTCATGCTACCCTCTGATGTACCTTGCTTTGCTTTTCTGCCCTAGAAATTCTAGTCCTTTGTAGCCCTTGACAACACATGATCTAGCTTTTTCTTGCCTTCTAGGATCTCGATATTGAATCTGGTGTATCTCTGTCATTTCAGATCCCCAATATGTGATTTTTGGTTCTACATTATTCCTCTGATTCTTCTTGCCAGTGCCATGGGTCTGAACCAATTTGGATTCTTCAAGAGAGATTTATGCCCAATCTCTCACAATGACCTAATTATGGACTGGTTCAGTAGAGTTAACTTATACGGAGTTCCATGTGTCATTGTTTCTTCATTAGGCTCTTAAATTGATACGGAGAAAACTATAGTTTGTGCACTATCTTCCACTTCTTACAAAATTCCAATCCAATACTTAGATAGAGAGTTATGACGATTTTCCCAATGTCACTTCTTTGAGATGAAGTCCAGGAGCCTGCAAAAACGTTGACTTCCATAGATCATATCTCTGAAAAATATTGAGCACCTTGATCTGAAATATTTACAAGAGTTTCCTCAGGATTTCAGATTCATCTCATAAAAAATTCAGCTTCTGAACCTTCGTAGAAAAAAATTTAGAGTGCAAATTCCACGATGACCTGTTTTAGGTAGCGAAATCCCTACATGAGGAGGATATGAGGATCAAAATTTATATAAATGATTAGGTTGAGGGGGTCTTCAACAAGTGAACGTGGGAGGGATTTTAGAAGCTTAAAAATTATTAATTATTGATTGTTCAATGACCCATGCCACAACCCCATGGGGTTTTAGCCCACTAACTGGGGTTACAAACTTTAAACATGAATGTCTCTCAAACCGTGAAGAATAACATGGCATGCCATATATCAATGGAAACATCTTGAAAATTAGAAACCATCAAAGATATTCTTGACCCAGAATATAGTAATTTGGTAGGTCAAAATTACCATGAAAGATCGAGGTAGCCCCTAATGTTTCTTGGGTTGACATCAATGACAACCACTGATCAACAATCTTCCCCTTTGGCATTTATGGCAACACAAGTACTCCCCCTCTGATCATGACATCTCTTCCTACAACATTCTATCCCCCTTTAACATCAATGGCAAAGAGTAACTCCCCTTGACACACAACCATCCTACAGACCTATACACACTTTGACTCCCCCTTTATATTCTGAATAAGGAAAATCTAATGAGAACTTGGGAGAATGCCAAGCTTCTGGGGAAGATATTCAAATGATTCATGAGTACTCTTACGATCATCAACGCTTCCTACCCAATCTGCATCATTAAAGGCTTGAATAATGAGATTTTTACCCTTGGGATACCACAAGCCATATTCTATTGTTCCCTTTAGATATTGAAGAATTCTTTTGACGGAAATAATATGTGATTATTTTGGTGCTACTTGGAATCTTGATACTTGTCCAACTGCTTGCATAACATCTGGCCAGGAGGCTGTTACATATAGAAGACTTCCAATCATAGATCTATAGAACCTATGATCCACATCCTTACATGAGTCGTCTATGCTCAATTTGCAACCTATTACCATCAGAGTAAGGATGGGTTTGCAATATTCCATTTTGAATTTCTTGAGAATTTCCTTGATGTACTTGGCTTGACATATAAATATTCCTTTCTCTTGCTGAGATATTTGAAGCCCTAAGAAGTATGTCATCTCACCAAGTAAAGACATCTCGAACTCACTTTGCATATTTGTAGCAAAGTTCTTACTTAGTCGATCATCATTTATACCAAATATTATATCATCCTCTTTAGCTATTAGACGTGATTTAGTTGCTTCATCCAAAACATATATGTCGTTTGGAGCTCGACTTGCTGTAGCCAGAATTTCACCATACCTGCCTTTCCTGATTTCACATTTTATGGAGTTGAATAGTATTTTGTGTCCTTGATCACACATTTGTCCAACACTGAGAATATTGTGATTCATGTTTTCAACCAATAGAACATTATTGGCTAGATCATCATTTCTTTAGAGAGTGACGATACCTAATCCTATAACATTTGAAGATCCATCATTTCCAAAGGACACGGTTCCATCCTTCTTCTCTTTCAAAGATACAAATTTCTTTCTATATCCAGTCATATGCGTTGAGCAACCGCTATCAACATACCACACATCTTTGTTGTTTTGAGACTTGAGAGCAAGAGCACAATTATCAATCTTCTTCTTCTTCCATGTTCATTCGTTTTGTGGCTTCGAAGATTCTTCTGGAGGATTTTTCAAGTTTGCACTCTCTAGCTATGTGTCCAAATTTTTTACATTTGTAATATTCAATATTATTTATTAAATGTTCAAATTTATTGATGTTTCGTTGAGACCTGAGAGGTTCATATTTGAAAAATCTCCTGGAATTGTATTGGTTCCTAGGGTATGTGCAACATTCTATGACTTTACGACCAAATTTTCCACATGAATAACAATAGCCATAAAAATTATGTTGGTACCTGGATGGAAATATTCGTCGAGGAATTGTCTTCGAAGACTGTTCTTGTGAATCTTGTTCAATAAAGTCTACATGCATGTCAGATCTCATAGGTTCATTGTATTTTATTGTAGAAGGTTCTTCTTATTCTTCTTTGTAACCGAGGCCAGTTTTGTCGTTGTAAGATCGTTGATTGTTGATGAGTTCTTCCAATGCCCTTGAGTTTTTGGCATAGTTTTGGACAATTTTTCCCTTCTTCACTTCCTTACGTAGCGAGACTACTTCGGCTTCTAATGCTTCCCTTTCTCTGTTTCTTTCTTCCAACTTCTTTTGAAGTGAATCTTCAATACATTTTTGTTCTTCAACTTCAATTTTGAGACCTCGAACTTGTTCTTCAAGAGTATTGGAAAGGATCTTCTCAGCCTTGAGCTCTTTTATAAGATTGATTGCCTCCTTAGAAAATTATTCTATGGTCATCCCTTATTTTTCATTGTACCTCTTGTTTAATGTGCTTGGCCATAAACAATACTCTCTCATTGGCTTCTTCTTCGCTGTCATTATCTTCATCGGATGATGAGCTATCTTCTTTAGAGAGAAAGTTCCTTTTGAATCCTTTATTTTTTCTTTGCTTGTTGAATTTCTTAAAGCCTTTCTTTTATTTTGAGTTTCCATCACTTATGTTCAAACATTTTGCTGCGAAATGCCCAACCTCACCACAGCCGAAACATATCAATGGAATTTTACCCTTGAATTTTCCCTTACCAATTTTTAGTTTTCTCGTAAAATAAGCATATTCTCCATCTGGAAGACCTTCTTCATCATCTTCCTTTTCTTCACACTTGCAGGTGTCGGTCTGTGCCTTTTATGGATGTTTCTCCTTATTGGTTTTCTTAGATGTAATGAACACAGTTTCTAGATGCGAAGTACCCTCTTCTTCATCAAGTCTCATTTCATATGCTATGAGAACTCCATTTAATTCCTCTTTGTTGATTTTGTCCAGATTTTCACTATATTATAAGACTGATACCTTTGGGTTGAATCTCCCTGGTAATGTTCTAAGAATATTTCGTATAATAGTCTTCTTGTCTACAGGCTCTCCCATTCCTTCTAGAGTGTTGGTTATTTCATCAACATGTTGGAAGTATCCAACAATGTTGTTATCTTCTTTCATTCTGAGTTGCTCAAAATTTTCTCTATAGATTTGAATATTTTCTTCTTTGACATTTGAGTCATTTGCATATATATTCTCAATCTTCTCCCATACATTTTTGGTGGTTTTACAACCCAACAACTTATGATAAGCAGTTTCAATAAGTCCACTGATAATAATATTATTTTCCTTTAAATTATTTACCAAATTCTTCTTACCTTGTTCATCCGCGGTTGATGTAAATCCATTTTGAATAGTGTCCCATACTTCATAACCTTGCACCAAGAGATAGACCTCCATTCTTCCTTTCCAGAGTGCATAATTATTTTCATTGAATAGAGGTACACCATTCTTGGTATGCTCCATGACCTCCTTCCAGTTGTTAAAATGCTATTGAAGGAAACAAGCTCTGATTCCAATTGTTGGAAATAATAAGAGGGGGGCTGAATCAATATTCCTTTCAATTATTATTATTATTAATATTTCAGAGAATTAGTTAATCTTCAATTATTATCAGTGTTTGTACAATGATAGCAATCAACAAAAGGAACACAACTGCACACAATTTTAAGGTGGAAACCCTCTCCAAGACAAAAACCACCTGAATGTTTTTCTAATAATTCTTTATTATTCAACTCCAATTGAAAATAAAGCTCCAACTTCCTAGAATCTAGAAAATAATTCTTCTCTAGCTCCCACTGGATGGATGCTCCAACACCCGAGATTCTTCAGTAGTCAACTGAATGGATGCCCCAACACCCAATGAGCTACAACTCACCTTAGCACCACCCTACCACACTAAATTTTTCATAGGCTTGATCATGTTTGTGACTTCATGCACGACCCTACCACCCTATAGAAGAATAAAAGAATAATGGGCTCTCGTACCATGGAAAATGGTCCACTTTACAATGATATAGAATGATGTAGAAGAAGAATACACACTAGACCATAACCCCAACTATGACACAACCACCTAATGATGATCCTATACCTCTAGACACTGCCTCTTCCACTCTTGATAGATATACAGTTGTACAATTTTTACAATGATACCTTTATAATGACTGCATGTAGTGCTGCCCACTTAAAGACTTCACATGGTGAACTTCTTGTTGATGTTCTACACCTTGATTGTTGTTCTTGTCATGCTACCCTCTACTGCATCTTGATTGCTAATCTTGTCATGCTACCCTCTGCTACACCTTTCTTTGCTTTGCTGCCCTAGAAAGTTTGGTCCTTTGTAGCCCTTGACAACACATGATCTAGCTTTTTCTTGCCTTCTAGGATCTCGATATTGAATCTGGTGTATCTCTATAATTTTAGATCCCCAATATGTGATTTTCGGTTCTACAGTAGTCCTCTGAGTCTTCTTTCCAATGCCATAGATCTGACCCAATTTGGATTCTTCAAGAGAGAGTTATGCCCAATCTCTCATAATGACCTAATTATGGACTGGTTCAGTAGAGTGAACTTGTACGGAGTGCCACATGTCATTGTTTCTTCATTCGGCTCTGAAATTGATACAGCAAAAACTAAAGTCCATGAAATATCTTCCACTTCTTACAAAATTCTAATCTGATACTCAGAGAGAGAGTTATGATGATTTTACCAAGGTCACTTCTTTGTGATGAAGTTCAGGAGCCTGGAAAAACACTGACTTCCACAGATCATATCTCTGAAAATATCCCGTACCTTGATCTGAAATGTTTACAGGAGCTTCCTCAGGATTTTTTCTTCGTCTCATGAAAATTTCAGCGTTTGAACCTTTGTAGAAAAAAAAATTACAGTGCAAATTCCACGATGACCTGTCTCAGGTAGCGAAATCCCTACATGAGGAGGATATGAGGATCACAATTTATATAAATGCTTAGGTTGACAGGGTCTTCAAAAAGTGAACGTGGGAGGGATTTACGAGCTTAAAAATGATTAATTATTGACTTTTCAATGACCCATGCCACAACCCTATGGGGTTTTAGCCCACTAACTGGGGTTACAAACTTCAAACATGAATATCTCTCAAATGGTGAAGAATTACATGGCGTGCCATATATCAACATAAACATCTTGACAGGTAGAAATTGTAAGAAAATACTCTTGACCCATAATATAGTAATTTGGTAGGTCAAAATTACCATGCAAGATCGGGGTAGCCAGTGGTGCTACTTGGGTTGAAATCAATGACAATCACTAATCAATAGTTTCGATCCATTCTGACAACTTTTTTTTTTAGCTCCAGATCACTCCTCCCCACTGAAATTTTTTGGACCCCAAAAGGTCACTTTCATTTGTTCAGTAGATGAGGGTACAATTCCCTCACCTTTCTAATCTCGATCCATTTGGATTTTATTGGAATTTTTCCTTTGAGCCCCACACGAAAGTACTTTTCATTCCCTCATTTTGAAGTCCTTGTCCTTCTATCAAGAGTTGTGTCTTTGTAAAGTTCTTCAAGGCATTCATCAGAGAAATCCTCAATATATGGAATTTGAATATTCTCTCCTTGATCTTCAATCAAAGTAGGCTCATACAACCTTAAATTCTCAACATTAACAACAACATAAATTTTCATATATGAAGGAAAATCCAAACCAAAGGCATTATCACCAATATTTTCTAAAATTATGAATGGACCATATCGAATTGGTTTCAGTTTTTTACCTTCTCCTTGAAGCCTTTCTTTGCTAATGTGAAGCCAAACTTCATCATCAACTTGTAAATTGTGATCTACATGATGCTTGTTTTGCCTTGTTTTGTACTTGACTTTGATCTTTTCCAGTTTTTCTTGAACTGGTTGATGTACCAATTAGATTTTTTCAACGAATTTTTTAGCTTTGTCTATGTCACTATGACCATCAATAGAAACATCTTTTCCAAAAACAAAATCCAAAGGAGATTTAGGCAAGTATCCCAAACATGCCTCAAATGGTGATGTTTAAGTTGAGGAGTGCTTGGCTTGGTTGTAAGCATGTTCAATATAGTGCAAATGTTCAACCCTCAACTTAGGATGCTTGCTAAAATACCCATGAAGAAGATGTATCACTGTCTTGTTTACCACGTCTATTTGACCATTTGTTTGTAGATGAAATGTTGTACTCTTTTTCAATTTTGTGTTCCCCACAATATTGACCAAAAATTCCCAACAAAGTGAGAATCTCAATCACTAACAATGGATGTGGACAATCAAAAATGCACCCATACATTTTGAAAGAATAACTAAGCAGTTTGTTCAGCTGTAATTTTCTTTTTACATGGCATTAAAATATAAATTTTTTTGAACCTATCCACAACTACGTGAATATAATCATGATTCCTTTTTGACATAGGAATACCTCCAACAAATTCCATAAGAACACTCTCCCATGGACGACAAGGTACTGGAAGTGGTGTTTACAATTCTAACTTTCTATTGCTAGGCTTACTGGCAACATATAATGAACATCCTTTAATAAAATGTGACACACTTTCAAGCATATGAGGCCAATAACAATACCTCTATAGTTGTGCCACCGTTTTACCTACACTAAAAGGACCAACAATAAGAGAAGTATGTGCCTCTCTTATGATTTTGAATCTTTCTTCTTGCGGAATACAAAGCTTACCAAGATGATACAATAGTATATCATGCATATGATAATCCAATTCCTCTACTTGGTTACCTTGACTCAAAGTTTCATATACATCTTGAAAATCACTATCTAAAGCATATTGTTCAACATATCTCTCATGCAAAATATAATTATGCTTAAGAATAGTAGTAGCACTAACAATAGGCCTAGAAAGAACATCAACAACTTTGTTATCAATACCTTTTTTATATGTTATCACCAAGTGGAATTGTCAAAGAAAACCCATCCATCGAAAGTGCCTTGATTGTTGCAACATTGTTTGTGATTGCAAGTATTGAAATGGTTGATGATCAGTGTGAATGATTGTTTCCTTACCCATAAAGTAGTGTTTCCACTTTTTCACACTTTGCACCAATGCATACAATTCCTTGTCATATGTAGGATAATTAATAACTGCACCATTAAAATTTTCCGAATGAAAATAGAAGGGCTTACCATGTTGCATGAGGACTGCACCCATGGAATATTCACTTTCATCAATATGTATCTCAAATTATTATCTCAAGTCTAGAAGTGAAAGTACATGATTTGAACTAATATTTTCCTTCAATGCATAAAATTCATTTTTTTGCTCACCTCCCCACTCGAAGATCGGCTTCACACTTGTCAATGCAAGCAATGGAGCTGTGATAGAAAAGAAGTTAGCAATAAAATTCATCCAATATTGGGTTGCTACCAAAATAATTCTTACCTGAGTAACTGTTTTGGGCTTTGGCCAATTCAAAATGACATCAACCTTGGAGGGATCTATTTTCAATTCACCTCCTCCAACAATATGACCCAAATACACTAAAGAAGTTTTTCCAAACTCGCACTTTGACATATTTAAAAACAAATGTTCTTTCTTCAAGACATCAAGTACTTTATTAACATGCATGACATGTTCTTCACAATATTAACTAAAAATTAAGATGTCATCTAAGTATAATATCACAAACTCATATAGAAATGGCCTCAATACATCATTCATCACGCACATGAAGGTAGCAGGAGCATTGCAAAGACCAAAAGGCATAACTAGTCATTCAAACAAACCTTGCTTTGTTTTGAATGTTGTATTCCATATGTCTCCTTCAGAAATTATAATTTGATGATAGCCACTCCTTAAGTCCAACTTAGTAAAATACTTCACATATTTCAATTGATCAAGTAAATCATAAATTCTAGGAAGTGGGTAATATTTCTTTACTGTAATATTGTTCAATGCATGGAAGTCCACACACATGTGCCATGTTCCATCCTTCTTTGGGACCAAAACAATAGGTGACCTACATGGTGAAGTACTTGATCTGATGATCCCTTTTTCCAACAACTCTTGATTTTTCTTTTTAATTTTTTCACTTTCCATCATTAACATAATATACATGCCAATGTTAGGAAGAGGAAAATCTTTCTGCAATTGTATTTCATGTTGGATTCCTCTTTTGGGAGGAAATCCCTTGGGCTCCTGAAACATATCATCATATTGGTCAACAAACTCAACCAAATCATATTTCAATCTTGAGTCGCAACCTTTAAAAGCTTCAATATCAACATCATTCTTTTGTTTGACCATTAAAAGCACAAAATTCTTGCTAGATTTAATAAGTCTTTTCACTTGTCCGACATTCACAAGTGAAAGATTTAGTTTCTGTCGATGTTCTCTAACAATGTACTCAATACTATATTTGAACAAGTGATACTTATTTTCATGGTGATTAAAAATAGCTTTCGTATCATAAATATATGGGGTTCCCAAAACAATACCGAAAATATCAAGTGGAACTACATCAAGTTCAACTTCGTCAAGAAAGTGTGTTGTAATTGCAAATCTAAGTATGCATTTCCTCATCACTTGTAAGTTTACATTCTTCCATATCTAAACTAAAGGATAAGGTATTGGATGAGGAATGGTCTCTAAATTTAACTTCTTGACTAAGTCTTTGAAAATCAAATTTTCGTGTGAACCGCTATCAAAGAGTGTATCAATTTTGGTATGCTTTGAAATAACTCGAATATGAAAATTTTCAATTCTTGTTTTCTCATATTGAGTATCATTAGGAGAACTTGAAGAACTATTTCTTGCTATTTCCTTACCTTTCATTCACATTTTTGTGATCTTTATTTCATCTCCTTAATCGGATCTTAGATCAGGTTGTGTAGTTACATTTGTCTTTTGCTTCCCTTTCTTGTTAATTTTTTTTGGTTTCATCTCAGGATGAAGCTTCCAACAATGAGCATCATCATGAACCTTTTTGGAACAATGTTTTCATTTTAATTTTTCTCCTTCCTTCTTGACAGATGCATTCTTCTTTCCTTTCCCTTTGAATTTACTCTTTCCTTTGTCTCCACTTTGAAATGGATTTTTTCTACCCTCTTGTGAAATGTTTTTCCATCTTGCTTCAAGATGTGTTGCCTGAACAAAAAACTCATCTAAAATTGTAGTATTAAACATAAGGACATTATTCCTTAAATCACTGTGTAAACCCCCAATATATTTCAACAAGATGTCTTGTGATGACAAATCTACACCTAAAATTAGATAGCTTCTTCTAAACTCTTTGGTGTAACTTTACACACTTTGACCTTTTTAGCTATCTAAAATTCCACCAATCCACAATAGCCTTCTGCATATAAGCTAATGGATAAAATTCTCTTCTAAGTGTAGAATAAAATATATGCAAGAGGTTAATACCTTACCATGCTTTTTCATATCCTCTTGTGTTTTGGTTTCCCACCAAATCAAAGCAGCGCTTTCCAACCATAATGAAGCCAGCTGAATTTTTTTTTCAAAATATTTTATATTTTGAATCATGCAACATACTTCAATTTGATGAACCCAATTATCAAGTTTTTCAGCATTCACTTCACCGTTATACATAGGAAATTCGAATTTAATATCAGTTTTCAATAAGGGAGTTTTACCATGACCCTTTGGGGTATGTGGAGGTGTTTGAGTAAAGGTTGTTGTGGATGAGGATGAAGATGAAGGTGATGATAGAGGTGAATATGATGGTGGAGAAGAGGGCGTTGATCAGCGGTTGTCATTGATGTCAACCCAAGCAGCACCAGGGGCTAACCCAATATTGCATGAGAATTTTGACCTACCAAATTAATATATTCTGGGTCAATAATTCTTTTGATGGTTTCTACTTGTCGAGATGTTTCCGTTGATATATGGCACGCCATGTAATTCTTCACGGTTTGAGAGATATTCATGTTTGAAGTTTGTACCCCCAGTTAGTGGGCTAAAACCCCATGGGATTGGGGCATGGGTCATTGAAAAGTCATAATTAATATTTTTTTAAGCTCCTAAAATCCCTCCCACGTTCACTTGTTGAAGCCCCTCTCAACCTAAGCATTTATATAAATTGTGATCCTCATTTCCTCCTTATGCAAGGGATTTCGCCATCTGAAACAGTTCATCGTGGCATTTTCGCTCTAACCTTTTTGTACGAAGGTTAAGAAGCTTAAATTTTTATGAGGTGAAGCCAAAATTCTAAGGAAGCTACTGTAAAAGTTTCCGATCAAGGTGCACGATATTTTTGGAGATATGATCTGTGGAAGTCAAGGTTTTTGCAGGCTCCTGAAATTAATCGCAAAGAAGTGACCTTGGTAAAATCATCATAACTCTCTCTCTGATTATCAGATTGGAATTTCATAAAAAGTGATAGATATTTCACAGACTTTAGTTTGTGCTCTATCAATTTTAGAGCCGAATGAAGAAACAGTGACACGTGGCATGCCGTACAAGTTCGCTCTGCTGAAACAGTCCATAATTAGGGCATTGTGAGAGATTCGGTATAAATCTCTCTTGAAGAATCCAAATTGGGTCAGACCTGTGGAATTGGGAAGACGACTTAGAGGAATACTACAGGACCAAAAATTAGATATTGAGGATCTGAAATAACAGAGATACACAAGATTCAATATCGAGCTCATAGAAGGCAAGAAAAAGCTAGATCATGTGTTGTCAAGGGTTGCAAAGGACCAAAATTTCTATGGAAGCAAAGCAAAGCAAGGTGCAACAGAAGGTAGCATGACAAAAGAAACAACCAAGGTGCATAACAGCAGCAAGAAATTCATCATATGAAGTCTTCAAGTGGGCAGCACTGCATACAATCATTGTAAAGGTATCATTGTACTAAGTCATTGTAAATACATTATTGTAAAGTGCTTGCTAGTATCATACCCAAGGGTTGAATAGGCGGTGTTGGGAGGTTTAGGATCATCATTAGGTGGTTGTGTCAAATTTGGGGTTATGGTCTGGTATATCTTCTTCTTCATCATTCTATATCATTGTAAAGTGGACCATTTTCCTTGGTACGGGAGTCCATTCTTCTTTTATTCTTCTATAGGGTGGTAGGGTGGTGCTAGGGTGAGTTGTAGCTAATTGGGTGTTGGGGCATCTGTTCAGTTGACTACTGAAGAATCTCAGGCGTTGGAGTGTCCATCCAGTGGGAGTTGGAGAAGAATTCTTTTCTAGATTTTAGGAAGTTGGAGCTTTATTTTCAATTGGAGTTGAATATTAAAGAATTATTAGAAAAGCATTAAGTGGTTTTGTCTCGGAGTGGGTTTCCACCTTAAAAACTATGTGCATTTGTGTTCCTCTTGTTTGCTGATATCATTTTACAAACACTGATAATAATTGAAGATTAACTAATGCTCTAATTGAAAAGAATATTGATTCACCCCCCCTCTCAGTATTTCCAACAATTGGTATCGGAGCTTGGTTCCTTCAATAGCAGTTTAACAACTGGAAGGAGGTCATGGAGCATACGAAGAATGGTGTACCTCTATTCAATGAAAATAATTACGCACTTTGGAAAGGAAGAATGGAGGTCTATCTCTTGGAGCAAGGTTATGAAGTATGGGACACTGTTCAAAATGGATTTACATCAACCACGGATGAACAAGGTAAGAAGAATTTGGTAAATGATGCAAAAGCAAAGAATATTATTATCAGTGGAGTTATTGAATTTTCTTATCACAAGGTGTTGGGTTATAAAAATGCCAAAAATGTATGGGACAAGCTTGAGAATATATATGTAGGTGACTCAAATGTCAAAGAAGCAAAGCTTCAAATCTATAGAGAAAAAATTGAGCAACTCGGAATGAAAGAATATTGCAACATTGTTGCATACTTCTAATACGTTGATGAAATAACTAATAATCTGGAAGGATTGGGAGAGATAGTTGACGAGAAGAATATTATACGAAAGATTCTTAGAACGTTACCAGGGAGATTGAACCCAAAGGTATCGGTCTTAGAATATAGTGCAAATATGGACAAACTCAGCAAGGAAGAATTACATGGAGTTCTCAGAGCATATGGAGAAGGTCTTTCAGATGAAGAATATGCTTACTTTACGAGAAAACTAAAACCTGGTAAGGGAAAATTCAAAGGTAAACTTCCATTGATATGTTTCAGTTGTGGTGAGGTTGGAAATTTTGTAGCAAAATGTCTGAAAAAAAGTGATGGCAACTCAAAAGGAAAGAAAGGCTTTAAGAAATTCAACAAGAAAGGCAAAAAGAAAGGATCCAAAAGGAACTTTCTCTCTAAATAAGATAGCTCATCATCCGATGAAGAAAGTGACAGCAAAGAAGAAGCCAATGAGAAAGTATTGTTTATGGCCAAGCACAATAAACAAGAAGTATCAAACAATGAAGAAGATGGGCTGACCATAGAAGAATTTTATGAGGAGGCAATCAAGCTTATAAAAGAGCTCAATGCTGAGAAGATCCGTTCCAATACTCTTGAAGAACAAGTTCAAGGTTTCAAAATTAAGTTTTAAGAACACAAATGTATTGAAGAGTCAATTCAAAAGAAGTTGGAAGAAAGCAACCAAGAAAGGGAAGCATTAGAAGCCGAAGTAGTCTCGCTGCGTAAGGAAGTGAAGAAGGGAAAAATTATCCAAAACTATGCCAACAGCTCAAGGGCATTAGAAGAACTCATCAACAATCAACAATCTTACAACGACAGAACTGGCCTCAGTTACAAAGAAGAATAAGCAGGACCTTCTAAAACAAAATACAATGAACCTATGAGATTTGACATACATGTAGACTTCATTGGACAAGATTCTCAAGCACATCCTTTGAAGACGATTCCTCGACGAAGATTTTCATCCTGGTACCAACATATTTTTCATGGTTATTGTTATTCATGTGGAAAATTTGGTCATAAAGTTGTAGAATGTCACACGTACCCTAGGAACCAATACAATTCCAAGAGATTCTTCAAATATGAACCTCCCAGGGCTCAATGAAACATCAATAGATTTGAACATTTAAGAAATAATATGGAATGTTACAAATGTCAAAACTTTGGACACATAGACAAAGAATGCAAACTTTAAAATCCTCTAGAAGAATCTTCGAAGCCACAGAATGAACAAACATAGAAGAAGAAGAAGACTGATAGCTGTGCTCTCACTCTCAAGGCTCAAAAAAATAAATATGTGTGGTATGTTGACAATGGTTGCTCAACGCATATGACTGGAGATAGAAGGAATTTTGTATCTCTGAAATAGAAGAAGGATGGAACCATATCTTTTGGAAATGATGGATCTTCAAATGTTATAGGATCAGGTACCGTCACTCTTGGAAGTAAAGATGTTATAGTCAAGAATGTTCTATTGGTCGAAAACATGAATCACAATCTTCTCAGTGTTGGAAAAATGTGTGATCAAGGACACACAATGCTATTCAACTCCACAAAATGTGAAATCAGGAAAGGTAGGTATGGTAAAATTGTGGCTACAGAAAGTCGAGCTCCAAACGGCATATATGTTCTGGATGAAGCAACTAAAGCATGTCTACTAACTAAAGAAGATGAAATTTGGTTATGGCACAAACGAATGGGTCACATAAACTTTGAAAATCTTGTCAGGATAAGCAAAAAGGATGCAGTACGAGAAATTCCGAAAATATCAAAACTTTTGAACACACTATGTGAGGCATGTCGGCATGGAAAGCAGAAAAAATTCCAATTTAAAATAAAATAACACTTTGCATCACATCCATTGGAATTGATACATACTGATCTATGTAGTCCTGTGAAAACAAAAGGCTTAGACAAAGAATTATATTTCATGTTAATGATATATAACTATACCAGGATGACAGCCATCAATTTCCTAAAGAAAAAATCTGAAGCATTTGAGTTCTTTAAGATCTACAAGGATTTGGTTGAAAATGAAACTAATTTGAAAATAAAGTGTTTAAGATCAGATAATGGTGGAGAATTCACTTCCAAATTATTTCAGCATTATTGTGATGAAAATGGAATAAAAAGGCAATTTTCAACAGCACGAACACCTCAGCAAAATGGAGTTGTTGAAAGAAAGAATAGAACCGTACAGGAAATGGGTAGAAAAATGTTGAAGGACTCAATATTGGATGAAAAATTCTTGGTTCAAGCAATTGATACGGCAGTCTTCATTATCAACCAAAGTCTTGTCAGAAATAATTGCAACAAGACTCCATATGAATTATGGAAAGGAAAACCAGCTAATGTAAAATATTTCAGAATCTTCGGAAGCAAATATTATATCAAAAGAGAAGATCAAAATTTGGGTAAGTTTGAATCACGTGTTGATGAAGGTATCTTTTTTGGTTACTCACGCAAAAGAAAGGCCTATAAATGCTATAATATAAGACGAAAACAGATAGTGGAGAGCATAAATGTTACATTTGATGAAGATGGCATTCTAGCGAGTAATGATGAGGATCTAGAATCTTTGAAACTTAAGACAGAGGCTGAAAAAGACACAGATAAAATTGTAGAACAAGAAGCAACTATCAACGAGGAAAAAGTACACAATGATCATCAATATATACCAGAACAACAACAAGAAGCTCCTCCAAGGAGAACAAAAGAGTGGATTCAAAAGAACCATCCATCAAATCAAATCATCGGTGACATAAATGAAGGTTGACAGCTTTGTTCATCACAACAAGCTCACGTTGCTTTTCTGGCAACCTTTGAGCCTAGTATTTTTGAGGAAGCCAGCCAGAATGAACATTGGGTAGCAGATATGAATGAAGAATTGGATCAAATTGAGAAGAATAACACCTGGGAATTAGTTCCATGACCAAAAGATAAAAATTTCATTGGGACTAAATAGGTGTTCAGGAACAAATTGAATGAAGATGGGCAGGTTACCAGAAACAAAGCAAGATTGGTTTGCAAAGGCTATGCACAAGTGGAAGGAATTGATTTTGACGAAACATTTGCACCAGTTGCCAGAATGGAAACCATCTGAATGTTTCTCACCTATGCATGTTCAAGAAAAATCAAGGTCTAGCAAATGAATGTTAAGTCAGCATTTCTAAATGGAGAATTAGAAGAAGAATTTTACATCGAACAACCTGAAGGTTTTCTACTATCACAAAAAGAAGACTATGTCTGCAGGTTAAAGAAGGCTCTATATGGTCTCAAGCACACTCCCAGAGCATGGTATGCTCGTCTTGATGGATATCTACATCAACAAGGGTTCAAGAAAGGTATTGTTGATAACAATCTTTATGTACAAATAGATAAAGATAATTTAACAATCGTTGAGGTATATGTGGATGATATAATATTTGGTAGTAATGATGATCGACTAAGTAAGAAATTTTCGACAAAGATGCAAAGTGAGTTTGAGGTGTCTTTACTTGGTGAGCTGACATACTTCTTAGGGCTTCAAATATCTCAGCAAGAGAAAAGGAATATTTATATGTCAAGCCAAGTACATCAAGGAAATGCTCAAGAAATTCAAAATGGAAGATTGCAAACCCGTCCTTACTCCGATGGTAACAGGTTTCAAATTGAGCATAGACGACTCATCTAAGGATGTGGATCAGAGGTTGTACAGATCTATGATTGGTAGTCTTCTATATGTAACAGCCTCTCTTCCAGATGTTATGCAAGCATTTGGACAAGTCACAAGATTCCAAGAAGCACCAAAAGAATCACATATTATTACCGTCAAAAGAATTCTTCCATATCTAAAGGGCACAAAAGAATATGGCTTGTGGTATCCCAAGGGTAACAATCTCATTATTCAAGCCTTTACAGATGCAGATTGGGTAGGAAGCGTTCATGATCGTAAGAGTACTAGTGGAGCAGCATTCTATCTAGGTGGTTGTCTCATATAATGGTTGAGCAAAAAGCAAGCTTCAATCTCATTATCTACAGTGGAAGCAGAATACATTGCAGCAGCATCATCTTGTACTCAAGTCCTTTGGATGAAACAAAATTTTCAAGATCTTCAAGTACAATTCAGTGAGCATATTCCCATATTCTGTGACAACACTAATGCCATAAGCATCTCCAAGAATCCTGTCATGCATTCAAAAACAAAACACATTCCGATCAAATATCATTTTGTTAGAGAACAAGTCGTTGAAAAGAATATCAAACTTGAGTATGTTTGTACAAAAGAAAAAATTGTCGATATCTTCACTAAACCTTTACCCTATGAAGCATTTGAATATCTTCGTCAAAAGCTTGGGATTCTCATTTACATAAGGAGAACCTCTTGAAAGCACCAAAACAAGCTTATGCACACTGTGTGACACAACATTCTAGAAGACGACAAGTGCTAAAGTGAGAACGACACTTGCGATACGGAAACAATAGTGAAAGAAACATATGCGAGAGAAAATATAACATGAAAATGACACTAATTAGATTACATTAGATTACCAAGCTTGGGAGTTACCCTTTTCCATTGTTGTCAAGGGGGGAGAGAATGTTGTAGGAAGAGGCGTCATGATCGCAGGGGGAGTACTTATGTTGCCATCAATGCCAAAGGGGGAGATTGTTGATCAGCAGTTGTCATTGATGTCAACCCAAGAAGCACCAGGGGCTAACCCAATATTGCATGGGAATTTTGACCTAAAAAATTAATATATTCTGAGTCAATAATGATTTGGATGTTTTCTACTTGTCAAGATGTTTCCATTGATATATGGCACGCCATGTAATTCTTCACAGTTTGAGAGATATTCATGTTTGAAGTTTGTACCCCCAGTTAGTGGACTAAAACCCCATGGGGTTGGGGCATGGGTCATTGAAAAGTCGTAATTAATATTTTTTTAAGCTCCTAAAATCCCTCCCACATTCACTTGTTGAAGCCCCTCTCAACCTAAGAATTTATATAAATTGTGATCCTCATTTCCTCCTTATGCAAGGGATTTCACCATCTGAAACAGGTCATTGTGGAATTTTCGCTCTAAATTTTTTTCTACGAAGGCTCAGAAGCTGATATTTTTATGAGGCGAAGCTGAAACCTTGAGGAAGATGCTGTAAAAATTTCAGATCAAGGTGTGCAATATTTTTGGAGATATGATCTGTGGAAGTCAAGGTTTTTGCAGGCTCCTGAAATTAATCTCAAAGAAGTGACCTTGGTAAAATCATCATAACTCTCTCTCTGAGTATTGGATTGGAATTCCGTAAAAATTGACAGATAGTGCATAGATTTTAGTTTTCACTCTATCAATTTTAGAACTGAATGAAGAAACAGTGACATGTGGCACACCGTACAATTTCGCTCTGCTGAAACAATCCATAATTAAGGCATTGTGAGAGATTAGGTATAACTCTCTCTTGAAGAATCAAAATTGGGTCAGACCTATGGAATTGGAAAGATGAATCAAAGGACTAATATAGGACAAAAAATCAGATATTGAAGATCTGAAATAACAGAGATACACCAGATTCATTATCGAGCTCCTAGAAGGCAAGAAAAAGCTACATCATGTGTTGTCAAGGGTTGCAAAGGACCAGACTTTCTATGGCAGCAAAGCAAAGAAATGTGCAGCAAAAGGTAGCATGACAAGAGCAACAACCAAGGTGCATAATAGCAACAAGAATTTCATCATATGAAGTCTCCAAGGTATCCTATGAAGAATTTGTAAAAGTATCATTGTACTAAGTCATTGTAAATACATTATTGTAAAAATTGTACTAGTGTCTATCTGCCAAGGGTTGAAGAGGCAGTGTTGGGAGGTTTAGGATCATCATTAGGTGGTTGTGTCAAATTTTGGGTTATGGTCTAGCATATCTTCTTCTTCTACATCATTCTATATCATTATAAAGTGGACCATTTTCCCTGGTACGGGAGTCCATTCTTCTTTTATTCTTCTATAGGGTGGTAGGGTGGTGCTAGAGTGAGTTGTAGCTCATTGGGTGTTGGGGCATCTATTCAGTTGAATACTGAAGAATCTCGGGCATTGGAGCGTCCATCCAGTGGGAGCTGGAGAAGAATGCTTTTCTAGATTCTAGTAGGTTGGAGCTTTATTTTCAATTGGAGTTGAATATTAAAGAATTATTAGAAAATCATTAAGTGGTTTTTGTCCCGGAGTGGGTTTCCACCTTAAAAAATATGTGCATTTGTGTTCCTCTTGTTTGTTGATTTCATTGTAAAAACACTGATAATAATTGAAGATTAACTAATGCTCTAATTGAAAGGAATATTGATTCACCCCCCCCCCCCCCCTCTCAGTATTTCCAACAGAGGGTGGTTTATCACAATTTCCTTTGGAAGGCTTGTCATCATCTCCTCCTTTTCCTCCAGAAGAATCCTCTCCTTTTGAAGGCTTGGAACTCTCACCCTGCAATATTGAATTTCTCTCTTCATAGAGAACTTTCACCATTTCATTCATGTCAAAGAATGCATTTTTGAAATATATTTGATCCTCTGACATATTATAAGGCTCCCCTTTATGTGACATACTTTTTGAAGCTTCAACTTCAATTTGAGGTGGAATTTGTGGTGGAGATTGTGGAAAACTTTCTCTCATTGTCCTTGACCTAACTTGAGGAATTGCAACCACAAGCTTTCCTTCTCCTCTCTTTTCAACCTTGTAAGCATCACATACACTTGCAAACAATTAAATCCTCACAACAGTAAATAAAACTAGTGCTCTTATACCAAACTTGATTTGAATATGTATGTGCTTGAGGATTGTTCAAATTTCAAGTAAATTGAATGAGTTTTTGAGGTACTTAAGTTAAACTCTTTAACACATTCAATCATGAATTTAACTCATAAATTTGAGAAATAAAAGAGAAACACATCCATAATAGTAACCACAAAACAACAAGTGATGAAGGAGTTCACCCCTCCTGGGCTTCGTCTCCTGGTCCAAATTCCAATGCTTGAACCTCTTTCATTATGCTCACAAAATGATTATTATAATGAGTTACAGTGCTCAAATGGCTTTAAAACCTGCTCCAATGGCTTCATAGCTATCAAAAATTCCTGTCTAGCATCTTTCTGCTCCTAAAAAGACCAAAAGCTGAGAAATTGTTTCCTCTTTCTCTCTTTTCCACAATTCTACAACTAAACTCCCACAATTCGGCCCAACCCTAGCATCGGTGCCCCAAACGTGGAAACTATCCTCCAAACTTGGCACGATTCCCGCTCAACGAGGGAATTTGTAGGACTGATAAGTTGGCCATTAAGGCCCCCAAAATCAGTGCACTTGGTCACATGGGGTCCATAGGACCTGAGGCTAGCCCCCTACGCTAGTGGCCGACTTGACAGTTACGGGTAGGCAATTAAGGTGGTCACATGTGGCGGTTTGATTGCGGTTATGGCTGGTGGTTAGATAGTGGTGGTTGTGTTCACGGTTAATGTTGCAATTTGACGGTTGTGTTCACATGGCGTCGGTCGGTCGGAGGCTACAATTAGTGCCATGTTGTTAGGCTAGGCCCTAGCCCTCAACCCTCCACTCGTGGTCTCGTGGCACTAGGGTGGCCAAGGGCTAGGCTTTAGCCCGACTCCTCATGCCAAATGTGCCTGTATTAAAACATAAGTATGGTTTTAAACCATAGTGCTATAAGAACTGTGGTGGTCACGGTGTATCGGTAAGTCGGTTGGTTTGTGTAGTGTAGGTTTAATGGTTGAACCCGATAGAGTCTCATTCAGACTTTCCCAAAACATTTCATGGCCCCCATGTTGCCACATGGCGGCCTCTAGTTGAGCCACATGGCATCTTGTGGTTGGCCAGTAAAAAAACCCAACAACCCAATGAAAATTGACCAAGTCAACACCAATGAGAGAATGAAAAGTGTTGAACTATCATTAGCGCCTAAATCCCAGTCACGTTGTATAGTCAACATGCCCAGTTAGCTGTACAGACTGCTGATTGGGCAGTCTGCACATCTTTTTGCCAAAATTTGTCTTTTTGGGAAAATGAACATAACTCATTTATAGGAGCATACAATGTCAGTTTTTCATGAAACGAGTTGTGTTGGATTCAGAGCGACGAGATATATGCAAGCACACAGGTTTTGAGCGATTCTAACAACTTTCATTTTGAGCATATTTTTGAGCACCGGATCACTTTACAACAACCGTCACGACACTTGTGCAACAATGCTTAAAATGTTTTAAATGAGTGTGTGAAGGTTTAAATGGTAATATCAACTCATTTACATAAGGAGAACCTCTTGAAAGCACCAAAACAAGCTTATGCACACTGTGCGACACAACATTCTAGAAGACGAGAAGTGCTAAAGTGAGAACGACACTTGCGATATGGGAACAATAGTGAAAGAAAAATATGCGAGAGAAAATATAACATGAAAATGACACTAATTAGAGTGAAATAAAGTAAAAGCGACAACCAAAAACATGAAAATGACAGTTGTGAAAAAAATGTGTGTGAAAGCGAAATTTTGCAAAACTCACTGAAATAGAAGTATAAACGTAGTCAGAAATGAAAAATTGTCTATGTCAGTGTGCACTGACTATCAACATGGATTGGACATTGCACACACACAATCTTGATATACCATGCTATGCTTGTTCAATCTTGCATAAAATAATGGGCTCATGAACTTGTTGCAGACTGAGCATCTCTCAGAAAGTACCATCGACACTTCCAATCCAAAAAGGGAGCTCAAAAGCATCAACTAACCAAGAAGTGACTATGGAATGATCGATCATAAGATCCAAAGTAGGCTCCAAAATTTGAGTGTAGGAAAAATGTTGGAGGGTTTTTGTCGCAGCGACAACATTACCATAAATTTCAACTAGAGTACATTGATCTTTCTGTTGCATCATAGGACTTTTAAAAATACTTAATAATATCATACTTTAAATCCAGGACAATAAGGTTTTTGGAAGTTTCTACCTTTTTTTCACATTTTTTCCTTTAATAGTGGTATATGGACTTGAGTCATTAGAAACAATTTGGCTATGAGTGTTATAAGGATGATGGTTTGTGAAAACAATTTCACGGTCTTCTTCCAAAAAATCATGGGACAGATCATCAAAGTGACCCATGGTAGGAGTATGTATATATTCCTCATTCTTCGTATTTATTTCTTCCTCGCCATCATCTAGTTCTTTTTTTTATCAATAGAAGATGAGTCAGTTCCTAATATTAGTGCTTGAAGAATATTCTCTTATCCTTTAACACTTAACCCTTCAATAGGAGGGGTAGACTTAAGTGGAAAATTTTTCATGAAAGGTCTAAAATTTCCTCTCTTAGATGACCCTTCACCTAATTTTTTCTTCAAGTCAAATAATTTCATTTGATAATTTATTTAGAACCCTTTGAAGTCCCTCAAGATCTATTTCTCCTTGTTCTTTCTCAGTCAAAGGTGGTTGGGAATATTACCCATATTTATTTTTTCGAGAGGAGGAAGCCTGATCACCTTCAATTTTAAGATTAACCTTGAGACTAAGCATATCCTTTTCAACAACAATGGCTTCCTCAAAGGATTCTTGGAGAGTTTTCTTTTGGGATCTTTTAACCCATATGGAAATGTCAAAAAACATGACCTTAACATTTTAGGAAACCACAAGTTTTTCGGTAGGCATGGACTCATGGGGAATTTTTTTCTTCAAACTGAGGAATCTCACATTGAAGTCTTTAATTGTTTCCTTCTTATACATTTTCATGTTAAACAATTCCATGACCAGAACTTCATGAGTTTTATCATCCCCAATTTTTTATACATATGCAGTTTCGAATTGACTCCATAATGTAATTCTTTGAATTTGTTGGGAAAAGTACCAATTTGAGGCATTTCCCTCAATGGTATATGGGAAAAATTTGCAGACAACATATTCATGTTGTATACTCTTTTTTCTAGGAGCTAACATAAATCTTTTAATGTGATCATCTACAGGCTACTTGGAATTAAGGTGAAATTTTGGGAGAAACGTTTGAGGATTTCTAGGTAAAGGGTATTGTCAACCTAGTATATTTAATGTATAATAGTCAATCCATGGGGTATCAAGGTTATTTCCCTCATTATTTCCCTGGTTTTTTTTCCATATGGGGTGAACCTTGTGAATTAGTTGATTTTTTTGATGAGTAACTTTCTTCGCCAGAGGAATAATTAGTAGAAAAAGACGAAGACGAGCTTGGTAGTAGGGGTGATGGACCATATCCTCCTGCAACAATATTTTTTCATTGTGTAGATTCACCACCATGTAATTCTAGCTCTGGTTAATTACAATAAATTCTTCCAATCCATATGTCATGCAATCTATCATTAAATGTACTGGTAGTTTGAGAATTTACTGGGTGGGGATCAAACATAATAGGATATTCTAGCTCTAAATCAATTGGTGTCTCAATATGTTGGGAAAATTGTTTATTAAAAACTCTATATCTTATCAAATTTTCTTGAGCTCTAGTCAATACTTTGTAACAATTTTTGAGTAAGTCTTCAAACTCAGAGGTGTCACATGAAGGTGCGGGAGTAAGAGGTAAAGTGGTGTCCTCACGATGAGAGGGTGATGTAGAAGTTTGATCTACATGAGAGGTGGTAGGAGTTTCACCCACAGAGTGGCTATGAGTAGCTATTGGAAAATGAGTGGTAGGAGGTTTCTTGTGGCTCCCTTTAGCCATTGAAAGCCTAATATGCCCCTCCCTCTAGCACCATTTGTTAATGGGTAGAAATAAACACTCATCAACAAGAGGAGATAACCCAGAAAAAGGTTCTTAAATAATCCAAGAAAATTTACGGTGGTTGTTCCTAACTGATTTTAAGGCTCTGTTAGCCATATATTGACTTTTCTTTTCATAAATAAATCGATAAAACTCTTCTAATACCTAGAGGTAACCTACATGAATATATACAATTGGTTAGAGGTTAACAATTATATAGAAATATATACTTGTAGAATCACCATAAGAGAAACTTTAACTGACATGAAGTGATAAATATTTAAATTATATACAAAATATTAGTTCTAAATTAATAAAAATGACTTTGAACGCAACAATAGATTGAATAACAATGAAAAGAACATAACTATATATTTTTCTTAAACAAACTGAAAGAAATTAAATTTTCTTTACTCAATTTTACATTAGAAATCATAAGGAAAATAAAATACAGATATATAATCTATTATTATATCATGTCCAAGGTTATTTAATTAATGAAGGACTTGTACTACTTTTTCGTTAATAAAAATAATCATTCATTTGATATCAACTAGAGAAATCTACTCATAATAAATGAAAGACAAAAGAGGATATCAAGTAAAACAATCTGTTAGGTCCCCATATCACTAGTATAGCCCCTTATTATTGTTAGTGTAAACCCCTTATTGTTATTATTGTACCCTTGTAACCCCCATTTTGTTATTATTGTGCCCTTAAATTATTATTGTTAGGTCGGCTAGGATTACATTGTGGCCCACTAGGATTACATTATGGCCCCATGGACTCCTATATATAGAAAGGAGGTTTTGTAAATTGTAACATCCAAGAATTGTTCATTTATGTAATGTATTGGAGGTTGCCCCCTCGAAGTGGCTCATTTCTAAGGCGTTGATATCTCTTTTCTTCTCTTTTTGGGGCTGGTTACACAACATTTGGTATCAGAGCTTTGGATTCTAGGGTTTCGCTGCTCCAAACAGGTCATCGTGGCATTTTCGCTATAACTTTTTTTCTACGAAGTTTCAGAAGCTGAAATTTTTAGGGTGCGAATAAAAAATCCTGAGGAAGCTTGTATAAAAATTTCAGAGTTTGGTTCGCAATAATTTCGGAGATATGATCTGTGGAAGTCAGGTATTTTTTCAGGCTCCTAAACAGGTCATCGTGGAATTTGCGCTATAAATTGTTTTCTACGAAGGTTCAGAATCTGAAATTCATATGGTGCGAAGCTGAAATCCTGAGGAAATTCATCAAAAAATTTCAGATCTTGGTTCGCAATATTTTTGGAGATATGATCTGTGGAAGGTAGTGCTTTTTCAGGCTCCTGAATTTCATATCAAAGAGGTGATCGTGGGAAAAGTTCAATAACTCTCTCTCTGAAGATTGGATTGGAGTGCCGTCAAAATTATTCACAAGTACACGGCTTGTAGTTTCTTTGCTATCAATTTCAGAAACAAAGGACAAAACAGTGACACGTGGCAAGTCGTACAAGTTCGCTCTACTGAACCAGTCCAGAATTAGGTCATTGTGGGAGATTGGACACAACTTTGTCTTGGAGAATCAAAATCAGGTCAGAGCTATGGCATTTGAAAGAAGCTTCAGAGGGCTACTACAGGGCTGAATTTCAGATATCGAAGATTTTAAATTACAGAGATAATTCAATTTCAATATCGATCTCCTAAAAGCTAGTAAAAGGTGTGTATTTTTTTTCCGAATTGCATAAGTCTTGTTTGAAGAATCAAGTTGAATTGATTCCAAGGGCATCTTGTAGAATAGATATCAATATTGGATTCTAAAATGGCCCCTAAAAAGAATTCAACACCCATTAAGCCTTAAGAAGGCTCTACTATGACTCATGAAGATGAAGAATTGCAACATGATCTATCAAAATTACAAGAGCAAATGCAACAGTTTTCACTCTCGCAAAGAGCAACAAAAAATGAAATGGAAGTTTTGAAGAAAGGAATGGAAGTGAAGATGGACGGTTTGAAGAAAGGCGTGGAAGCTAAGATGGATGACATTAAAGACAACATGGAAAACATGAAGAGTGATCTAAAAGCATACATGGAAGGCTTGATGACAAGCTTAAAACCAGAAATGATTCCTAATGGCGGAAATATAGGAGAAGAACCTCATGATGAGAACAAAATAAATGTTAATCGTGATTTCATAAGCTCGAATGTTGGTGGGAAGAACCACCATATTCCAAAAATGGATATGAGGAAGTTTGATGGAAAGGATCCTGTAACATGGATACTACGGATGGAGCAATATTTTGATCTCCATAACGTGCAAAACACACAAAAGGTACGCATTGCAACTTTACATTTAGAACAAAATACATTTGTATGGTATCGATGGCTTTGCTCCCGTAAAAAATTGTCACTTGGTCAATTTTTACGGAGGAAATGATAGCACATTATGAGGATACAAAGAGCAACACCTTCTTTAGCCAATTGATAAATCTCAAACAAAAGGGTTTAGTGGGGCAGCACATTGAGGACTTTAAAAAATTGAATATAAGGGTAACTGATATTCCAGAGGAACACAGGATTGATCTCTTCATAGGCACTTTAAAGGATAACATCCAACATGAAGTTCGCGTTTTGGAACCTGATTCATTGGAGAAGGCATCCAGGTTGGCAAGAAAAGTTGAATGTAAAATTATGGCGACAAGGAAGCCTACCACTCAATTCTATAAAGAAGGAAGTGTTGCTACGCCTAGATTTCCACAACCTACAAGGTTGACACCACAACAATTGGAAGAAAAAAGAGCAAAAGGGCTTTGCTACAGTTGTGATAGCAAATACACTAAAGGTCATAAGTGTCCTGAGAAGAAATTATTTTACATAGATTGTGAAGAAGAAGAAGAAAATGAACAAGAAGAGGATATACACCAGGAACCACCCCTAGAAGAGGAAGAAATGAATCCGACCATATCGTGTAATGCACTGGCAGGAATTACCACTCCTCAAACTCTCAAGATAGAAGGACATATAAAGAAGAAAAGGGTAATAGTGTTGATTGATTCGGGTAGCACCCATAATTTTATTCATTATAAGGTAGCCAAGGAATTAAATTGTTTCCTATACCCAGCACCAGAATGTCAAGTGATGGTTGCAAATGGAGGAACAATAAATTGCTCTGGAAAATGCCATAATATCAAGCTAACCATGGGGGAATATGTATTGACTAGTCCAATGCTTTCCATTCCTATGGGAGGTGCTGATGTTGTACTAGGAGTACCATGGTTACAATCTTTGGGGACGGTAGCTTTTAATTTTCAAGAACTTTTCTTGAAATTTTTTTCAGAAGGAAAGGAAGTCGAATTACGGGGTATTGCGGGGAAGCCAGGAAGGATAATAAACTCTAATGTCATGACAAAGCTTCTAAAGAAAGAACAACGAGGCGTAATTGCACAATTATGCTCACTAGAAGTTCCAACATCAAAATCATCTATTTCTGGAGATCTCCAACAAGTCTTGGACAATCATTCCAAGGTGTTTGAAACTCCCAAAGGACTCCCACCTATTCGTGATCATGATCATGCTATTCATTTGATTCCGAGAAGTGTTCGTCCAAACATCAGGCCTTATAGATATCCTTACTTCCAAAAGAGCGAAATTGAACGTATGATTGCAGAAATGTTAGAGGCGGGTATAATTCAACCTAGTCAAATTTCTTTCTCTGCTTCTGTAGTATTGGTACACAAGAAGGATGGATCATGGCGAATGTGTCTGGATTATAGGGAGCTTAATAAGCTCACCATTAAAGATAAATTTCCCATTCCTGTGATTGATGAATTATTGGATGAATTACATGGAGCAATTTATTTTACCAAGTTGGATCTTCATTCAAGATATCATCAAATTAGAATGAATAATAAAGATATTCCGAAAACAATATTTCGAACTCATGAGGGTCATTATGAATTTTGGTCATGCCTTTTGGCCTTACCAATGCACCTTCTACATTTCAAGGGTTGATGAATTCCATTTTCAAACCCTTCCTTAGAAAATTTGTGCTAGTATTTTTTGATGATATACTAATCTACAGTAGGTCTTGGAAGGATCATGTTGAACATGTTGACAGGGTGCTCAAACTATTGCAGGAGAAACAATTATATGAAAAAAATTCCAAATGTTTCTTTGGAGTACAAGAGGTGGAATATCTGGGTCATATTGTATCTCACGAGGGTGTTAAAGTGGACCCTAAAAAAATTAAAGCCATTAAGGAATGGAAAGTTCCCACAACCATAAAGAAGTTGCGAGGATTTCTCGGGTTAACAGGGTATTATCGCAAGTTTGTTAAGAATTATGGGAGAATAGCAGCACCTCTAACAACATTATTGAAGAAAAATGCATTTTCATGGACTCCGGAAGCAACTAAGGCCTTTGAACGTCTTAAAGAGGCAATGTGCCTAGCACCGGTCTTAGCTACGCTAGGCTTCACAAAAACCTTTATTGTGGAATGTGATGCCTCAGGAAATGGAATTGGTGCAGTTTTAATGCAGGAAGGAAGACCCATTGCTTTTGAAAGTCGTCCAATCAAAGGAAAGTATTTACAGAAACCTATTTATGAGAAGGAAATGTTAGCAATACTGCATGCACTAAAGAAATGGCGAACTTACCTAATGGGAAGACACTTCAAGGTAAAAGCTGATCATGATAGTCTTAAACACTTTTTGGAACAAAGACTATCGTCAGAAGAACAGCAAAAATGGGTCACAAAGATGTTGGGTTATGACTTTGAAATAATCTACAAAAAGGAAAGTTGAATGTTGTTGCAGATGCACTCTCAAGAAAGAATGAAGAGGTGGAAGCATTGCTTTGTGCCATTTCTATTATCCAACCAGATTGGATAACTGAAGCCAGAGATGAATGGAAGAAGGACAAAGATGTATGGATACTCATTCAAAAGTTGCAGCAAGATCCTAGTACATCTGATACATTTAGTTGGAAAAATGATTCCCTATGGTACAAAGATCGCTTATATCTTTGTAAGAATTCCCAACTAAAACAAAAGATTCTTCTGGAATTGCACACTTCTCCTTTAGGAGGACACTCAGGATTTTTTAAAAACTTACCACAGGGTGAAGAAAGAATTTTTTTGGGATGGCCTTAAATCTGATATTCGAAAGTTTGTGGCGGAATGTTTGGTTTGCCAGCAGAATAAAGTGGAAACAATTAAGACCCAAGGACTTCTACAACCTTTATCCATTCCAAGTCAACGTTGGGAGGAGATTTCAATGGATTTTATCACAGGTTTACCTAAGTCCGAAGGAAAGAGTGTCATCGTGGTGGTAGTTGATAGACTTACCAAGTATGCACACTTTTGTGCATTATCTCATCCATTTAAAGCAAGTACAGTTGCTACTACATTTATGGACAGAATTCAAAAGCTACATGGAAGCCAAGAGTTATTGTGAGCGACAGAGATCACATTTTTACTGGAAATTTTTGGACGGAGTTATTTTCTTGTTTGGGTACTCAATTAGCTCATAGCTCATCTTATCATCCTCAATCTAATGGTCAAACTGAGATAGTAAATAAATGTTTGGAAAGATATCTTCGTTGTTTTGTATCTGATAAACAAACACAATGGGTCAAGTGGTTACCTCTTGCTGAATGGTGGTATAACACTTCCTTCCATACTACAGCAAAAATGACCCCATTTATGGCACTTTGTGGATATCATCCACCATCCATCACATCATCTTTAAGGGAAAATTCGATGGTTCAAGCAGTGGAAGATCACATCGAGCATCAGCAAGAAGTTCTCCAACTCTTAAAGGATAACCTGAATTTGGCACAAAATCGAATGAAACAACAGGCAGATCAACATCGCAGCGAGAGAAGTTTTGATGTAGGAGATTGGGTATTTTTGCGGCTACAACCATACAAACAAATGTCCCTCAAGCAAGCTAAGAAGGATAATAAATTATCACCAAAGTACTATGGTCCTTACAAGGTGTTGCAAAAGATTGGTTCTATGGCATACAAATTGGAGCTTCCTGCTTCTTCGCGAGTACATCCGGTTTTCCATGTTTCATGCTTAAAAAAGGTTATAGGTGAAAATCTTCCAGTTCAAACAATATTGCCAGAACTTGATGAGGAAGGAAAAATCATATTGGAACCTGAAGCGGTCATGGAAACAAGAACTCGACAGCTACAGAATCGATCAATTTCAGAGTATCTCATCGAGTGGAAGAACTTACCCACTGAAGATTCTACATGGGAGGATGAGAATTTTATACAGAAGCACCCGGAGCTACTCAAGCGTTGAGGACAACACTTTTTTGAAGGAGAGGGGCATGTTAGGTCCCTATATCACTAGTATAGTCCCTTATTATTGTTAGTGTAACCCCCTTATTGTTATTATTGTACCATTGTAACCCCCATTTTGTTATTATTGTGCCCTTAAATTATTATTGTTAGGTCGGCTAGGATTACATTGTGGCCCACTAGGATTACATTATGGCCCCATGGACTCCTATATAATAGAAAGGAGGTTTTGTGAGTTGTATCATCCAAGAATTGTTCATTTATGTAATGTATTGGAGGTTGCCCCCTCGAAGAGGCTCATTTCTAAGGCGTTGATATCTCTTTTCTTCTCTTTTTGGAGCTGGTTACACAACACAATCTGTTACTGATTATTTTTCATAGATAAACATATATGTAACATCTTTTTAATGAAAAAATATATATTTCATTAATAAGAAATGCACATGAAATGTAAACCAAGTTAAATCATATATATGAAAATCATAAGAATATAACTCGATTTTGAAATTTAAATAAACATAATCAATTAAAGATGGATAGGCGAATAATTATTATTAACTTAAGCTCTTTGAAACATAGTCACACGAGTAATTTTGTTTAAACTTTGGGACTTTCTTAACAAAATTCAAGGAAACCACTGAAATTCCAAAAGGTTAACAATGAATACTAAAGTAACAGAACAGAGTCTTATACTAAAGAAATTTAATGTAAAAACTTACAACAAATAATATAAATTTTCAATGTTACCAAAAGTACAACTTCGTCTATTCCATCCCACCTACACTCAATGCTTGATCATATATTTATATAAAAATATCCCATACAAAATTATTACAAAACAAAAATAAAGATGATGGTTCTCTGTAACCTCCTGTTTTTATTTTTACTTACTGCTATATAAGTTGTTATGACACATTCAGAATGAATAACGAATGAGGCATTAGTTATTGACACTTTAATACTTAACTATTATTTTAAGAGGCTAATTTAATGATAATTTTCTTCCGTTAAAGAAGGAAGTAACTGTGTGGTAAAATATTCCAAGAATCCAGTGAAAAGAGGTTGAGACAGTTCTGGCAGTTACCTTTCCTAATAGGATTTAAGGAAAAATCCTAAGAGGGAAAAGGGTTCTTTGCAGATAGTGGTGGGGCTTAAGCAATGGATGATTGCTTTGAGTTTCCCAGAGCTGGTGTGTGAACCAATGGAACTCAGTATTTACCCTAGAGAAGCAAGACTGGATTTTAAATCCTGAGGTCTGACTTCATGTCTCAGGAAAATACCTCAGTCTGGGTCCAGAGCAAGGGGGGAACAGAGGATGTAATAGACTCGCTCAAGGTTGGGTGGAACAACAGTTACTAGAAGACAAGCCTCAGAAATAGGTATTTCAGTATTTAAAGTTTACTGTCTGGTACTGCTAATTGCTGGAATACATGCTGGATAAATGTTATACATAAAAGAAAAAGAATGAATGCTAGTTTCACATTTATCTCTTATGTACAAGAATGAATATCAGTTTTATATATGAAATTAAAATACAGAAGAAATGATAGCTTCACATTTATCTCCTAAGTTTAGTAATGAATACCAGTTTTACTTGTAAATTAAAAATACGAGAATGAAAGATAGTTTAACCAATGCATCAGAAAATCGGAAAAGAGATGTTGGAATTAATATTGTTTTTATATCACATAAAAGAAATGTTAGAATTACATTATCTATATAATCTGGAAAGATATTTGTAATTATCAATAATGTTGCTAATACGGAAATACAACAGTAGAAAAGCTGAGTAAAACTGATTTTGGAACTTGTTTCACTGTGATATATTTATATGTAAACAAACATGCTATTTATCTATATCAAAGAATTAATGGAATATAGCAACAGAGAACACAATTTTAATATTACATCTCAACCATAAACTTTCGCACGTATTAAAGACCCTAAAATAAATAGAATAGACAACTTGAGATATTGTTGAATCTTTATGCCAAAAGAGGTAAATAATATAGGCTGAGGGTTTAGAGTCAAGGCCCATGAAGAGGGTCAAGGCTCAGGTCCCTCACTGCAGAATAAAAACATAGAATACAAGGATAAACAAATGACCAACATCATTAAGATAGCACAAAACATATAAATCTGAATGTACGAGAGGTTCGATTTGAGACGAGCCACAATTTTTACAACTTAACCGAATAAGAGAACAAAATGATAAATTATGAGATTTACTTAGCATAAAAAATCCAAAATGAGGACTAGGTTATCCCTTATAGAATCCATTCAGGAATATGGAGTTAAAATTACATGTTCAAACAAAAATACAGCTGAATCGGAGTTCTGGCAAGAGTGAATGTTTTTAACAGTCCAAAACTAAACAAAAGGGAAAATCCCTGAGAAAAAATAGTGTTAGACCAGAAAAAGGGCCAAGCCAGATAGGAATTCATCTAACACTCTAGAACCAAGCCTGCCTCATTCAGGGAGGTGAAACCCATATCCTGCAATAGACAATGGGGCAACCATCATTATTATCAAGGAAATGTTCAACGACTGGGTCAGGGTGGAAAGTGTAGACGGAAATGGGGCATACCTGTAACTGAGAGTAAAGGAAAAGACACCAAAGTTATGCAGTCCTACAAGCCTCTGATTTCTGGTGCCTGGGACAATTTTTTTAAAAGGAAAACATGAGAACTACAAATCGGAGATGATAGATCCTTTATAATGATAAGAAAAGAGTTAACAAGGAAAATCTACAAGCATAAACAGATATTCACAACCTCATCACTTACCCTAAGAGCCAAGGAAGTAAATCTGGTGTTAAAGCCATCGCAAAGATAAAAATTGCATATTGAACCTCGAACCTTACCTCCATTGTAGTTGGGAACCAGTGAAACAGATTCTGTCGGCGGTACCGTGACTGTGTAGGTTGTAGAAGCCTCCTACAGAAGAAATTGAAACACAGTTGAAAATGGTTAAAACACCCCTGTATCGTAATACATAGAGCAATAAAATGGAAATAGGTACAGTTCAAAGAAAACCCCGAACCTATGTTGGTTGCTTTAATTGTTTTAACAATTCAAGCTCCACATAAATTGTCAACCCGAGGAGGTCTGTTTATTCCAAAGACAATCACACACTGGATATGCTCAATTCCAAAAGAAAAAATAATGTTGTAGTAAAAAGTCACACAATTATTAATCATACAAATCTAATTATTCACACCCTGTTTAATCAAAGCTGAAGTTTACTTATGTTATAGTAGAAGCAATTCCTCTATTGCAGTTTTTAAGAATCCAAATAAAGGGAAATCATTCTGCAGGAAAGGAAACCAATCAACCATAACAGGGAAAAGGACCCTATTCCTTTAATTAGGAACTTCAGCACCTGCTGCCTGACACTAATCACACTGTAGAAAAGATAAACTCAAGAGAACAGGACCCTATTCCCATGAACAGGAACCTTCAGCACCTGTCTCTTGTTTCTAATCACACTGCAGGAAAAGAAAGTAAAATTAATGGGAACAGGACCCTATTCCTTTACACAGGAATCTTCAGCACCTGCTCCCAGCATCAATCATACATTCAAACAGATAATCAGAAAAAGATCCCTTAACTTCTTAAGAATGAATGTACTAAACACATGCAGCGTTAAAGGAAACAGAATGCTCAATAAACTACAGAACTGTGTAACTGGTGTTTCAGCAAACAGAATTAAAGTAAAGTGCAAATATCATAAAGAAATCTAACAAACTACAGGAACAGTCGGGCGAATCTTGTGAGGAAGGCAGGCCCTTTCCTTCTCACAAGATTCCCCAGAGAAGGAATTAATTAGAAGCGCTCAAAAGGAACTTTTATTCATCTGTCAAAAGAAATGATACATTACAAATGGAGTCTAGCTCCTGTCCTCTCAAACACAATGTTCTCCTATAGTTTTCGAACTCCCTTCTAATGATGATGTCTCCTCTTTTTAAAGAGGAGACATCTCTTACAATTACATTAGAGCAAATCTATGTTTATCCCAAATCTGTTCTTCTTTCTTAAAACAGGGCTATTCTATTCTTCCATAAAAAGATATTGTTACAACAGATACAAAAAGAGTACTATCTTCAGAATAATCCATGTAACCACTTCCTTGCTCGTCTTCATGTTGTTGCCATTGTTCCAGAAAATACTCTTCCAGAATCGCAAATTACGTGTAGTGACGGAATTTGCGTGCCTGCTGACTGTTTCAGCAACGGAGTCGACTGTTTCAGCAACGGCTGATTGTTCCAGCACAACACATAAATTATCTGCGATCTTTTAGACTTATGTTAGCAACAATCTACCTTCGATTAATGATGAAATATAAGAGTAATATGGAATTATATGTAAACAGATTAAATATATAATAAAGAAGAGGATTTTGTATACCTTTGGATAAAGTGATTGAAAATGATGATGGAATCCTTTTTAAACATGGTTATAAAGGTAAGGTGGTGTCAAAATATATAGTAAAAAGTGGTACATAGTGAGGTCCTAACATCCCCCCCAGCTGAAAGGGTTGCATGTCCTCAGGCAACTCCTAGTCTGAGTCAGAGTCTGAGTACTGACTCTGTGCATGCAAGTTGCTCAAGCAGTAGTCGGAGCTCGGAATCCTCGATTGTTCTGCAATTGCTGCCATGCTACAGCTTCATCTCTGTAGCCAATTGGTAGTGACACTGGTATTTTTCTGCAGGCATCCATAGAATTAGAAAATGAAAATGGTAACCAATCCAGTTCTCTCCACAATGTCGAATGCATCTGATGTAGTTAGGTACCCTGGAGAGTGCAGCTTGAAGATTATCAGGGCTAAAAGGGTGATATTCTTGTCTTTCCTTACATGACTGCTGCCAAAACATAGTGTTGGCATTCAATGCAGCAGCCTCCTTTACTCTGATTAGCTATAGACACTTTAAAAGTGTTGAAGCCTGTAGTTGTTGTATGTACCTGTGCATTCCTGGCTTCTGCAAGAATTGGTGATATTGTGCTACAAACATAGCCGGACTTAAAGGTTCCGGTCTAATCCAAAGGAGCCTATTCTCCTCATTATGCCTACTTGCAATAAACGCAGTTTTCCAGGTGATTTGATTGGCCAGGAATGAAACGAATGCCCTAATTTGTACATCACCTACAATTGGAGTGAGATTGACTCTTCTATTCTCAGGCATGGCCTCGTTATGGAGATAAAGTTCACACAACAAATGTTGGTCACTTTCAGGGGCCTCAGCAAAAGTCTTAACAAATTGTTCCGCAGTAAGCAATTCATGAGGTCTGCCATCCTTTATTTCCTTCAATTGAAAATAAACCAAACGTTCAGAGAGGAAGAGAGAGTAATTCACGGAGGGTTTTCGGGTAGCCATCAATTTTTGCACTAATGAAAACATCAAAACCAACTTTTCCTTTGATTCCTTGACTTCTTTCTTGGAATCCCTGAGCTGTTGCAATGTCTGTTCCCAAATATCCCAGTTGGCATACATGTGATTCTGCCAGGCCAACTTATGCTGCTGCAATATTTTGTCTTGATCCACAGCATATTGTTTCTTCCAGTTATTCATAAGTTCTAATTGTTTCCATGGCAGGGTCTGTGTCCCGGCATTAGAAGTACTGGGTTGGGGCATTGTCTGAGTGGCTAAGCTGACTAGTACAGGGCGGGATATTTGTGGTTTAGTTTTTTTTTATAGACTTTTTGAGGGCCCTACTGGTTCTTGTGTGGCAGTAGGGCGTTCTTCTTTAATTGCAGCTGATGTAGATGCCTCAGATACCTGAATTTTGACCACTTTGTATCCTGCCTGTTGGTAAATGTTACCACACTCATGGCACATGTATTCTCTGCATGGATCCTTGTTTTGTGCTGATGCTGTGTGTGCTAGCATGTAGAGATTCAATTCTCTATCAAAGGCTTCTCGTGCCATGATTAATTCTTTCTTATGGGCCTCTAGTTCTGATTTCAAAAACTCATTTTCCTCCAACAAAGATGCCATAGTGTGTGAACCCTGTGTGTTGGTTGATTCTGCTGGAGTTGTCTGCTGATCCACAGCTGTAGCTGGTTCTTGTGGAGCAGCTACAGCTGGTTTCCCTGTATTATCATGCTTGGTGTATGATTCTTGTACCACAGTGGCTGGTTCTTATGTTTCAGCCTCTGGGTAAGTGACTGGTTCTTGTGTGGAAGTCACTGTTTGAGCAATAAACGATGTCATGTTATCCCGGGCCACTGGTTCTTGTGTGACAGCGCCACAGGACGAGACGGGTTGGGGAATTTGGAATGGTGGTGAGGATTGAAGTTTTAACAGGATAGTGGCGGGGTCAGGGGAAATGGGAGTAACTCCTGTTTCAACAATCATTTTCATTTTCCTTTTTGGTAGGAAAGCAGAGAAGTCAGTGTCTTTCCTTTTCTTTGTAGGAGAAGATTCTTTTCTAGGGGAAGGGCTTTCGGAAGAAGTGAAAACTTGGGATGTGGCCCTTGTTTGTCGTTTTGAGACAGAGACTGTTGGGGTTCGTCTCTTTCTTTTATGAGTAGGTGGAGATGGGGGTGTTGGAGAGTCATTGCTAGAGATATGAATAGTGGGAAGGGGTGACTCTACTAAGTGGGATGAACTTGGGGGTAGGTCAACTGGTTCTGAGGATGGAATTACTGGGGGGTCTGGGATATCGTCCAGTTGCCTTTCATAAGAAATCTCAAGAGTTTCTTGGGAACTTCTGACTTGTTGGGGAATTTCGGCTTGCTGGGGAATTTCGGCTTGCTGGGGAATGAGGAGTGGATTATTCAGAGGGGGATTTTGCTGAGAAAAACCCCTCTGAATTAATAATTGAAATAAACAATGATGGGTAAGGGATAACAATGGGAATTTAACCCATCTATAATAATATGACATTTTTTTGATACAACCAAGAAGATAATAGGGAATATTGACTAATCGACCATGCCTCAAATGATTCATTAAAAAAAAGTCGTGTTGATAGACTACCTGGTAACGCCCTTCGCATGTCAAATAGTGCTTGATGAATTCAGCTACTGTTGGCCATGGTCGAGGTAATGAATGCAGACTTATACCGCGGCCTTTAAGTTCAACCGGTTCTTCTGGAAGAAGAAAATCTTGCTGTGAATTTAAAATAACTTGTTTCCTACTGAACCAGCGAGCACCTATAATTGGCAAACCTGAAACTTGTGCTATATCTTCCTCTGTGACTGAAATTCGGACCCCTTGAACCACTGAATAATTCCCCTGAAGATTCTGTGTGAACTCTAAAACTTTCTGTTGATCAAATTTTCCTAACCTTTCGAAGTATGTTGTCCATCCTGCTTGTTGAAAAATTTGGTAGGCCTCGGGGAACAATTCGAGAAGAGTTATCGAACCAGGCTCGTGTCTGATAGCCGACCCTCCCATAGCTACTAGCTTGAGTCACATGCAAAGGCGCAGAGAACAGAAACACAGGCTTTGGTCAAGCTAATTGTTGCAACAAAGGATATGGAGTCTCAATGATGGCGGAAATAATGGATATGAAAAGTGACAGAGGATTGGATGGTTTGGAATGATGATTCAGTTTTCGAAATTCCCCCCCCTTACGTATGGTGCAATGATTTTTAAGTGTGCGGAGATTGTAATCATTATGAGCAAGATCCTCTCTTTAAAATATTATTTAACTGCATTACATAAAAACCACATACCTTATATTTTTACCTTTGTCTTTAAAATTCGAAGTATATAGTGCTTCATAATGGCTTGATATTAATGGAAGAATCTGTAGATTTCTCTGAAATGTAGAACAGGAGCATATCAGGATCTGCTCAATACTGAATAATATTCACCCAAGGGATCTGAAGAGTAAAAGTGGAGAACTGAAAAGCTTGTATAGCAGAGGAAAGAAATGATGTTTTAATGATGAAAAGATAAATGATAGGTTGCTGAAACTGGTGTTTCAGCAACGGAAAAATGAATGACATGTTGCTGAAACTGGTGTTTCAGCAAAGGGAAAAATCAGGAAAATGGGATATAATGATTTGGGTTTAAGACAAGTGGGGGAAATATTTGCTAAGGGATAATTTCAGCAGTAAGGAACGGGAAATACTAGCTGAAGGATGATATTTCAGGAATGGTAGAAGTGGGAAAATGGAAAAAGGAAAAATGTAGAAATGGGATAAAAGGGATATTGCTAGGAAATGGGTTGAAATGAAGGGAACAAGCTTCTGTGATTGAAGCTTCAGATCTTCTTGTGATGAATCTGTCCTCCTTAATGAGCTTTTCTAGAATCTGCAAAATTCAATTGTAATATGCCAACCCTTGACAGGGATTATTAGTTTTAAATCTAATCTAATACTAGAAATACAGTGCAGAAAATTAAATGCTGTGAGGAGCAAAAGACTCCCCTAGAAAAAGATAATGTGTATCAGTCATGCAAGCAGTCTTGAAATCCTCTTTAGAAACAGGACGCTGGTACAAACGAAGCCTATGACCATTGACTAATAGAGGTGTTTTAGAATCATCAATTGTTAGAAGTCTTACTGTTCCATTAGGAAAAACAACATCTACTTCATATGGTCCAAGCCAACGTGTACGTAGCTTACCTTGAAAATTTTCAAACCGAGAGTCATACAATAAGGCCCAATTACCTTTTTGGAACTGCTTGTGTTTGATAATTTTATCATGCCACTTCATTCTTTGTTGTTGAATCATGGTTGTTTGGTGAATGTCATCTAATCTCTTTTCATCCAATTCAAGAAGCTGCTGCAACCTAGCTGTCTGCACATCAGTCAAATCAAGATTAACAACTAAAGCAGTTCTTAGAGTTTTGATTTCAAATTCCACAAGAAAAATAACATTTTTACCATAAACCAATTCATAGGGAGAAAAACCTGTAGTGTTTCTCCAAGTAGTTCTGTAAGCCCATAGTGCTTCAGGGAGCCTTTGAGACCAATCCTTCCGGTTGTCCTTCACTGTTTTAGTTAGAATGGCTTCTAATACTTTATTTGTGCTTTCCACTTGCCCATTGGCCTGGGGGTGGTATGGTGTAGTCATTCTATGATGAATATGATATTTCTGAAGGGTAGACTTAAAACCATGAGAATTGAATGGAGGTCCTCCATCTGTAACTAGCTCTCTAGGAATTCCAAATCTAGTGAAGATTTCCTCAAATAAGAAAGCTAGGACAACCTCTTCATTCGCTCTAATAAGTGCTTTGGCCTCCACCCATTTAGTCATATAGTCTGTACAGACTAATATATAAGTTCTTTGATTGGATGGAGGATTAATGAGTCCTATGAAATCCAAGGCCCATCTTTCAAATGGTTCAGAAACTACCTGGGGGTTTAATGGCATTTGATCTCTATGATTGGGTTGACCCATTCTCTGGCAGCTGTCACAAGCCCTCACATATTTCTTTGCATCCTTAAATAATGAGGGCCAATAGTAACCCATCCTCAAAATTTTGTGTGATGTTCTTTTATCAGCAAAATTCCCTCCACAAGGGCCATCATGACAAGCTTTCAGCATGTCATACACTTCATCTTCCCTAATGCATCTTCGGATTTCCTGATCAAGCCCTGTGTAGAAAAGACACCCACTTATCCAGCTATACCTGGCACTTTGTTGAACAATTCTTCTCTTTTCTCTGTATGACAGGTGTGATGGTAATTTTCCTACAACCAAATAATTAGCAATATCCGCATACCATGGAGAGTGAGCAGAAACTGCAAACAAATACTCATCAGGAAAAGAATCATCTACTGGAATATCATTGTCAGTTTTTAACCGTGAAAGGAAATCAGCCACCACATTTTCTTTACCAGGCCGATCTACAATTGTGATATCAAATTCCTGCAGTAATAATAGCCATCTGGTAACTCTAGAATTTGTAACAGATTTGTTCATTAAATACTTAATAGCTGAGTGGTCAGTGTGCACAAAAGTAGAATAACCAGTGATATAGTGTCGAAATTTATTAATGGCATAAATTACTGCAAGAAACTCCTTTTCGGTAACTGTATAATTAAGCTCAGCAGGGGTCATGTTCTTACTAATAAAGTAGATAGCATAAGGAAGATGATTCTCCTCTTGTCCCAAGACAACTCCAATTGCAGTGTCTGAAGCATCAGAAGATATATGAAAAGGGAGGGCCCAATCAGGTCCCCTCAAAATAGGAGCGATAGATAACTGATGCTTGAGTTCTACAAAGGCTTTCTGACAAGGATTAGTCCACTTAAATTCAGCATTTTTCATAAGCGACACAAATAATGGAGAAGCTATCTTAGAAAAATCTTTAATAAATCTTCTGTAATATCCAGCATGTCCTAGAAAACTTCTCACATCAGTTTGTGTTTTAGGAACAGGAAGATTCTGAATGACCAATATTTTAGATGGATCTACCTGAATACCTTGAGATGAAATAAAATTCCCAAGCACTACTCCTTCACTCATCATCATATGACATTTTTCAGTATTTAGGGAGAGGTGAGCTTGTATACATCGTTTAAGTACCTTCTCAAGATTTTGTAATGCATCTTCAAAAGACACACCATAAGGAGTAAAATCATCCATAAATATTTCCATAGATTCATTCAGCATATCAGAAAAGATTCCTATACCAGCCCTCTGAAAAGTTGTTGGTGCATTACATAGCCCAAATGGAAGAACTTTATAAGCAAAAGTTCCCCAAGGGCTAGTGAAAGTGGTCTTGTCCTGGTCTTGGGGTGCAATTCTAATCTGATTATACCCACTGAATCCATCTAGAAAAGAAAAGAATTTCTTCCCTGCCAGACTATCCAACACCCGATCAATGAAAGGTAAAGGAAAGTGATCCTTTTGAGTAGCTTTGTTCAAGGCTCTGTAGTCAACACATACTCTCCATTTCCCATTTTTCTTAGGGACAATTACTAATGGGGAAACCCATTCACTGTCAGATATGGGGTATATAAATCCTGCATTAAGCAATTTCTGAAGTTCTTCTTTAACAATTTCCCTTAAATTAGGGTTCATTCGTCTTTGGGGTTGACAGACTGGTCGACATCCTTCTTTAATATAAATTCGGTGAGTACATAATTCAGAAGAGATTCCTTTCATATCCGTGTAATCCCATGCAAATGCTTCCTTATTTTCATGTAATAACTTCATTAACTGCTGTGTTTCAGCAACTGTTAGATCAGGATTTATGTTTAATGTCTTGCCAGGTTCAATTTCAGCTGTTATGCTTTTAGATGAGATGGTGGTTAATGTCTGAGATAAGTCTTCAGATTCAATCTTTTCTTGGGTATCTGTTTCAAAAATTGCAGTCAATTGATTGTGTGTTTCAGCAATTACAGAAGAAGGTTCACAAATAAAATTATTAATTATTTCATCCTCTGTATTGTCTTTAAGAGTTAAGGCTTGTCCAATAGTTAGAATGGGTTGAATAGCATTATCATCATAATCCATCCACATAGAATCTTCATTATTAATTATGGGTGTAGCATGAGGATAAAGAGTAAGCTGTTTGGTTTCATAACCATTAGAAATTGTCATTGAACCAGATCTGCAACTGATAAAAGCATCAGTTGTGGCCAGCCATGGCCTCCCCAGAATTAAAGGATGTCCCCCCAGCTTTGTTTTAGTCTGCAATACAACAAAATCAGCTGGGTAATTCCAGGATTCAACTGAGATAAGTAGATCTTCAACAACTCCTTCAGGTTTAATTGTAGAACGGTCAGCCAACTCTAGAATGGTAGGTGTATCTCTAATTGTGTTATTCAGCTATAACAATTGTGAAGTTTCAAGAGTCATTATGTTTATTGCAACACCTAAATCTACCAGAACTTGAGGAATCATTGTTTTACCAATTTGAACTGTCACGGTAGGATGGCCGGGGTCACCATATTTCACAGGAGGGGTTTTTCCGGACATTAATGCAAATAAATCACCCATCACATGTACTGTAAGGGGATCTTTAGTTTTCCTACCAGGTTTCTTAACACAAATATCCCTTATTGTTCTGGCATAAATTGGTACATCTCTTAGTGCTTGTAAAAGTGGAATTTTAACATACAAGTTTTGCAATTCCCCTAGAAGGTTAAAAGCAGGTGTTTCAGGTGTTCTAGTTAAACTAAACGCTCGGGGAATGGTGGTTCTGTTATTTCAATACCCTTGTTAGAGGGTGGTTGTGCTTTCTTATGTTTCTCAGTTTCCTCTTTATCAGAATCAGAAGAAGTTATGTCATCAATAATAGGCTCTACTATTTTCCCAGATCTTAAATGAATATCATTACATTGCATAGTAGGAAATATGGACTGATTCTGAATATCAATGACTTGCACAACTTTATTATTGGGGTTAGGATTTGGTTGCACAGGTAGCTGGGGTCTCATTTGGTTATTTGGCGGAGCATTTGATGGCAAAGGAAGTGGTTGTTGAAATTGAGGAAATTGATTTGGATACGGGAGTTGTTGGCTTCTCCAATTTGAATTCCAAGGGTTAAAAGAAGATGGTTGTTGTGGGGGCAAAGAAGTCCACATTGCAGGATCAACAAAGGGAGGGTTTGATTGTTGCATGGGTGGGAAATTCATCTGATTAAAGGGTGGTTATTGCATTTGATTAAAGGGAGGGTAATTTGTTTGACTGAAAGAAGAATAATTATTCCAACGATTAAATGGCATACTAGAATTCATACCTTGTCCTTTTGGTTGCCATTGTCTTCTTTGAGTTAGTAGGTAAACTGCTTCAGCTTCTTCTTCCGTTGGCTGCAATGCTGCCTTTATTCCTGGTAGAGATGGACATTGTTGTGTTTCATGATCTTTCTCACAAAGGGTGCAAATTGGTATTTTGTCCAATGGGCACTCCCTTAGTGGATGTTTGTCTCTGCACTTCGGGCAAAAGACAGCCAGAGTTGCTTCTGCTTCAGCCTGCTTCTTCTTAACCTGCAAAGTGTCAATTTGTGAAGCAAAAGAACTTAACATCTCATTTTTAAATTCTTCAAGTAAATTACCTATTTCAGCTCTTGTTGCTCCCCCACTGGCTGATTTCTGCACTCTTGAATAGGTGGGATCTCTATTACTTACTCGGTTCCTTGCAGCTCCCCTTGAACACCTCTTACAAAGTTCAACAATCTCATCATATGATTCTTTAGATATATCTCCCTTGCCAAGCATGTTTAACATGTCTAAACAATCATCCCTTAATCCTCTAAGTAATATTGTTTTGCGAATTTCCTTACTTATATTTGGATGATCAGATCTCTGTATATTGTACTACAGCCTTTCTACGTAGTCCTCTAGATTCTCGTCCGGCTTTTGTGCCATATTGAATAGTTCATCATTCTTTTCTCTCGTCCGACAGTAGTCTTGATATTTAAGAAGAAATTTCTGTTTCATCTGCTCCCATGTTGTGATTACCTGACTTCCAAGGCTCATGAACCATCTTAAAGCATTTCCTTTTAATGTTGTTGGAAACAATTTCAACTTTTGAGCATTAGTAACATAATCATAACTTCTGCATAATATATCAAATTCAAAAATAAATTCATCCGGATCTTCAGAGGATAAACCATGGAAGTTAGGTAAAGCTGACAATGGAATATTCTTCATAGGAGTTGTTCCTCTAGGGAGATTGCTGATAGGAAATCCCAAGGTAGAGAGAGAATTTTCATCCTTTCCTTCTCCTTCAGGATCTACACGTCCTCCACCAAAGAAGTCTTCGTTGTTTCCTTCCATTGGCTGTTCTCCTACTGCACTTGCTTGATCGTCAAGATCTTCTACTAGCTCCTCAATGTTTTCCACTGGTCGTCCAACACTCTCTATTATTTCCTCAACGTGCTCTGCTGATTTGCTAGCACTTTCTTCTGACTCTCCAGCACTGACTGCTGGTTCTTTAATCACCGGCTCCTCTATGTTTTCAGGGCTCACAACTTCCTCTGTTTTGTAATCTGATTGAGGGGAGTTTTCAAGTTTTGGTCTTCGAGAACTTAATCTCTGTGATGATTCAGCCTTTGATACAATCTCGTCAATGAAATTCTTTCTTCCTCCCCTTCCTTTGCCTTTGCCACCTGTGGGATTAGTTTTCTTCTGGGTTCCGCGTCCTCTCATACAATCTGCACATCTAGAAAGAAAATATTAATGCTTTTGAAATCTATAATTGCCTTCCCCGGCAACGGCGCCAAAATTTTGGTCGCTTTAATTGTTTTAACAATTCAAGCTCCACATAAATTGTCAACCCGAGAAGGTCTGTTTATTCCAAAGACAATCACGCACTGGATATGCTCAATTCCAAAAGCAAAAATAATGTTGTAGTAAAAAGTCACACAATTATTAATCATACAAATCTAATTATTCACACCCTGTTTAATCAAAGCTGAAGTTACTTATGTTATAGTAGAAGTAATTCCTCTATTGCAGTTTTTAAGAATCAAAATAAAAGGAAATCATTCTGTAGGAAAGGAAACCAATCAACCATAACAGGGAACAAGACCCTATTCCTTTAAATAGGAACTTCAGCACCTGCTGCCTGACACTAATCACTCTGTAGAAAATATAAACTCAAGAGAACAGGACCCTATTCCCATGAACAGGAACCTTCAGCACCTGTCTCCTGTTTCTAATCACACTGCAGGAAAAAGAAAGGCAATCAATGGGAACAGGACCCTATTCCTTTGTACAGGAATCTTCAGCACCTGCTTCCCAGCATCAATCATACATTCAAACAAATAACAGAAATAGATCCCTTAACTTCTTAAGATTGAATGTAATAAACACATGCAACATTAAAGGAAACATAATGCTCAATAAACTACAGAACTATGTAACTGGTGGTTCAGCAAACAGAATTAAGTAAAGTGCGAATATCACAAAGAAATCTAACAAACTACAGGAACAGTCAGGTGAATCTTGTGAGGAAGGCGGGCCCTTTCCTTCTCACAAGATTCCCCAGGGAAAGGATTAAATTGAAGCGCTCAAAAGGAACTTTTATTCATCTATCAAAAGAAATGATACATTACAAATGGAGTCTAGCTCCTGTCCTCTCAAACACAATGTTCTCCTGTAGTTTTCGAACTCTCTTCTAATGATGATGTCTCCTCTTTTTAAAGAGGAGACATCTCTTACAATTACATTAGAGAAAATCTATGTTTATCCCAAATCTGTTCTTCTTTCTTAAAACAGGGCTATTCTATTCTTCCATAAAAAGATATTGTTACAACAGATACAAAAAGAGTACTATCTTCAGAATAATCCGTGTAACCACTTCCTTGCTCGTCTTCATGCTGTTGCCATTGTTCCAAAAAATACTCTTCCAGAATCGCAAATTACGAGTAGTGACGGAATTTGCGTGCCTGCTGACTGTTTCAGCAATGGAGTCGACTGTTTCAGCAACGGAGTCGACTGCTTTAGCAACAGAGTTGACTGTTTCAGCAACGCCCGATTGTTCCAGCACAACACATAAATTATCTGCGATCTTTTAGAATTATGTTAGCAACAATATACCTTCAATTAATGATGAAATATAAGAGTAATATTGAATTATATGTAAACAGATTAAATATATAGTAAAGAAGAGGAAAAGTTTGAATATGCGGTAAATGCGATTCACCCCCCCTCTCGATGTTTTCCCAACGGCACAAGGCCGAGATTCATACACCGCATGATGCTTCCACAAGTATGGTTTTCCTAATAATACATCAAAAACATCAATAGGAACAACGTCGCATAATACCTCATCCGTGAAGGGCTTGATGCTATAGAAAAGGCGGTTGACGCGGAGATCTTGTATGGATGTGGGTGAGCTGTGGTCAGCAAGCCCAACCGCTTCACGGCATCTGCCGAAATGAGGTTCTTTTGGCTCCCATTGTCGACAATGAACTGTACCGGGAGTCCTTTACCCACATCTGGGAGTGGAAGAGATGTTCCTCCTTCTGGATCTTTGTAGTGGCAACAGTGGCATTGGGCTCCGCATCAATAATCTGTTTCCCTTTTTCATTCTCGTTGTCAGGTTCTGATTCAGAGTTAGAGCATGCATCTGACTCAGAAGCCCGCGTCTCGGCCACCAGCGACTGCTTGGCCTGACACTCACTTGTGTTGCGAGTGGAGCTCTTATAAAACTCACACCACTTTCTCGTGTCCTTGTTTCGCTTTGCAGTGTTGTTCTTTGCTTGTGGCTTCGACAGGTTGTCTTGAGTCACCGTGCCTTGGCTCTGTCCTTTGTTCTATGGTTTGGGAGCACCTTTCCCTTGCTTTTGATTCGCAGATCCAAAGTCTCGCTTCTTCTGTTTGAATTTCTGCTCAATCTTGGCAGCATACCGGTATGCTGTACCAGGTGAGGAGATGTCGAGGAACTCCATTACGTCCTAAATGTATCTGTGCAGACAACTACAATACTTTAGCACCAGATGTTTCTCTGAATCTTTATACCCAACTTGGTGTGTAGGGTATGGAACAGATTCGTCAGCTCATGCACATCTTGATCCCTTTGTTGCCGTAGCGTGGTCCATTGTATGTACTTGTCCTCATAGCTCCCCACGGGATAGTATTGTTCCTTGACAGCATCTCGGAAATAATTCCAAGTGGGTACGACCGAGAACAAAGAGGGTTATGTCTCGTCCTTTTTCTCACAGTGGCTTTCCCACCAGTCCTTGACATGGGGGGCAACTTTGAGGAGTGCAAAAATAATCTTCTCCCTATCGGAAAAGTCATGAACCGAGAAATATCCTTATAATAGATTCAACCATCCATCTACGACATCTGCATCTATTTGACCCTCAAATATGGGAATGTCAAAATTTACTTGTACCTTAAAAGGAGTCACACCTCCAGAGTGGCTGCTGGATGCAGATGCACCACCGGTGGGCAGCCGTTGAAGGATCTGGGCAAAGTTATCCATCATCGCATTCCTTTGTTTTTCGAGGGCCTCCTTGAGCAATATTTTGATAGGATCTCTTGCTCCCTCATCTTTATTTTCGTCCCCCATGGGTGTCCGTCGGGGTTTGCGAGGCTGATCTTGCAAAGGTTCCACCAGATTGAGCCCTAACTCCTTATACCTTGACCTCGTTGGGGACATGCAAAGAAGGATCGAGAAAAAGAAGACCACTCTGATACCACTGATCCGGATTTATGCAGGAATGCAACAGAATAAACACATGACCATAAATACAAAGATGTAGTGGAAATAACACTTCATTTTATTAATATCAAAGAACTGAAATTTGCTTATAGACAGAATGGAAATAAAACTAGCTAGGGAACTGGTAGCTATCTCTGAGGAGAGATGAGGCGGCTATAGGCCTCTGAACTGAGTTACAATGAGGCTTGAGGGCCTATTTATTATTGAGAAACAATGGAGAACCCTAAACATCCAAAAACCAAACCCTAGGAGATGAAGTGCCAAAACTATGGGCCCCGTTTGGGTAAATTGGTGTTTCAACTTCCCAGGGACGTAACTTTGGCATACTATCTCTGTTTGACGCACATGATACATCATTAGAAAGATCTATCCAAGGACTACAACTTTCGCCATGAATATAATTCTGGAACAGAATGATACATAATGATATTCGCTAGAGGCGCGATGCCCAAAAAACGTCGTTTAGGGCCTCAAAACGGCTCCAGAAGTTCAGGACCCGAAAAAATGCTAAAAATAGTAAGTTGTGCCGAAACTGAAAAACTGAAAGAGACAATGGTGGGGCCCCAAGTGGAATAGGTGGGTGGCCACCAGTATCCACCTGGATCATTGAGTGAGCCAAAAAAGTAACTTTCTTTACTTTTTGAGTACAACCTTGCAATTGCGAAGAGGACTAGTGTTGCAAAATTATTGGTAAGTGGAAATTAAAGGGCGTAAGAACGTTTTTGAAAAAATTTCAAACGTCAAAATTAAGTCTTCTATCCTTCCTAGCACCTCATGGAAAATGGGAATCCGCAAATTCTAGTCGTCAAATATGTGAAAAATGCCTTATGACGGGCAAAATGGAGGACTCGTCCTATGCTGCTACATGAGTTAGGGTTTCATGTGGCAACAGGGAACCTTGTATAGTTTTTCAAGGATAGGAAAGGAGAATATTGTCAGTTAATCATCACATGAAACTTCATCACCATTTGAAAATTGTGTCCTAATTTGAAACAATAAGACTACCCAACTATTTCATTATTTAATTTTGATTGTGTAATACAAGAAAATATCCTAGATAACTTAAATAATGTAAGCACTTTTGCAAAAATTTAGTGGAGAGAACCTTCAATTACATTTATTTTGAAGTTCCACTTGCATTTTAAGCCATTTTAATTAGTCTTTCATGGCTATCTAGTAAAAATTTCAACCTCTTGTGGAAATTTGTTTGTCACTTGTATTAGAAATGCAAAAATCAAATGTAAATAAAAATGATTTGAAATGCTAAAATTCAAATGCGCGCTACATAAAAATGATTTTTTTAAAAACTAGATTAACGTTTGATATCACGCGCGCATTCACCCTCAGCTCTTGCAGAACAGCATTCGCCCTCAGCTCTTGCAGAACAACATTCGCTCTCAGCATTCGCCCTCAGCTCTTGCAAAACAGCATTCACCCTTAGTTCTTGCAAAATGGTAAGTTCTTACTGCAGGCCCTTCCTCCTATAGTAGGGTTGACCCTATTTGGGTTTTTTTGGAGCCTCTGAGAATACAAAGGTTGTGATTGATTACGGGGCACTGCCTATATTTGTGGAACTTCTTGCCTCTGGGAATGATAATGTTCGACAAT
>CM076577.1:1353064575-1353321298 GCA_034641835.2 Pinus albicaulis | reverse complement strand
TTTGGACCTCCTTTTGACGGCCTCCGCCTCACCCCCTCTGGTTTTTGCTGATTTCCTTCCCTTTTTCCAGCCACCTTGCCTCTGTCTCTTGGCTGTGATCTGCACCTCTTGCCTGCAGCTTTATCCTCCAGATCTCTGTCCCTTTTGACCCTAGATCTGTTGAGCTCCCTTTATGTGTGTTTTACATAGTTTTTCCCTTTCTTTTCAGCATAGTTGTGAGAGACCCACCTTCTTGGGTTAAATAGATGCATACGTAGCTGTTATTTTTCTGTCATTTCAGTGTTTTATTTTGTTCTCTGTAGGTTTATTTTCAGCTACGCAGCACACTTTTTTCTTGCTCTCAACAACGGAAAGGGTTTAAAAATTAAAATTAACGCACGCCACACACTGACCCTAAGTGAAGAAGCGCCTGGTTAACACCGCCTGGCAAAGACTCTAAAATCAATTGTCACTGCACCTTATCTGCCCTTGACCATTCTTGATTCTGTCCCTTTCTGCCTTTGTCGGTTTCCTTCTTCTTGTCATCATTGCGCCCCCAAGGCGCCTTTCCCGGAGACTTCTTGGCCTTCACCCTCAGTTTCCGGTTGATCGACCTGCTTCGCACCGCCGTCGTCGAGCCAGTCCACCTTCAAGTCTGCACTCCGACTCCTCTCCTGATTCATCGGCTCCCCCTTCTCCTTCTGGTTCTCCCCCTGTTACCTTCACTATGTCTGGTCCAGGGCCTAACGCTAGCAGTTCTCCTGGCCCCAATGCCGGCCCTACTTCTAGCGGAACCGCCACAACCACTACCCCGGCCACCCCTGTGCTGCCGTACATTGCAGGCCTCAGCCTCCCCGATTTCCATCAGTTGATTAATGACCCCATTCACCACAATGCTACCTGGACCGCTATGCCCACTAAGCTGCCCTCTGATATCCCTAAGTTTGAGGGCCTCAATGGAGAAGATCCAACCAATCACGTCCGGTCTTTCCACATGTGGTGTTCCTCCAATTCCATTACCGACGACTCCATCCGTCTTCGTTTGTTCCAACGCACGCTTACCGGCGAAGCTTCTAAATGGTATGTTGAACAAGCCACCTCTACCCATACCACCTTTGAGACTCTTGCCCAAGCCTTTTTGTCGTACTTCCAGCTCCCTCTCCGATACGATACTAGCACGGAGCTCTTGACTTCCTTTAAGCAAGCCTCTTCAACCCGCCTTTCCGCCCATGTTCAGGAATGGCGACGAAGACGGAGCTTATGTCGAGCCCCTCCCTTCGAAGATCGGGTTTACATGGACTGGTTCCTGCGCACCCTTCCCGCTCCCATCGGAAAAGATTTCGCCTCCCATTTTCCTCAAACTGAAGAAGCCGCCCTCCAAATAGCTTTGAAATATGACCTGATCTACGCTCAGTCTGGTTATGTTTATACCGTCCTTCCTGACATCCCCAGGCCCGGTGGCGCTAATGCCCCGGGGGCATCTCATTCTGCCGACGGTATCGTTGGAGCCCTTTCCCATCCATACGCCCAACCTCCTATGGGCCATGGTCTCCTTCAGGGAGGGGCCAGCTCCTCCGGCACTTTTCCCCCTCCCGGTATCATGTATCCAGGATACGGCATGCCTCCTCCTTTTGCCCAACCTCCTGCTTACCCTAATGATGCCCACCCTACCCATTACCCTTATCCACAGCCTGGTGCGCCATCTCCTCCAGCATATGCGCTTCCTCCTTCCTTGCCTCCCCAACCCCAGCAACAGCACCTACAGCCCCCTCCAGGGCAAGTATTTGCACAGCAGGGCGCGACTAATCCCCCTTCTTCTCAAAGAAGGCGGAGAGGCAACCAAAACCAATCTACCCCTGGTACCCGAGGACCCAATTCCGGTGTGGACCCTAGCACCGGCAACCAGCAACAGGGCAGTCAGCCCAAGACGGACAGGTCGCTTCGCACCAACAAGCCATGTTCGTGTTGCGGTGTTTATGGTCATTACACCCACGATTGTCCCCTCTTACCCCAAATGCGGCAGATGTGGGAGTCTCAAGCCACATTGTGCGGACAGCACGCCTCCCCTCATGCTCCACCTAATGTGGCCACTACCCAGCCAGCTGTGGTTACCGATCCTTTCCCTCAGCAAGGATTCATGGCTACTCAACCACCTGACAACCAGGTAGCTGCCCCCCCTTCCCTTTCTGGTTCCTCTGATTACCAGATCCTTATGATGAATTCTGATCCCAACCCCTCCGTCGATCTTCACCTTCAAACTCGGTCTCGCCAGTACCCCAAGCCTCCTGCTCCGTCTGCGCCCGAGCCTCCCTCTTCAGGTTCTACAGAGCCTCTTTCGACATCCAGTGGCCCCTTACACATCCCTCAACCCAAAGTTGAGTTTCATCCAAAGATTCCAAAGGGACCATTACGCCGAAATGCTGCTTCCAACCGAGCCGCTCAGTCGTATAGCATAATAGATGATTTGGCGCAATCACCCGCAGCCATTTCCACACTGGAACTCCTCCAGTCGTGCCCTTCCAAAAATAAGGCTCTACTATCTGCCGTGGGCGCTGTAGATCCTGCTGACGACCAAATGATTGTTTTCGACGCCACTCAATCGGATCACCCTCCCCTCCCTCCTTCCGTCGCCTTCCAAATCCCAGTCAAGATACGGAACGCCATCGTTTCCCGGTGTATAATTGACGAGGGGGCATCCACTTGCGTGATGTCCGCTTCGGTTTGGAAGCAACTCGGATCCCCTGAGCTGGCCCCTTCCACGATCACCCTTAGAGCGTGGGACGGTCACGCCTCCCAGCCCATTGGCTTGTTTCGTAATTGCCCTATCACCCTCGCCGGTAAGATTGTTTGCGTTGACGTCGAAGTCATTGACGCCCCACTCGACTACAACATTCTTTTGGGGCGAAGCTACACCTATGCTATGTCTGCTGTCCCATCCACGGTCTTTCGCAAGATGTCTTTCCCCCATAATGGAAAGATAGTCACCATTGACCAGTTGACATATCATGAGCCTCCCTCTCAGACCCCCTCTGAGACCACCATCTCTTCTGTAGCCAACAAGCAAACCGTCGATTCCCTAACCAGTGTCTCCCCCGGCGTTTACAAGGACTCCTCCCTGCTTGGAACTTTTCCTTGTCTTCCCCCTCCTCCTATCACTGATCCCAGCTTGTCAAATGTTTGCATGATGCAATCGTCTCAGGCCACCCTCAAACGGCCTGCTTCGGCTAGTTCGCAACCGCCCCTTTGCACTCCGCAACCCGCTCCTAGCCATACATCTCCGCCAGCCGGACCTCCTCCTTCTGGCCCTCCTCCTACAGCTGGTATCTCTGAACCCCTTTATCCTCCTGGCACAGTTCCCCCTGGCCTTAACCACCTCGGAGCCGTCCCTCCTGGTCATTACCCCGCTGGGCAGATACCTTTCCTGGCTCCCCCCCCCGGAGTATTTTCTGTCCCCGTCATGGCCACCCTCTCTCTCCCTAATCTGTCCATCGGCCTCCCCGTCTGGTACATTGACCCTCCAGCCGCTACCCCTCCCGATCACCCCAAACCTTACCTTGCTTTGACACCGGTTAAGCCGGTCCCCCTCACCTCTTCCGGGCCCCCCGCGCCTCCACAGAACCCTGTGGTGCCAACCCCTGGAAAGAAAGGAAAAGCTCGTAAGGGGGCAACCAACCAGGACCAGGCCGCCCCGACAACTCTTACCTCCCCACGACCACCAAAGCCCGCCATCCAATGCGCTTTGTGTGATATCGTCGGTCACGCCACTCACATGTGTCCTGAATTGCCGCACCTCAAGCTTCTGGTCAACGAGACATTCCCCGACTCTGACATCCCAGAAGTCTATGTCACTATCCCCGACTCTATCCCGAAACTCAAACACTTGCGCACAAACCACCCTTGCGCCTTGTGCGATTTTCACGGCCATTACACCCACCTCTGTCCTCGCCTTGACGAGTATCGTGCCTCCTTGGACATGTACCGCCAATTCAAGGCCATTTCGATCGGACCAGAGGACATTCCCACTCCCATTCACATTCCTCCTCCCACTATCGAGCCAACGGAACCCTCAACCACCATTTTCTACCTGTCATCATCCTTGCGAGATAGTTCACCGGCCATTCAACCTACCGATCCTCTCAGCTCCTCCGCTGGCCTTGGATCTGTTGATATCGCCCATCTGAGCCCTTCTCCTCATGATGACCCGTCCCACACCACTACTTCCTCGGGTGACCCATCTTCCTCCAGTCTTCCCATCTTCCACTCTGATGAAGAAATTATGGAAGCCATGAGCAATCTCGACTTTCCCTGGGACGATATGCACCATCGCGCATATTTCCTCCCACATCAGTCCCATGACCAATACGCTGTGGAAACCAAAGACTTCATTCCTCATGCAGTCGATTGGTTCAAAAACCCTATCCCTGCACCTGATGCTTTCGAAGAAGGAAACATGGCCAATGTCTCGCCTACCATCAAAATTGACATTTCAGTCAAACCAGGAATCGAAGAATACATCACCATGGGTGCCCAATGCACCCCGGAAGAAATTGAAGCTTACACCAAGCTTTTCAAAGAATTTCGCGATATCTTTGCCTAGTCCTATTCTGAAATGCCCGGACTCGATCCTGCCATTGTCGAACATCATATCGACACATGGCCTGATGCCAAACCAGTCCGACAAAAGATGAGACCCATTCATCCTTCCCGACGTGACGCTATCAAAGCCGAAATCGATAAGCTCAAGCAGGCTGGTTTCATTTACCCCATTGAATACACCACTTGGGTGTCTAGCCCAGTTCCCGTTCTCAAGAAACAAGGCACCATTCGTGTCTGCACGGACTTTCGCGACTTGAACAAAGCTTGTCCCAAAGACAACTTCCCCACACCGTTCATCGACAAAATCATTGACGAGTGTGCGGGGCATGAGGTCCTATCCTTTATGGATGGTTTCTCCGGATACAACCAAATTGCTATTCGTCCTGCTGATCAACTAAAAACCACGTTCATTAGTCCATGGGGAACTTTTGCTTACCGGGTCATGCCCTTCGGCCTTAAAAACGCTGGCGCCACCTTTCAATGGGCCATGTCTTATTGCTTCCACGACTTAGCTCATATTATCCTTGCCTATTTAGACGACCTCACAACGCGTTCTAAGCATCGGGCGCAACACCTACACGATCTGCGCACCATTTTTCTCCGATGTCGCAAGTATAATATCCGCCTTAACCCGTTGAAATGCGTTTTTTGCGTTCCCGCCGGCCGTCTCCTAGGCTTCATCGTGTCTAAGGAAGGTATCACTCTTGACCCTTTGAAAGTTCAAGCCATTCTTGAACTCCCCATTCCGCGTACCCTCCGCCAGCTCCAAAGCCTCCAAGGCAAAGCTAATTTTCTTCATCGGTTCGTCCCTGACTATGCCACCACCGCACACGGGTTCCTTCGACTCCTACGCTCTCACATCCCATTTGTTTGGGATACCTATGCTCACGAGTCTTTCGATGCCCTCAAGCAGGCTCTCACATCTGCTCCCTTAATTCACCCTCCCGACTTTAATCGGGACTTCATCCTATATATCTCCGCTTCCACCTATTCGGTCGCCGGAGTCCTTATCCAAGAGGATGACCATGGCATTGAGCATGTGATCTACTATGTTAGTAAGAACCTTGTGGGACCCCCTGTCTCATATTCCTATGACGAGAAATTAGCGCTGGCTGTCGTGTTCTCAGTCCAAAAACTTCGTCATTATATACTCCTGCGCTCCACCAAGGTTGTGACAAATTCCAACCCTATGGCTTTCCTATTGAGTCGTCGTATCCTCACTGGGAAGTACGCCTGTTGGGTCGTTATTCTTCAAGAATTCGACCTTGAATTTGTCACCCCAAAAAGTAAGAAAGGCTTAGCCCTCGCTGAGCTCATTTCTGAACTACCTACCGGATCGCAAGACCCTCCCGTTAACGACGATTTCCCTGATGAACACCTGTTTGCCATTACTTCCGATGACCCGTGGTACGGCGATATTCTTACTTATTTGCGAACCCAAAATTTCACCCTCCACCTTGACCGTGAGGCTCGCCGACGCATCCGACACCAGGCCCCCCGATACCTTCTTATCGGTGACGACCTCTATCGTCGCGGGATTGATACTGTCCTTCGTCGTTGCCTCACACACGCTAAAGCTGAACAGGTCCTTAATTCCTGCCATAGCGGTGCTTGCGGTGGCCACCTCTCCGGTCTTGCTACTGCCCAAAAAATAATGCGCGCCGGGTATTTTTGGCCTTCCCTCTTCAGTGATTGCATCGAGGCAGTCAAACACTGTCCCAATTGCCAACATTTCGCCCCTAAGGCGAGAGCTCCACCAGCTCCCCTCCATCCAGTCGTCTCCACTGGTCCCTTCTGTAAATGGGCCATCGACTTTATGGAGTGTCGCCCGCCATCCTCTGGTAGCCACAAGTATATCATCGTGGCGGTCGACTACTTCACCAAATGGGCCGAGGCCATGCCAACGTTCAACAACACGGCAGCTACCGCGGCCCTCTTTTTCTTTAACCATGTTATAGCTCACTTCGGGGTTCCCAAACAACTGGTCTCCGATCATGGCAAACATTTTGAAGATGAGATTTGGCGTGAGCTATCCTCACTGTTGGGTTTTGAGCACCAATATTCCTCCTCCTATTACCCCCAAGGTAATGGCCAAGTTGAAGCAGTCAACAAAACCCTCAAGACCATGCTTCAACGAACAGTGAATAAGCACAAAACCAACTGGCATCTCATGCTCTTTCTTGCCTTATGGGCCTATCGAACCTCTGTTAAAACTGCCACCGGGTTCACTCCTTTCCACCTAGTTTTTGGAGAGGAGGCAGTTTTACCGATCGAGTGTGAAATTCCTTCTCTGCAACTAGCCGTTGAACTTCTCCCTGACACCCAACCGCTAGAACAATGACTTATCATGCTTGAGCGTGCCTCCGAAGACCGCCGTATTGCCTTGCAAACCATGGAAGCGGCCAAAAAACGCACCAAAGCTCAATATGACCGAAAAGTCCAACCTCGCACTTTTCATGAAGGCGACCTTGTTCTAGTCTATGACCAGGCCCATGATGTCCTGGGTCATGGGAATTTTGACTCATTATGGCTAGGCCCTTACATCATTAGTAAGGATCTTGGCAAAGGGGCATACCTCTTAGAGGATTTTGAAGGTCATCCCCTTCCTAACCCTTGCAATGCACTCTATCTTAAGAAATATTACCCTTAGCATTTCCCCTCGGAAATGCATGTTTTATTTTCTTTTTGATAGCCAGCATCTGTTGTTTCATTTTTCCTACTTCACCAGGACCCATTTCGTCCACGCGAAGTTACCTCACCTTCATTTAAAATCGAATTTCCTCACCTACGCCACTAGTATTGGGGGCACCATACTGCCCCCTTACTTGTCCATGTTCGTGACGATTTTCGTCATGAGTGCCCACCTTGTACTCATGTTTCCATGGTCCCCCATTGGGGCCTTTACTGTGTGGCAGCACTATCGTGTCACCCTTGTTTAGAGCATCCAAGTTGAGTCATCATCACATTCATGGAGTCTATCCTGCGTACCTTTGTACCCCACCATAACCCTCCTTCCGTTATTGCTTGGTTCCTCTCTTGTGTCGCATATCATGACCTTCAGCCTCACTGTCCCCTATCCCTTCTGATATTGTGTCAGTCGCTACCATGTCATTCATGCCCTTTATGCTCTAACAAGGGAAGTCGTCCATTCGCCACCCCATCCTTTCCATTCCGCCATCATCATTAGTGTCAGTCTGTCTGTCGCTCTACTATTTTCTCTCGTGCCTTAGTTGAGGATCTCTCATTGCCTCACCTATGGCGGACCTCCTTCTGTCGACATCAGCTCATTCATTCCAGAAGCCAGGTCTAGAGGGTGGTGTACCTTGGTTCCAGCTTCCACTATTGTTCGGTGCCTCGGATCAGGCAAAGGGATCTCTTCTTCCCCTTTGACTTGATTGTTTCTCCAGCTCCTTTCAGCATGATCGAGATCCGTATACTCGATGGTTCAGTGATCCAGCAGTAGCTCTTGATGATTCTCGGGTGTGTGTGAGATGTCTCAGCCCTCATGAGGGGGTGGCCCTGCAGGTAGCCCCCCACATGCCCGGATGACCTCCTCCTTGCAGCCTTTGATGCCGCTCCAGATATTTGATGATGTTGGCCGTCGCCACTTGCAGCGCCTCTTCCGATTTGCATGTATCAGTCAGATTTTGTGAGCCCTTTCCCATTCACAGGGGGCATTTGGGTTGTATTTGTATCTCATGTACTCAGATATTATTGTACCAGTCCTGGCTGTTATCCCAGGCACAACATGTATGTGGGATTGCTTATTGTATTTTTATCTGGCTCCTGATTATGCCAGCTGTATCTTAGTCATTAGTGTCAGTCTGTCCGTCGCTCTCATGTTTTCTCTCGTGCCTTAGTTGAGGATCTCTCATTGCCTCCCCTATGGCGGACCATCTTCTGTTGACATCAACACATTTATTCCAGAAGCCAGGTCTAGAGGGCAGTGTACCTTGGTTCCAGCTTCCACTCTTGTTCGGCGCCTCGGATTGGGCAAGGGGGTCTCTCATTCCCCTTGGCTTGATTGTCTCTCCAGCTCCTGTTCAGCATGATCGAGATTCGTATACTTGACGGGCCAGTGATCCAGCAGCAGCTCTTGATGATTCCCCGGGTGTGTGTGAGATGTCTCAACCCTCATGAGGGGGTGGCCCTGCAGGTAGCCCCCCACATGCCCGGATGACCTCTTCTTTGCAGCCTTCGATGCAGCTCCAGATTTTGATGATGTTGGCCTTAGCCACTTGCAGCGCCTCTTCGGTTTGCATGTATCAGTCATATTTTGTGAGCCCTTCCCCATTTACAGGGGGCATTTGGGTTGTATTTATCTCATGTACTCAGACATTATTGTACTAGTCCTGGCTGTTATCCCAGGCACAACATGTATGTGAGATTCCTCATTGTATTTTTTGTCTGGCTCCTGATTATGCCAGCTGTACTCTATGGTTCGGTCCCTTGTTTACTGGACACACTATTCTTTTGTACTTTGTCACGGCGGGCATAGGTATGCCTCCCCCGCCGCCTTCAACACAGGTACCCTCTCATAAAAAGAGACTTGTTGCACCTGCGAGTCTCGTCTCCTCAGGGTCTAGTCCTTCAGCACACTATCTACCTCCTACTTCTCTCTCTGACATACCCTTTTGTTGTCTAGTGATTGTATTCTTACAACGTACTTCGGTCATACGATTTTCTCCTGACACTCGCACGCTGGGGGGCAATCTGTTACACCATTTTTTGGTCATCTAACCTTTCACCATTAGATGGACCCAAGTACACCATGTAAGACCAGTTTTACCCTAAGTAAAACTGCTTTCACTATGTTAAAATAGGAAACCCAAAAAGGAAATATTAAACAAACCTATATTTGTTTGATTTTCCTCATGGAATAATTAATTAAACCATAATTTAATTATTATTCCCAGTCATGTTTAACCCAAAAAACAAAGAAATTAATTAGATAAACCTTTATTTATCTTATTATTTTCTAGGAATAATTATTTAAATCTTATTTAGATAATATTCCTTGTTAAATATGACCAAATCACTCACAAATAATTAAATAAATCATTATTTATTTGATTATCTTCCAACCACTTCCTTAAAAAGATAAATAAATCATTTATTTATTTATTTTTCACTAATCAAGGGATTTGACCCAAGTCAAACACCCTTTTCCTCCAACAAATATAATAAAATATTCCATAAAGGTGGATCTAGATTTGGTTAACATTATTTTAATCATGCACCAAGATCTAGAATGACCCAATATTTTGTTATAAATAGGAGGGTTCTTCCCCATCATTCCTCACCTTTTGTTTCCTACTAGATCACTCTGGATCTACACACTTGGTCTCATTTTTCCATCACTTGCTCCCATTGAGCTTCATTTTTGCATTGGGTTTTCTACATCTACAAAAGAGAGAAAGCTTAGATCTGAAGTGCTGAGGACTACAAAGAACCCATCCCATTGAGGAGAGCTGGATACACCTTCTTGTTTTCCTCCCAGGTGCCCTGTAATATAAAAATTCATTCAAAAATCGTGTTCTTGTCTTGTCTGTTGGATGCATGGAGCAAACTCTTTATTTTACTGCTTAATATCTTTCCATTTATAGATCTGTTTGTTGCAGCACTTTAACTACTAATTGCAGATCTGAAGATGTTTTGCAGCCATTATTGTTGTTAGGGCTATTAGTTATGCGTAGCTAAAGTGGTTCTTTTTCGCACACTTCGACGAAGAATTCATACTAACAATTACCTGACTCCCAAGACTCATGAACCATCTTAAAGAATTTCCTTTTAATGTTGCTGGAAACAGTTTCAACTTTTGAGCATTAGTAACATAATAATAACTTCTACATAATATATCAAATTCAAAAATAAATTCATCTGGATCTTCAGAGGATAGACCATGGAAGTTAGGTAAAGCTGACAATGGAATATTTTTCATAGGAGTTGTTCCTCTAGGGAGATCACTGATAGGAAATCCCAAGGTAGAGAGAGAATTTTCATCCTTTCCTTCTCCTTCAGGATCTACACGTCCTCCACCAAAGAAGTCTTCGTTGTTTCCTTCCATTGGCTGTTCTCCTACTGCACTTGCTTGATCGTCAAGGTCTTCTACTGGCTCTTCAATGTTTCCCACTGGTCGTCCAACACTTTCTATTATTTCCTCAATGTGCTCTGCTGATTTGCTAGCACTTTCTTCTGACTCTCCAGCACTGACTGCTGGTTCTTTAATCACCGACTCCTCTATGTTTTCAGGGCCCACAACTTCCTCTGTTTTGTAATCTGATTGAGGGGAGTGCTGAAGTTTTGGTCTTCGAGAACTTAATCTCTGTGATGATTCAGCCTTTGATACAATCTCGTCAATAAAAGTCTTTCTTCCTCCCCTTCCTTTGCCTTTGCCACCTGTGGGGTTAGTTTTCTTCTGGTTTCCGCGTCCTCTCATACAATCTGCACATCTAGAAAGAAAATATTAATGCTTTTGAAATCTATAATTGCCTTCCCCGGCAACGGTGCCAAAATGTTGGTCGCTTTAATTGTTTTAACAATTCAAGCTCCACATAAATTGTCAACCCGAGAAGGTCAGTTTATTCCAAAGACAATCACGCACTGGATATGCTCAATTCCAAAAGCAAAAATAATGTTGTAGTAAAAAGTCACACAATTATTAATCATACAAATCTAATTATTCACACCCTATCTAATCAAAGCTGAAGTTTACTTATGTTATAGTAGAAGAATTTCCTCTACTGCAGTCTTTTAAGAATCCAAGTAAAGGGAAATCATTCTGCAGGAAAGGAAACCAATCAACCATAACAGGGAACAGGACCCTATTCCCATAAATTGTAGAACCTTTAAAGACTGCCTGCTTTAATCACAGACTCGCAGAAAAGAAAGTAAAATTAATGGGAACAGGACCCTATTCCTTTACACAGGAATCTTCAGCACCTGCTCCCAGCATCATACATTCAAACAGATAATCAGAAAAGATCTCTTAACTTCTTAAGAATGAATGTACTAAACACATGCAGCGTTAATGCTCAATAAACTACAGAACTATGTAACTGGTGTTTCAGCAAAAAAAATTAAAGTAAAGTGCGAATATCATAAAGAAATCTAACAAACTACAGGAACAATCAGGTGAATCTTGTGATGAAGGCGGGCCCTTTCCTTCTCACAAGATTCCCCAGGAAAGGAATTAAATTGAAGCGCTCAAAAGGAACTTTTATTCATCTGTCAAAAGAAATGATACATTACAAATGGAGTCTAGCTCCTGTCCTCTCAAACACAATGTTCTCCTGTAGTTTTTCGAACCTCCCTTCTAATGATAATGTCTCCTCTTTTTAAAGAGGAGACATCTCTTACAATTACATTAGAGCAAATCTATGTTTATCCCAAATCTGTTCTTCTTTCTTAAAACAGGGCTATTCTGTTCTTCCATAAAAAGATATTGTTACAACAGATACAAAAAGAGTACTATCTTCAGAATAATCCGTGTAACCATTTCCTTGCTCATCTTCATATTGTTGCCATTATTCCAAAAAATACTCTTCCAGAATCGCAAATTACGAGTAGTAACGGAATTTGCGTGCTCGTCACCGTTTCGCAACAAAGTCGATCGTTCAAAGACCCGCCGATTGTTCCAGCACATCACATAAATTATCTGCGATCTTTTAGACTTATGTTAGCAACAATCTACCTTCGATTAATGATGAAATATAAGAGTAATATGGAATTATATGTAAACATATTAAATATATAATAAAGAAGAGGATTTTATATACCTTTGGATAAAGTGAATGAAAATGATGATGGAATCCTTTTTAAACATGGTTATAAAGGTAAGGTGGTGTCAAAATATATGGTAAAAAGTGGTACATAGTGAGGTCCTAAAATACATAGAGTAATAAAGGAAATAGGTACAATTGTAAAAGAAAAACCCCTAACCTTACCTCCTATAAACCTTACCTCCGTTGTAGTTGAGAACCAGTGAGACAGATCCTGCTGGTGACACCATGACTGTGTAGGGAATACCCAAGGGTTAAGTCTGAAAGCTAACAGCTTGCAGAGCAGGGCTTTGAACCTCGCGACGGAAAGAATGACACTTTGGGGGTGGGAAGTTAACCTAACCCTCCTCCTTGGACAAATATACCGTCGATCTCACCCATAGAGGATCGAATGGCCCAGCATTTTCCATTGGATGGAGTTCGGACAGGTGGAGAATATCGCAACTTCCGAGAATGTGGTAATAAATGTGTAGGGTAAGGAACTCTTTAATGTTTTAATTCATAGTACAGTAATTGAAAACAGATAAATAGAGGTCAGTACAAGCGGATCCAAAATTTATCAAATCCGGAGATTTCATATTAAAACAAATAAATTGTGGAAAGATATTTGGTAAAGGTTCCAAACCAGAGTTCCAAGAAATTAATCCAAAGTTTGTCATTTTAAACTTGGTCAGTAACTGTAACCTATCAAATGTTATTAATCATGAAATTTTTTAATGGCATGGTTATAGGTAGATTTTGAAGAATGGGTATAATCAATATAGTGTTGTAAGTGCATGTGTCTGTATTAAGTTAATTGCTTTTTTTTAATTGCAAGTAATTAGTATGATAGTGGTTATAAGTGGTATCAGAGCATAAGTTACAAACCGGGGCCAAATGGGCCAGTACCATACTATTTTTTATTGTTTTTTCTATTAAAGTTTAATAGTTGGAAATTGTGTTAAGTACAAGAGAATATTAGTGTAAGATACCATGAGAAGGGGATCGAGTCATCACGTACCCAAAAACACAGGGGAAAACCATCCTGTGGCCAACCCTGAGGTCAGCCCCAAAATGTGGGTGCAGTTAAGTGTGGACCAACACCAGCAGACAAGCATAATGCTAGAAGAACAACAAGGATTGAAAAATAGGTTGTTGGACACTATGCAGCAACTACAAACAGAGATGCTTAAGGTTCACAGTGATAATGAAAGGTTGATGAGGGAAGAGGAGAGAATATTGAAAAGCATGTCGGATAGGCAGAATCCTCCTAGTGGAAAACCTAGCCTCAAGAGAAACACTTAGGAAGGAAGAGAACGACGCCAAACAATACATGATAATGTTGAAGACAATCGAATTCCAAGAAGTAATAAAAGCTGAACCTACAATGAGGCGGAAACTGGAAATGTCCTAGAAGAACAAGAGCTGAAAAAATAGAAAGTGGAATTGCAAGGAGAATTCTAGAAGATCAAACCTCCTACCTTTGACGGAGAGGCAGAGGAAATGGAAGAAGCTTGGATAATAAATATGAACAAGTATTTCCAAGTGTATGAACATAACAGCAAACTTAAAGCCCGTTTAGCCATTTACTAGTTGCAGGAAAAAGCAACGTTTGGTGGGAGGAAGTGAAGAATGTACGAGTGGAAGATCAAAATGTAACTTGGGATGATTTTCTGCAATATTTCGAAGATAAGTATCTGACTGAACATTTTTACGATGAGAAATCCTGAGAATTTCATGATCTAAAATTGGACCAAATGACTATGGATGAATTTATTATGAAATTCACTTCCTTATTAAGATATGTACCTTACCTGTGCGATGAAAAGGAAAAGGTACAACATTTCTTAAGAAGTTTGTCAATACATATGAAAGAAAGAATTGTGTTTGTAAATCTAAAAGCTATGGATGAAGCGATAAGGAAAGCGTGGATGTGCTATCAGAAATCCAAGACAAAGAGAGAGATGGGAAAAATTTGGCCTCCTCGAAAAGGGAAAAAACATTCTACCAATAACAAAAATAACAGATTCAAAAATTTCAAGAATGCTGTAATAAATCCACTGAGTAAATAGAATGGAAAAATTCAAACAAGGACCAAGTGGGTGTTGGGTGTGGAGCCTGATTATCTTGTTTATTTTGTATCACAACGTTGGACCCATATACCTTAATGGGGGCGGAAACGTTGCCTGGGGGGTCCAAGGGGGGTGGCTGTGACTTTATGGAGCCCCCCCTGGCGGGGGGTTTCAGGGGCAGCACCCCCGAAGCTAAAAACATATGTAAAATTGCCTTGTAAAAGTATAGTAATTTCTAGTCAATCTGGGCCATTCATTAGGCGGATGATGTGATGGTAGAAGTAATGTTTAGGGTTTTTTTCCCTAGAAGGCAACCCCTCGCTTTGTATGAGGGTATTTTATTATGGCTATGTATTTTATGTGTATTCTCAGAGCGAGAAATAGATAGGGAGACTGTGAGAGATAATAGAGGATATTACAGCAGATCTGTTGTAGGTCGTGTTTCTTCATTTTTCTCGATAATAGAAAGGAAGGACTGGTTGTTTGGGGTGGACGTAGCCCAAAATGGGTGAACCACATATATTTGTGTCTCTCTGGTTTTATGTGTTTTATGTGCTTGTGTTTTCCGCAAATTTTATGTGTTGCATTGCTCCGTAATATATAATTTTCTAACAACTGGTATCAGAGTCGAAGGTCTATTAATAAACTTTCAGGAAAGAAGGGTTCCTGGTTCGAGTGGGAGCAATGGTGGAAGATGGTAAGTCTAGGGTCGATAAATTTAACGGCTAAAACTTCCCGCTGTGGAAGATACAGATGGAGGATTATCTGTATTAGAAAGGTTCGTACCTACCATTGAGTGGAAAAAAGAAGAAGCCGAGGGCTATGACAGATGCAAAATGGGGGATTCTCGATAGAAAGGCACTTGGAACAGTACGGTTGTGCCTTGCGGCGTTGGTAGCCTTCAATATTTTGAAGGAAACAACAACAGAGGGTTTGATTAAGGAGTTGGAGAAACTATATGAAAAACCGTCAGCCTCAAACAAGGTATTTCTTATGAAACGTTTATTTAATATGAAGATGTCAGAAGGTGGATATGTTGCAAACCATTTAAACGATTTTAATATAGTTACCAGTCAGTTAAGTTCTATAGGGGTAAACTTTGATGATGAAGTTAGGGCTCTTTTATTTCTGTGCTCATTGCCAGAAAGCTGGAATGGTTTAGTTATGGCCATTAGTAACTCTGTCTCTGGATCTAGTGCTTTAAAGTTTGATGATGTTGTCGGTGCTATCCTTAGCGAGGAAATGCAACAGAAAATCTCCGGTGAGACATCAGGTAATTCTTTGAGTGCAGAGTCTAGGGGAAGAAGAATGGAAAGAGGAAAAATCTCAGGATATCGCAGTAAATCAAGGAAAGGCAGATCCAAGTCTAGATTGGGGACAGTGTGCTGGAAATGCGGAAAGAAAGGACACCTAAAGAAATATTTTAGATCTCGGAAGGGAAAAGAAGGAGACACACAACAAGAAAACAATCATGAATAAAATGTGACAGGTGATGTGTTACAAGATTATTTTATTCTTTCTTTCAAAAATGTTATTGATTCTTGGGTAGTAGATTCAGGGGCCTCATTCCATGCCACACCTGATAAGAAATATTTTCATGACTATGTTCAAGGAGATTTTGGACAAGTTCATTTGGGTGATGATAAACCCTGTAAAATTGTTGGAATGGGTAAAGTTATTGTAAAACAACATAATGGAAACCAATGGCTATTAAAGGAGGTAAGGCATGTTCCAGATCTGAAGAAAAATATGATTTCAACGGGGCAATTAGGCAGTGAAGGTTGTGTGACAACTTTCATAGATAAAACTTGGAAGGTCACCAAAGGAGCCCTGGTAATAGCAAAAGGCGAAAAGGTTGGTACATTTTATTTATGCAATGGTATTTCTAACTCTGTTAATGCTTTAACTTCCAAAGGAGCAGATGCAGCATTATGGCATCATAGGCTCAGACACATCAGTGAGAAGGGGATGAATATTCTTCACTCAAGAAATTTGTTGTCGGGTTTCAAGAATGTTGATTTTGATTTCTGTGAGAATTGAATTTATGGAAAACAGAAGAAAGTGAGATTTCTCAAAGTTGGGAAATAAAAGAAGAGCGAAAAATTAGAGCTTGTGCATACAAATGTATGGGGACCTGCTCAGGTATCATCTCTCAATGGCTCTCATTATTATGTTACTTTTATTGATGATGCAACTAGAAAAACTTAGATTTATTGTATTCAGAATAAATCCGATGTATTTGATACTTTCAAGAAATGGAAAGCTTTGGTTGAGATTGAGACAGGAAAGAAGTTGAAGTGTCTTAGATCAGATAATGGAGGTGAATATTGCAGCAAAGAGTTTGACAGGTATTTTTCAGAGCATGGAATTCGCAGAGTGAAGACAGTTCCAAGAACACCACAAGAAAATGGTGTGTCAGAAAGGATGAACAGAGCAATCATGGAGCGTGCAAGGTGCATGAGATTGCATGCAGGATTTCCTTTACAATTTTGGGCGGATGCTGTAGATACTGTTGTTTATCTAATAAACAGAGGTCCTTCAAGTTCCTTGGATGGTAGTATTTCAGAGGAAGCATGGATAGGTAAAAAGTTAAACTACTATTTTTTAAAGCCCTTTGGATGTAAGGCCTTTGTCCATATTAATAAAGAAAATAGAACAAAGCTTGAGGCAAAATCAAATAAATGTACCTTTATTGGATATGGTGTTAATGATTTTGGTTATCGCTTATATGATTATGAAAATCACAAAATCATTAGGAGCAGAGATGTAATATTCAATGAAAAGGTCTTGTATAAGAATTAGTTGCAGGAAAATAAATAGGAAAAGGAAAACAAATAATACACAGTTCTTGATGAGATCACAGAGAAAGTAAAGGTGCCTGAAAATAATAATAATCAATAGCCACAACAACAGCAACAGGCACCTCAAACACCTGAAAGTGGTGTTAGAAGATCTACCAGGATAAGTAGACCCCCTGAACGATACTCTCCTTCATTATATTATTTATTGTTGACTAATTCTGGTGAACTCGAATGTTATGAAGAAGAAATGCAGGTTGAAATCAGGAAGAAGTGGGAGCTATCCATGGAAGAAGAGATGGACTCCTTAATGCATAACCAGAATTGGGACTTAGTCAGGTTGCCTGCAGGTAAAACTACATTGCAGAATAAATGGGGTTACAGGCTGAAGGAAGAAGATGGAGGTAAACAGAGGTACAAATCTAGACTTGTGGTGAAGGGGTTTTCACAAAAGAAAGGTATTGATTTTAATGAAATATTTTCTCCTGTTATTAAGATGGTTTCAATCAGAACTATTTTAAGTCTTGTAGCAGCGGAAGATTTACATCTTGAACAATTAGATGTAAAGACAACATTTCTCCATGGAGATCTAGAGGAAGAGATCTTTATGGAGCAACTAGAAGGATATGAGGTCAAAGGGAAAGAAAAATTAGTGTGCAGGTTAAAGAAGAGCTTGTATGGCTTAAAATAGGCTCAAGGGCAATGGTATCTAAAATTTGATAGGTTTATGTCTGAACAAGGTGATACTAGATGTCACTCTGAACATTGTGTTTATCTTAAAAAAGAAAAATGATGGAAACTATATTATATTGTTACTTTATGTAGATGACATGCTTGTTGTAGGGTCTAACATGTAGGAAATAAATGTGCTCAAAAGGAAATTGGAAAATTCCTTTGCAATGAAGGATTTGGGAGCTACAAAACAAATCCTTGGTATGAGAATAACTAGAGACAGGAAAAATCGCAAGTTAACACTGTCTCAGAATGAGTACATACAGAAGTTGTTGAAAAGATTTAATATGTAGAATGAAAAACTAGTTAGTACACCTTTTGCTAGCCATTTCAAACTTAGTAATGAGATGTTCCCCAAGACCCAAGAACTGCAAAACAAATCCTTGGTATGAGAATAACTAGAGACAGGAAAAATCGCAAGTTAACATTGTCTCAGAATGAGTACATATAGAAGGTGTTGAAAATATTTAATATGTAGAATGAAAAACTAGTTAGTACACCTTTTGCTAGCCATTTCAAACTTAGTAAGGAGATGTGCCCCAAGACCCAAGAAGAAATGGAATATATGTCTAAAGTTCCATATGCAATAGCAGTTGGAAGCCTAATGTATGCAATGGTCTGCACAAGGCCTGATATTGCACATGAAGTGGGAGTTGTAAGCAGGTACATGAAAAATCTAGAAAAAGAACATTGGATGGCAGTGAAATGGATTCTCAAATATTTGAGAGGTACCACAAATCAAGCATTATGCTTTGGTGGTTCAAACATTTCTCTATAGGGATATGTTGATGCAGATATGGCAGGTGACAGAGATAACAGGAAGAGCACTACATGATATGTATTTACTGTAGGTGGAACAGCTGTTAGTTGGGTTTCAAAAATCCAAAGTGTTGTTGCACTTTCAACAAAAAAAGCAGAGTATGTTGCTGCTACAGAGGCTAGTAAAGAAATGAATTGGTTACAAAGGTTTATGGATGAATTGGGTAAGAATCATGATATGGGCATGTTATACAATGATATTCAAAGTGCCATTCATCTTGCAAAGAACTTAGAATTTCATTCCAAGACTAAACACATACAACTCAAGTACCATTCCATATGGTCAGTATTGGAAGATGGACAATTGAAGTTGGAAAATATACACACTAGCTAGAATCCTGCAGATATGCTAACAAAAGTTGTAACCAGGGAGAAACTGAGATTATGCTCAGTTTCAATTGGTCTTCAAGGATGATGATGAAGATGAGAAATAGCCAGGTCCAAATAGGAGTCATTTTCCAGCAAATGAAGCAGCAGTGGAGTTGCTACAATCAGTCTCCAAGTGGGAGATTGTTGGGTGTGGAACCTGATTATCTTGTTTATTTTGTATCACAGCATTGGACCCCTATACCTTAATGGGGGCAGCATCATTGCTCGTATTTAAACGTTGCCTTGGGGGTCTAGGAGGAGTTGTTGCGACTTTATGGAGCCCCCCCCCCTGGCGAGGGGTTTCGGGGGTAGTGCCCCCAAAGATTAAAACATATGTAAAATTGCCTTGTAAAAGTATAGTAATTTCTAGTCAATCTGGGTCGTTCATTAGGCAGAGGATGTGACGATCGAAGTTATGTTTAGGGTTTTTCTCCCTAGAAGGAAACCCCTCGCTTTGTATGAGGGTATTGTATTGCAGCTATGTATTGTATGTGTATTCTCAGAGCAAGAAATAGATAGGGAGACTATGAGAGAGAACAGAGGATATTACAGCAGACCTATTGTAGGTTGTGTCTCTTCATTTTGTTGGATAATAGAAAGGAAGGACTAGTTGTTCGGGGTGGACGTAGCCCAAATTGGGTGAACCATGTATATCTGTGTCACTATGGTTTTATGTGTTTTCTATTCTTGTGTTTTCCGCATATTTAATGTGTTTCATTGCTCTGTAATATATAATTTTCTAACAGTGGACTGGTGAGGATTGGCATACTGAAGCTTCTAGCAGACCTGACATTGGGCAGCCCCAGAAACCTTTGTTGCATTGTTACGGATGTGGTGAATCACATTACTTCAAAAACTCCCCACATCAAGGAAGGAATGAGGTGGTAGAAAATATGCAAGAGGCGTCGACGGTGGGGGATGTAGCTCAAACTATACTAGAATCAATGCAGCGCTAGAGGATCGGCAAAAAAATTACCAACCAACCATGATAGAGTTATAAGGTAAGCTTAAAAACCTATCTGTTTCTATTTTAGTTGATCCTGGAGCCAGCCTGAGCTATATACACCCTCGTGTAGTTGAAAACTGTAAATTGTAGAATCAGAAATTTAAAAACCCCAGGCTAGTACAGTTAGCTATAGGGACAAGAAGGCAATTATATGCTAAGGTACCAAATTGTGAATTGAATATTATGGACCAGCACATGACCATTGAACTTAATTTTCTACCCCTAAGATCGTATGATATTTTACTGGGGATGGATTGGCTGGAGAAATGATGGGATGCGACAAGAATAACAGGGTATTAAAAATCCCTTGCAGTGACGACCTATTACTGCATCACAGAGCTTTACGCGATTCAAGTAGGATTCACCAATATAAAAGATAAGACTCTTATGTTGGAGAATATTCCTATTGTGCAAGAATTTAAAGATGTATTCCCTGAGGAAATTCTGGGACTGCCACCAAAAAGAGACACAGACTTTACCATTAAACAAATACCCGGGGCAACACCTGTAACCTGAACTCCATACAGAATGAGTGTGCCGAAATTAATAGAATTGAAAATGTAGTTGCAAGAATTGATGGATAAAGGCTACATTCAGCCAAATGTGTCCCCATGGGGAGCACCATTATTGTTTGTGAAGAAGAAGGATGACATTATGCATATGTGTATGGATTATCGACAACTCAACAAGCTAACTATTAAAAACAAATACCCACTACCACACATAGATGACCTGTTTGACCAATTCAAGGGAGCTACAATATTTTCCAAGATTGAATTAAGGTCAAGTTACCATCAGATTCGGATTAAGGATGAAGATATAAGCAAGACAGCCTTTCTCACCAGGTATGGGCATTACAAGTTTGTGGTACTGCCTTTTGGGCTAACCAACGCACCAGCAACTTTCATGAACTTAATGCATGGAATTTTTCACCCATATTTTGATAAATTTGTTTTAATTTTCATTGATGATATATTAATTTATTCCAAGAATATAGAAGAGCACCAGGAACATTTGCGCATTGTGCTAAGAACTCTGAGAGAGCATCAACTCTATGCTAAGTTTAGTAAGTGTGATTTTTTTAAGGAATAGATCCAATATCTGGGGCATGTGATTTATGTTGAAGGAATTGTTGTGGACCCAGAAAAGATAAAGAAAATTATGGAGTGGAGGGTCCCAAAGAACATGGCTGACATACGCTCGTTTATGGGTTTGGTTGGGTACTACCGACGATTCATCAAGGGATTCTCTAAAATAGATTTTCCTATTACTTCTCTACAGAGGAAAGGGTGAGTCTTTAAATGGAATCAAGAATGTCATAACAGTTTTGAGTTATTAAAGGAGTTGTTAACTACTGCTCCTATTCTGAAGGTAGCATATCCTAGTAAAGAGTTTGAGGTATGTACGGATGCATGCAAGGAAGTTGTGGGAGCGATGTTGACTCAAGAAGGAAGAGTCATAGAATATGAATCTAGGAAGCTAAAGGACCACGAACAAACGTACTTAGCTTATTATTTGGAGTTAAAAACGATGGTTCATGCCTTGTGGATATGGAGGCATTATTTGCTAGGGAAAAGGTTCGTGCTAAGAACTGATCACGGTAGCTTAACTAGCTATTTTAATCAAGCTGGTCTGAATTCTCACCAAGCCATATGGAATACTTTCCTAAGTGAATTCAATTTCGATATTCAACACGTGAAAGGTAAATAGAACCGGGTGGTAGACGCTTTGAGCAGAAAGTTTCATGGCATTTATGAGTTGTACTTTAACCAGATCGAATTTAATTTTCAAGAAAAGATTATGGAGGCGAAAAAGGAGGACACGGAATACCAGTGTTTATGGCATCAAGCGAAAGATGATGAAAGGTGAGGGAAACAATCTAAATATGAACTCAATGATAGGCAATTCCTAATTTATCGGAAGATAATATATATCCAAATCAAAATAATCTGAAAAGAATATTTTTTGGATGAATATCACGGGAGCACCTATGTCGAGCATCCAAGATATCAAAATATGTTAATAGCAATTAGAAAGGACTACTCTTAGCCAAGGATGCGAAGGGACATTGCAGAATATTTGATAAAATGTTTAGAGTGTCAATAGATTAAGGTTGAACATCAACACCCTGCCAGATTGCTTCAACCAATTCCGGTGCCCGAATGGAAGTGGGAAGTAATTTCCCTTGAATTTATCACTGGGCTACCTAGAAACAAAAGGCATAATGATTTGATTATGGTGGTAGTTGATAGACTCAACAAAGTGGCTCACTTCATCCCTGTTCAATCTACTTACAAAATAGTAAAAATTGCTGACATCTTCATGAAGGAGATCTTCAAATTGCACGGTATACCCCGAACAGTCATTTCAGATCATGATGTAAAGTCTACATGAGAATTTTGGAAGATGCTATTTAGTGGCCTGGGAATGAAAATACAATTTAGCATTGTCTATCACCCACAGATGGATGGGCAAACAGAAAGGGTAAATCAAGTTTTAGAAGACATGTTGCGCATGTACTTAATGCAACAACCGATGAGATGGGAGGAGTATCTGCATTTGGTTGATTTTGCATACAATAACAGATATCAATAATCCCATAAGATGAGCCCTTTTGAAGCATTGTACGGGAGACAATGCCAGACTCTTATAAACTAGAGCAGCCCAGAGAATAATATGATGCTTGGACCGAATATGTTAGAAGAGATGGAACAGGAAATCAAGAAGACCAGGCAGAATTTGAAGGCAGCACAAGACCGGCAAAAGGTTTATGCAGAAAAAAAAAAAATCTTCTGAGAATTTGTAGGAGGGGACCATGTGTACGTGAGAATTAAACCAAAGAAAAAAACTTTAAGGCGGAATGCTTGTGCCAAATTGGCTCCCCACTATTACAGACCCTTCGAAGTCTTGGAAAGGATAGGGCCGGTGGCCTATTGATTGGCCTTACTCGGCCATATATTAGTACACAACATATTTCATGTGTCATTACTGAAGCGTTATGTACACGATCCCAATAATATCATACAATGGCAGGGTATACATGTAAGTCAACAACGTAATACAATTAGAAAAAATTAGCTTTCTGATTTGAACTGATTAAAAATCTTGTTGCATGCAGGTAGAACCAGGCGACGAATTCCTGGTAGAACCATAACATATTCTAGATCGGAGAGAAATAACGCTTTGGAAGCGAGTCATCCCCCAAGTAAAAGTGTAGTGGAAGCACTTTAGCCCAAAGGAGGCTACTTGGGAGGACGAAAAAGTTATGTATGAGGCTTATCCAAAGTTGTTCTCAGAGAATGAGTAACACCGAGGACAGTGTTTATCTCAGCGGGGGAAGATGTAACCTCCTATTTTTATTTTTACTTATTGTTATATAAGTTTTTATGACACATTCAAAATAAATAACGAATGAGGCATTCGTGATTGACACTTTAATACTTAAATATTATTTTAAGAGAATAATTTAATGATAATTTTCTTGAGTTAAAGAAGGAAGAAACTGTGTGGTAAAATATTTCAAGAATCCAGTGAAAAGAGGTTGAGACAATTCTGGCAGTTACCTTTCCCAATAGGATTTAAGTAAAAATCCTAAGAGGGAAAGGGGTTATTTGTAGATAGTGGTGGGGGTTAAGCAACGGAGGATTGATCTGAGTTGTCCAGAGCTGGTGTGTGAACCAATGGAATTTGGTATTTACCCTAGAGAAGCAAGAATGGATTTTAAATCCTGAGGTCTAACTTACTGTCTCAGGAAAATACCTTAGTCCGGGTGTAGAGAAAGGGGGGTGCAGAAGACATAATAGCCTCACTCAAGGTTGGGTGGACCAACAGTTACTGGAAGACAAGCCTCGGAAATAGGTATTTCAGTATTTAAAGTTTATTGTCTAGTACTACTAATTGTTGGAATACATTCTAGATAAATGTTATACATAAAAGCAAAAGAATGAGTGCTAGTTTCACATTTATCTCTTACGTACAGGAATGAATAGCAGTTTTATATATGAAATTAAAATACAGGAAGAAATGATAGCTTCACATTTATCTCCTAAGTTCAGGAATGAATACCATTTTTATTTGTAAATTAAAAGTACAGGAATGAAAGATAATTTAATCGATGCATCAGAAAAACCAAAAAGAGATGTTAGAATTAATATTGTTTTTATATCACAGAAAATAAATTCTAGAATTATGTTATCTATATAATCTAGAAAGATAAATTTAATTATCAATAATGTGATGAGCGCTAATACGGAAAGACAACGGTAGAAAAGCTGAGTAAAACTGATTTTGGAACATGTTTCACTGTAATATATTTATATGTAAAAAACATGGTATTTAGATATATTGAAGAATTAATGGAATATAGCGACAGAGAACACAATTTGAAGATTACATCTCAACCGTAAACTTTTTCACGTATTAAAGACCCTAAAATATACATAATAGACAACTTGAGAGATTGTTGAATCTTTATGCCAACAGAGGTAAAAAATATAGGCTGAGGGTTTAGAGCCAAGGCCCATGAAGAGGTTCGAGGCTTGGGTCCCTCACTACCCAATAAAAACACATCATACAAGGATAAACAAACGACCAACATCATTAAGATAGCGCAAAACATATAAATCCAACTGTATGAGCGGTTCAATTTGAGACGAGCCACAATTTTTACAACTTAACCGAATAAGAGAACAAAACGGTAAATTATGAGATTTAATTAGCATCAAACATCCAAAATGAGGATTAGGTTATCACTTATAGAATCCATTCAGGAATATGGAGTTGAAATTACATGTTCAAACAAAAATACAACTAATCTGGAGTTTTGGAAATTGTGAATGTTTTTAACAGTCCAAAACTAAGCAAAAGGGAAAATCCCTAAGAAAACATAGATTTAGACTAGAAAAAGGGCCAAGCCAGATAGGAATTCATCTAACACTCCAGAACCAAGCTTGACCTGTTCATAGGAGGTGTCACCCTTGTCTTGCAATAGAAAATGGGGCAACCATGGTTATTGTCAAGGAAATGTTGGACGGCTGGGTCAGGGTGGACAGTGTAGATGTAAATGGGTCATACATGTAACTGAGAGTAAAGGAAAAGACCCCAAACTTCTGCAGTCCTGCAAGACTCTCATTTCCGGTGCCTGGGACAATTTTTTTTAAAAGGAAAGCACAAGAATTACAAACCGGAGATGACAGATCCTTTATAATGGTAAGAAAAGAGTTAACAAGGAAATTTTATAAGCACAAACAGATATTCACGACCGCATCACTTACCCGCAGAGCTGAGGAAGGAAATCCGGTATTGAAGCCATCGCAAAGATCAAAATTGCGTATTGAACCCTGAACCTTACCTCCATTATAGTTGGGAACCAGTGAAATGGATTATGTTGGCGACACTGTGACTGTGTAGGTTGTAAAAGCCTCCTTCAGAAGAAATTGAAATGCAGTTGAAAATGGTTAAAATACCCCTGTATCATAATAAATAGAGCAATAAAATGGAAATAGGTACACTTCAAAGAAAACCCTGAACCTTACCTCCATTACAGTTGAGAACCAGTGAGACGGATCCTGTCGACAGCACCATGACTGTGTAGGGAATACCCAAGGGTTAAGTCTGAAAGCTAACAGCTTGCAGAGCAGGGCTTCGAACCTCACGGCGGAAAGACTGACACTTTGGCGGGGGGTTGGGGGGTGGGCAGTTACCCTAACCCTCCCCCTTGGAAAAATCTACCATTGATTGCACCCGTAGAGGATCGAATGGCCCAACATTTGCCAGCGGATGATGTTCAGACAGGTGGAGAATATCGCAACTTCCAAGAATGCGGTAGTAAATGTGTAGGGTAAGGAACTCTTTAATGTTTTAATTCATAGTATAGTAATTGCAAGAAAATAGATAGAGCCCAGTACAAGCGGATCTAAAATTTATCAAATCCAGATATTGCATATTAAAACAAATAAATTGTGGAAATTTATTTGGTAAAGGTTCTGAACAAGAGTTCCAAGAAATTAATCCAAAGTCTGTCATTGTAAACATGGTCGGTCAATGTAACCTATCAAATGCTATTAATCATGAAATTTGTTAATGGCATGGTTATAGGTAGATTTTGAAGAATGGGTATAATCAATATAGTGTTGTAAGTGCATGCGTCCTTATTAACTTAATCATTTTTTTTAATTGCAATTAATTAGTATGATAGTGGTTACATTCCCAAAAATCTCAGTATCAATGTTCATCCCACATATTTGACCTCCACTTGTCACATCGTCATTACTTCAAAAATAAACAAGGAAACTCATAGTTGCTCGCAGAACTGCATAAGCTACATGTAGGATAACACATAGATGCAATCAAGAAAAAATTATTTATTTTTAATAGTGGCTACAAAATTTGTGATTATGTAGCAAATATTAATGAAATTAACAAACTAAGAAACAATGATTCATACCTTTCAAAATATATGAAAATAGAAAAACATTGACGTGAACATTACTCATTTAGGTGTGATAAAACTATGTAAGTCAGGCGTAATTATCAAATTAATACCAAAAGATTTAATCACAACTTTTTTTCTCTACCAACTGTAATTTCTCCCTAATTTCAATAATATGTTTGCCATGTTGTTTTGTCAGGGATTTGTTTTGTAGTCTTAGTTTCCTATTATCTTCCTAAAATTCATGAACTTTATTTATAAGGTAAGGAACTACCGTTATATACTTCTCTTTCTAGAACCAACTTTACAGGCATTTGTGAGAATCCTTTTGATTTTTAAAATCATTATCTTATCCAAATGCATCGTTGTTGTCATATTTACTTAAGACAAAATTATCCTTGTAATCTTCAACAAGATTGACTTCTGGATTTTCTTGTTAATGCGAAGGTCCCTAAGGAATATCTATATGGACAGATGGGGTTTAATTCCTTTTATACTTGTTTCTCTTGGCTCGGGAAATATTTCGAGCAATTTTTTTATTTATAACCTAGGATGATGTGATTACATTTTTCCCACATTCAACTATCTTGTTTTTAGGTTCACAATGTCAAAATATTCAAAATCATTTTGCTTGGATTTAAGTTTAACTGTGAGAGTAGGATCAGGTTTTTTTCAGCGAATTCGACCCCTATTATTTTGGCCATACTACAAGTAATTTGGGTGAAATCCAAATCTTCAAGCTCATCCTTTATTCCATATGGAATATCTAATTGAGACTAAAAGATAGGGTTTTCAGGCATTGAATTTTGACGAGGCAGGGAAGCAATTGTTTCTAAATTTTTTTTTTGAAAACCCTCATTAGTTTCTTCAACCTTCAGCAACATGTTTTCCCAACCATTTTCTAGAGGTTTCACAAACTTATCCTTATAAAGAAAAACTCCCCAAGAATCCCCTAGTTGGGTCAATTGAAACCAAAATACGAATTAATCCACAATGAAATAAACTCTTGTGAGGTTTCTTAAAACTCCTCTAGTATAATTTAGACATTTTTGGAATACTTTTATGTAAATATTAAGGGAGATTCAACTTGTAACCCAAAAGCACCACGAGCAACCAAAAACAGTAGTAGAAAACAAATTCATAGCGACCTTCACATGTAATATATCATATGACAGTTAGAAAAAGGTCACGCCATTTTATCTTTAACAGGGTTACAACATACCTTTCACATTGTAAGACATTTTCTTGGAGACATGGAACTTTTCCCAAGGAATGTTTTTAATTAGACAACTCTTAGACCATATTTCAACTTATGAAGATGGTTCCGTAGCTTCAGTGACAAAGGCTTCATCCACAAGAATTACAGCATCTCCTACTCACATGACATTTCTATTGTAGGTGTGTGTAAATTCTTTAGCCTCTTTGACATTATGCCCTAGAAAATCTTGAATGAATTCCCACTATCTTTGTTACACCATTTTTCGGTCATCTAACCTATTATCATTAGATGGACCCAAGTACACCATGTAAGACCAATTTTACCCTAAGTAAAATTGCTTTCACTATGAAAATAACTTAGTAAACCACCTTTATTAAGTTGTTTATGGTCTAAATAGGAAACCCCATGAGGCAATATTAAATAGATCTACATTTGTTTGATTTTCCTCAAGGAATAATTATTTGAACAATAGTTTAATTAATATTCCTAGTTATATTTAACCCAAAACAAGGAAATTAATTAGATAAATCATTATTTATCTTATTATTTTCTAAGAATAATTATTTAAACCTTATTTAAATAATATTCTTTGTTAAATATGACTAAATCACTCTTAAATAATTAAATAAATCATTATTTATTTGATTATTACTCAACCACATCCTTAAAATGATAAATAAATCATTTATTTATTTATTATTTACAAATAAAGGGATTTGACCTAAGTCAAATTCCTTTTCCCTCCAACAAATATAATAAAATATTCCATAAAAGTTGGATCTTGATTTGGTTAATAATATTTTAATTATGCACCAATATCTAGACTAACTCAATATTTTGTTATAAATAGAAGGGTTTTCCCATTCATTTACCACCTTTTATTGCCTAAAGATCACTCTGGATCTATACTTTTGGTCTGACTATTGATCCACCATCATAGTCATATTTTTCTACCATTTTTGTATGGGTTTTCTACACCATCAAGAGAGAGAAGTCTTAGATCTGAAGTGTTGAGAACTTACAAGAACCCATCCCATTGAGGAGAACTGGTAACACCCTTCTGTGTTTTCCTCCCAGGTGCCCATAATACAAAATTCATTCAACATATTCTTGTCTTGTCTACTGGATGCATGGAGTAAATCTTGTTTTTTCTACTGTTTAATGTCTTCTAATGCATAGATCTAGATTTTTGCAGCATTTATCTTGATCACCTAACTGCATATCTGAAGATATTGGCAGCCATCTTTGCTGTTAGGGTTGTTTTTTATGCACAGCTAAAGTGGTCCTTTTTCGTACGCTTGGAATTAAGATTCATACTAACAATTGGCGACTCCACACAAGTTTACGATTACGACCGCTGTCGTTTTCTGATCCTTGCATATCCAGCTGCTTCAAGCCCTAGGATTTCTCTTTAGCCCCTTGTTTTTTCTTTTCTTGATGTTTTTTTTAACCTATAAAACCCTAAAATGATAAAAAATCTAACTTCCGCATGTTTTCGGACCTATTGCACGGGTGACAGACATCAGCCGCAACTGAGATGACAATTTTTTCTGAAATCTGCAACCGAGAGTGCCATAAGTGTAGGTCACACTTTTTGGCCCAAAAACTGCAACCTGGACCCTTAGGATGCACCTTTCAGCCCAAAAACTGCGACCTCTACTGAAAACATGTCAAAAACTGTGACCTGGACTTTTTGCTGGAATTTTTCTGAAAGTTTTATGGGTTTGTTTAAGCCTCTGTTCAGGGTTTTCTGACCTTCGTCTCCGCCCATTTTGGACCTGTACTTGTTCTATTTTTCTCAACTAAGTGGGAAACTAACCTCCTAGGGCTTCAGTATCCTCCACTTCTTGTGGAAGATCTTTTGCTGTTGTAGGTTGTCTGAAATTTCAGAGTCTTCAGCCATTTTTCGTAATCTGATACCTCACCTTCAGATCCGCTTCAGATCGACTTGTTATCCATCCAAATCACCTCATTTAGATTTGTTTGGGTTTTCCTCTAGGGTTCACTTTGCTTCCCTCCTAGAGATAGCCTTTCGCCACCTCTTTTTACAGCAATTTTTCCTCGGATCTGTTGTTGTTTCTGCATCACTTTTCAGTAGATTTTGTCCATTAGATCCCTATCCCTCCTGACCTTAGATCTATTGGTTGTTTTAGTGTGTTTTGATTATTTTTTTACTCACCTATAGACTAGTTGTTGATAGGCTTGCCTCCTTGGGTTTATATTATTGCATTATTAATTGTTTATTTTATGTTTTTGCAGGCTTATATACTGTCATTTGTAGGTTTATTTGTAGCTTTACAGCACAATTTTTCTTTTTCTCTACAAACTGTTGAACACTTAGTTAAACTGAGAGGGGGGGGTGGTGAATCATTTTAACACATTCATGGACTTCAAAAAAAATTCATTAAACTTTATTAACACCTTCATTTCATGATCAACATAATATGTGAGCAATCTTTATTTGTGAGTAGTAATTAATAAGCAGATTAGATAATGTACCAACAGTCTTAATATGTGAGCAGCAAGTATTAAGCAAAATAGATATACCATATCAACACAGAGACATCATGCACATAGACACCAGATATAAGTGGAAACCCTAAAGGGAGAAAACACATCTTATTATTGTTGTGATGCAAAGGCAAGCTCCAACTCCCTCTCACCACTGATTTTCTGTAGGCACCAACCTATAGGAGGCTCCTACCTTAGTCAGCTACAACTGACATTTTATCAAGCTACAACTTAATGTGGAAGCACCAACTCCCATCTATTTTCTGCAGGCTACAACCTACAGGAGGCTCCTACCTCAGTCAACTACAACTGACATCTATCAAGCTACAACTTGATAGGGAAGCTACAACTTCCTTACTCTTTCAAAAGAAAAACACTTGCTGATTTACCTTGGATATCAATTTTGTTCTGTACCATCTTCACTGCTATGCACCAGTCTTCATATCTGCCTTATATCATTTCTACATATTCTCATATTCACTTTCAGCTCCTCCTTCTTCTCTACTCAACTCCTCCTTCTTCTCTACCTCACTGCTTCATTTTTGCATTCTCTAACTTTTCACAACATCTCGTTCTGCTCCTCCTTCTTCTTATCTTCTCTGCCTCAATTCTGCAGTCTCCAACTTCTCTAACCTCTTATGCATATCAAAGTGATATCATTTATAGATTTTGCCTCATGACTGTTTGTATTCCACCGGGAATTAGAAGTGAATATCCTTGACTCTTCGACTTCTGCCTTCTCATACATTCGCCCAGCTCATTCAGAAAAATATTACAATATGTATACATTTAAACATTACAGTGGGATGGTTTTTCCCTCTGGAGACTTGCCAATGCATCATGAACAATGTAAAACCAATTAAAACATTTACATTCAGTTACAATATGGATTTCAAATCAACCCATTTTTCCTTTTGAATCACTGCGTGTTTTTCTTTTTTGTTGTTGTCTCTATCTTTTTCTGTTTTTACACGCTTTCCTATTCATTGCAGTTGTGTAACTGCTACATATATAACTATCCTTTTTTATATAACTCAACCAACTCTCGGCGTAGTATTAAAAGACCTTTTTAACATGAAAAACACCCTTTCAGGCCCACTAGCTGACCTTTTCTTATTCTCCGTTGCAATGAGCCTCATCCAAAGATTTCCAATTATGATTACTCCTCTTGTGATGGTTCCGATGCGATTGATCACAAACGCGAACTTCATTAACATGTTCCGTTGTTCTGCCATTTCTCCGATGCGATGGTTCACTGTTCATAGATATATGTACATATATATATTGTTTCATATATATATTTGCCGCTTTACTTTCCTTTTACTCTTCAGCTTTGGTTAATAACTCAGAGAAAACATATGTTAAAATTTTCTTTTGCATAGGGCCCACTTTGTTGCCCTTAAAGCTGGAAATCAACCACACAAAATCACCGTTTATAACATATCGGGTCCTCATTCTTTATTGCGATCACAATATCGCAATCGCATCCTCCAACAGTTTGGTGCGATTAACAAAGGGTCCCACTAGCTATCAAGCGATTCACAAATCTGCCATCCATCCTTCATAAAATCCGACGGCTGTCATTCGATCGCTCAATCGCAATCGCAATTTTCAATTTGTTCGTCTCTCGTTCTCCGCTGATGCGATTGAGTTCTGCGGATCTGATGGATCATTTACTCGCTCTATAACCTTTCGGGTTCGGTATTTATTCTTTCCCTTGGCCCCACATATTCAATGGTTAATACACATTCATCAAGGTTTGTATAATTCGACCGCATATATTAAACCAACAATAAAACTTCGCCCAGCACATATAATTAAGTTGAAATCCTCGGGCCCATATTACCTTTGCACTACAGCTTTGAATAGGCTCGCCTTTCCACAAACAGGCTCAATCTTGGTTATAATATAACCCAATGCACACCTTAACCTCTGACCTTGGGTTTTAGCCTTGGCATATTATAACGCAGAAAACATATCATAACACCATCCTGCTTGGTCTAATTTCTCTGCATTAGAATTCTATCATATTACCATTACAAGAGCCTTAATACCTTATTGTTTTCAATTTCTCCTCTTATGAAACCCAATCACATATATCCACTTTTATGTAACTAAATAAAGGTTTGATCTTAATTAATTCAACCCAACGCACATTTGCATGAACCTTTGGCTATAACGAATTACATAAACTTCGACCTTAATATAAATATTGGTCATCAACATGTATTAGGGCCTGGGCCCTGGTGTTAACATACCCTTGCCATCTGATGGCTCCAAACTCATTGCGCTCCAACCATTGATCAGACGAACATCAATGAATATCGCGCTTTTTAAATGCTCGGGATTTACTCGCCAAAAATCACGCGATATTTGTGGTTTCTTGAAACCACCTTTGCCTTACGTGTCACGCAGATATGCACATAATGTTTTTTCACCAAATCTATTTACCACTTCTAATTCGCGCGATACTATCGGTATTGGGTCTCCAACCCACTTTCACTGTTCCTTCATGGTTCCGGTTTGCACATGGTTCTGTCCCGCATAATATCAACATTTCATTTATTTGATTTATAACTCCTCGTTTCGATTATTCTCCCTTTGATACATAGCTCCACCTTTCATTCTGTTTCCTTCATCGCTCTGCCACTGAAGCATCATTCCATGCAGGCTTCATTCAACTCTGCATTTTTAATTTCATGTTAGGGCTCGATCTCACCGAGATCCGAACATGCCTTCGACCCCTTCAGCCTTCGATTGCCATTATCAACTAAATCATCCTCCTCCGTGGTTCCAACCAGGAACTCTCATCATGTTATATGGGCAACCTCTATGTTGCTTCTCACAATGAATCAACACACTGACATTACTATAACACAGGGTTTTATCACACAATTCCCCATGCCAGTCAATCAGTAAAGGCGCAACAATTGGCCCTTCTGCAACCTATTCTATGCAGATCTCTCCTACAGCTCTACGCAGCTCTCAGCAGGTTTGTGCTTCAATTCACTGCTTGTCTGTGCTTCAATTCACTACTTGTCTCTGCTTCAATTCATTGCTTCCTCTGCTCCTTGACTGATGTTGCTACTGGTGTCTAAGCTGCCTCTTTTGTCTCTGCTACTTCCTAGTGTCTGAGTTACCTCTCTGTTATTTTTCTTCTCTCTTTGCTGCCTCTACTACCTGTCTTCCACTTTGCCTTATTGCTGCTCTCTTTGTCTCTCTCTACTTCTATGTTGCTCTCTTTGTCTCTCTTGCTAGGTGTTCCTCCTTTGCCATCTCCTTTGCCATCAATGACAACATTTCCAACACAAACGTCTAGGTTTAAAAATTAAAATTTACACACTTCACACGCACACCCTAAGCGAAAAAGGGCTTGGTTAACACCGCCAAGCAAAGACTCTAAAACATTGAAATAAATTGATCATGCACCTCTTTGCCCTTGTTTCGACATTGTAATCGATTGATCCTGCACCTCCCTACCCTTGTCAGTCTCTTTTTCCTTTGTGTCGTGTTTGTGTCGTCATCATTGCACCACCAAGGCGTTCATCCCAGAGACTTCTTAGCCTTCATCCTTAGTTTCTGGTAGGAATACTTACCCCTCCGTGTAGGATTCAAGTTATTCCTCCACTCTTCTTTTGGTCCTTTCGGTTCTCCTTCTCATTTTGCCTTCGGTTCTCCCCCTGACACCTTCACCATGTCTGGTGCAGGACCTTATGTTGGTGGTAACCCTGGCCCTCATGCTGGGAATACCACTAGTGGGACCACAACGGACACTACCACGGCTACACCCTTGCTCCCCTTCATGGCAGGCCTCAGCCTCCCTGATTTCGACCAGTTGATAAACGACCCTATACACCATGACGCTAGTTGGCCTGCTATGCCAACGAAGCTCCCTTCCGACATCCCAAGGTTTGAATGCCTTGCTGGAGAAGATCCTACAAATCATGTTAGATCTTTCCACATGTGGTGTTCATCTAACTCCATTACTGATGACTCTGTCCATCTTCGGTTTTTCCAACGTACGCTTACAGGTGAAGCTTCTAAGTGGTATGTTGATCAGGACCCTTCCTCTCATACCACCTTTACGACTATTGATCAGGCTTTCCTGTCTTACTTCCAGCTTCCCCTTCGTTATGACATTGGTACCAAACTCTTGACTTTTTTCTATCAATCGTCTACCACTCGCCTTTCCGACCATGTCCAGGAATGGTAGAGAAGAAAGAGCCTATGTCAAGCTCCTAACTTCGAAGACCATGTCTACATGGATTGATTCCTTAGATCTCTTTTGCCACCTATCGGAAAAGATGTCGCATCGCACTTTCCTCAAACTGAAGAAGCCGCTCTCCAAATTGTGTTAAAATATGACCTAATCTGCACTCAGTCGGGTTATGTTTATACCATTCTACCTGATCTTCCCAGACCCAGTGGTGCCAACACACTGGGGGAATCTCACGTTGCCGACGGTATCGTTGGAGCTTTCTCTAATCCATATGCTCAACCTCCCATGGGCTATGGTTTTCCTCAAGGGAGCAGCACCTCCTACACTTTTCCCCCTCCTGGTAGCACATATCCAGGATTCAACATGCCTCCTCTTTTTTCCCAACCTACTGTTTACCACACTATTCACTAACCTCCTTATTATCCATATCCACAGCTTGGTGCTCTAGCGCCTCCAACATTGGCACCTCCTCCTCCCTTGCCTTCTCAACCCCCGCAACAACAACCATCGCCCCCTCAGGGGTAGGTGTATGTACAGTAGGGCACGACTAATCCTCCTCCCTCAAAAAAGAAAAGGAAAGGCACTCAAAATCAAACTACCCCTTGTAATCCTGGACCTAATCAAGGTAATGCTCCTAACACTACGAACTAGAAACAGGGCACTCAGCCCAAGTAGGACAGGCATGTTCGAATGAACAAGCCCTATTATTGTTGTGGTGTTTATGGTCATTACACGCATGATTGTCCTCTTTTGCCACAGATGCAGCAGTTGTGGGAGTCTCAAGCAACTTTGAGAGGACAACAAGCGGTCCCTTCTGTTCCTCCCAGTCCTACACCTATTCAACCGGCTGTGCTTATCGATCCTTTCCCTCAACAAGGATTTGTTGCTACCCAACCACCTGAAGGTCAAGTGGCCACTCAACCTCTTCCATATGATACCTCCAATTACCAAATGCTCATGATGAACTCTAATCAACCTCCAACCATAGACATCAATCTTCAGATTCAGTCCCGTCAGTACAACAAGCCTCCCGCTACGTCTATCCCCGAGCCAACTCCTTCAGTCTCTACAGAGCCTCTTTCGACACCTAATGGTCCCTTGCAGATCCCTCGGCCTAGGGCAGAGGTTCATACCAAGATCCCTAAGGGACCACTACGCTGAAATACTGCTTCTGGAAAAGATTCCCATTCGTATATCATAGTAGATGATCTGGCTCAATCTCATGCTGTCATTTCAATGCTGGAACTCCTTCAGTCGTGCCCTTCACAACGAAAATCTCTACTATCTACCATGGGCACTGTAGATCCTTCTGATGATCAATTTATTTTCTTTGATGTTAACCAGTCAGAGCATCCTCCTCTCCTAGCTTCCGTCGCTTTCCAAGTCCCAGTCAAGATCCGAAACACCAACGTTTCCCGATGCATTATTGATGAGGGGGCATCCACCTATGTGATGTCCACTTCGGTTTGTAAGCAACTCAGATCACCTGAGTTGGCTCCTTCCACAATCACTCTCCGAGCGTGGGATGGCCACGCTTCCTAGCCCATTGGCTTATTCCGCAATTTTCCTATTACTCTTGTGGGCAAGGTTGTTTGCCTTGATGTAGAATTCATAGATGCCCCCTTAGATTACAACATTCTATTGGGTCGTACCTACACTTATGCGATGTCTTCTGTCCCTTTCGCGGTCCACCGCAATATTTCCTTCCCTCATAACAGAAATATAGTCACCATTGACTAGTTGACATATTACGAACTGAAGTCTCAGACCTCCCCTGAGTCCACTATATCTTTGATGGCCAACAAGCAAACTATCGATCCTTTGACCAATGTTTCACACAGAGTCTACAAAGATTCCTCACTGCTTGGTACATTCCCTGGTCTTCCTCCTCCTGTCTCTGATCCCAGCTCATCGAATGTTTGCATGATGCAATCGTCTCGGGTTTCCCTCAAGCGGCTCGCCTCGGCTAGTCAGCGGCCTCCCCGCCCTCCGCAGCCTTCTCCTAGCCCCTCGATTCAACCTTCTGGACCTCCTCCTCTTGGCCCTTCAGCTATTACTCATGAGCCTCCTTACCCTCCTGGAACAGTTCCTCTAGGCCTTAACCATTTAGGAGCTGTCCCGCTCGGCCATTATCCCTCCGGTCAGATACCATTCCTAGCTCCCCCACCAGAAGTTTATACGAAACCTGTCATGGCCACCCTCTCTCTTCCTTACTTGACCCTTGGGATTCCCATCTGGTACCTTGATCCTTTAGTGGCTACCCCACCAGGACAACCTAAACCTTATCTTTCTTTGACCCCGGTTCAACTGGTCCCCCTGACTTCTCCCGCTACAACAGTGCCTCAACCACCTCAACAGGAACCACCTCCTATTGCGACTGCTTTGGGTAAGAAGGGCAAAGCTTGCAAGAGGGCCTCCAAGGACAAGGCTGCTCCGATGGACCCAACACCTCCCCCGCCCGCAAAGCCCTGTGCTTTGTGTGATGTCATCAACCATGCCACCCATAAATATCCTGAACTGCCCCGTATCAAGCCCATGGTTAAAGTTGCATTCCCTGAGTCTACGGTACCTGAAGTCTCTATTTCTTCCTCGACTGTAACCAAGAATCCTAAAAATATTCACAATAACCAACCTTGTGCATTGTGTTATCTCCATGGCCATTATTCTCACCATTGTCCCTGCCTTACGCATTATCGCGCCTTGTTAGAGGTAGTTCAGGAGTACGAGATTGAACAAAACCAATCCACCTCTCTCGTACGTACGCAGTATGTTGTAGGCTAGATTGAGGATTTACCCACTCCCATTGACATTCCCCCTCCTGATGTCAAGATGAAGGAGCTTGCAGCCACCATCCTCTACTTTCATCATCCATGAGACCCTAGGTGGAAGCTCCCACCGAATCTTCCCCTATTGTTTCGCTTGACCTCCCTTCAGTGATCACCCTGGGCTCAACATCAGTAGATCCCTTATCTGCTTGTTCTTCCATCATCCCCCTGTGATGATGCACATGTGAACCTTTCTTCTCATGATGATGAGTCAGGTAGCTTCGCCGCGTCATGTGGTCTTCCTTCCTCCAGTCACTCCATCTTCTATTGCGATGATGACATCATGGAAGCCATGTCCACCCCTGACTTCATCTTTCCCACCCATAAAAGAGATAGCACCACCTGTGCCTATGGTGAATATCGTGATCTCAGCACAAGCTACACCTCCAGTAGCTCCCACACTCCACCTCACTGTCGATGTGTGAGTAGTAGACATCTTACCCAGATCACTCCCTCTCGTGGAGTGTGTTCAATTTCTACTTTGTGCTCAGGTTGCCAGCATTGTTCATCATCCTCCCATTTATTGTCTTGTGGCACCTTTCATATGGACCTCCCATCCACACCTTATATTGGTTTTTCTGATGGTGCAAGTCGCTACTCCAAGAATTTAGCCTCGGCAGGTTGGGCCATTTTTACCCCCTTGCACTCCCTTGTTCTCTCAAACAGGGTATGCATTGGTACTGCTACAAATAACCAGGTCAAATATGATGCAGTGTGAGGTTTATTATTTGATGCCCTTTCACATCGCATCCTACACCTTCATGTTCATTTAGATTCCCTACTTCTTGTCATGCAATTGAATGGTGTCTATCGTGTGCATAATGCTATCCTTTTTAGAAGATATTTATGAGTGAAGCTTTTATGCGTGAATTTGAAATCATTACATTCAGTCTTGTACCTAGAGCACAAAATCACTATGTAGATAGCATTGCAAACCATATTCTAGATTGGCATTTAGCACACGCATTTAACACAAGACAATAACATAAAAATATCAAAACAATGCATATCTATAATATGTGTCGTATAAAATGTTTTAGAGTCCATCTACTCTAATACATATGACATGCCCATAGCATGTTACAAAACTCAAAACTAGGAGCACCACCTGCCCCTACACACTAATCACTATCTGGAGGATCTTGAACCAATGGTTATGCTCCTGTAGATCATAGATCACGCATACCCTGTCCGACCATCACCATGCATCGCATGACCCCTCACCACTCAGAGGGTATACCAATACATGTCTCTATGCACTGGTAATCTAAGTCTTGCTAGCCGCGGTCTGAAACACCAGTCAGAAGCCTCTCACATATATGATGGATGTCCTCCAGGAGAGTTGTTGCATCCTCATTTCACTGTGCCCTCGGTTCAGTAGATCCTGCAATCCCCGATACTGCAGGTCGCCCCATGTACCCGACCAGTTTTACCGGTGCTATATTTGCATACCAAAATCGAAAGAATCAGTACCACATACAATATTCTAGAACTTTACATGCAAATAAAAGTTTAGCAATTTGTCACTTACCATCGAGTCCCCATATTCGACCAGGCAGAAGTGGCAGATCCGAGTCCCCATAATAACTCATCCCACTATAGGGATATTTTTCTATATATAGTGGCATCTGACCCCAATGAACAAAGAACTCGGGTCGAAACACCCGTCCAACTGCTCCACCTCCTCCTCTGCATAGTAGTTTCCCCCACCGACATATCCTAGGCTCTCTCGGGCCCCCATCTTGGAGTTTTATGCGAGGTCGAAGTGTTGGGATCTTCTCAAAGAAGAATGAGCACAAAACTATACCATATGCACAGTCATGGTTCACTTGTCGCTTGCATAGTGACAATTATCATTTCAACGATGACAACATCATCTAGGCCCACCCATAGTAGGTCCCACTCAAAACACTCTCCAAAAGCATCATTTGCCCTCCAGTGATGTGATGGAGTGCCTGGTTTCCCGAGATCCGCAGCACCACTACGGCCACAGCACGGGTCTCTAACCTCTCCAAATCCCTGATGGGTATCCGAGTCCCCTTGACTTGGAAACCTAGTCGACAATGGTGCTCTACAAACTCTATGATATTCCACCCCCGTGGTAAGACTGGCTAAGTATTCCCTACCATCCCAAGTGGTGGGAGACCAGTAAGGAAATATATATCTTGGACTGTCAACTCGAACCGGTGCTCCTGCACTATAAAGACCTCATGGTTTGGGTCCCAATAGCTGACAATTCGGGCCAATAAGGGCTCTCCAACTCTCATCAACGAGTTCTCCACAAACTTCAGAACCCCAAACCTAGCCAAATCACTGCGGACACCTTGATCCTCTTGGATCTCCAACTGTAATGCACCCAGGTCTCTCTCTCTCCAATTGATCCATAATTTTGCCATATCTGCAAAAAACCATAATATTTGTCAGTATATAGATAGGAAAGACTATATCTCATCATAAAATCCTAGTGCTTAGCCAAAAAACAACATGGAAAAACCCCTCCTTGATAGGTCACACTTTTCAGGCCCAAACCGGGGACAGGTCGCAGTTTTTTGCCCAAAACCTGCTACCCAGGTCGCACTTGTTGCCCCAAAAAGTGTGACCCAGCTGTGAAGAGGAGAAGGGATCTGTTCCTCAGCCCTGAGGACCTAATCTAAACTTTCAATCCACTAAAAAGAAAGAGTAGGGTTAGGCCTCTTACCTGCAACTGACGGATCTCGATTCCAACAGTCGGTTTGTCCACTACGATCGCTGCAAGATTTAGGGCCTTCTCTCCTCTCTACATTCACCACAGCTCCACATTCAAAAGAATGAATTTGAAGGGGAAATGCCTTAATAAAAGAGAAACCCCTGATTTTTCTTTCACCTGCTACGACCCAACCATAGCTCAATTTTCCAAACCATCTATACCGTTGGAAAGCTCTCACCGAGCCTTCAAATGGGTATCTATTAATTTTTCGTGATTTTATACTTCACTGGGACACTTTTTTTCCAAGAAGGGTCACTTCAACACTCCTCAAAATCGAATTTTTTCACCTGCAACACTTGTACTTGGGGGCACCACTTTGCCTTCATAACTTTTCCATGCTTGTGTCGATCTTCGTCGTGAGTAATCATCATGTACTCATGTTTTTATGGTCCCCATTGGCCCATTTTTCTGCGTGGCAGCACCATCGAATCGCCCTTGTTTAGAGCATTCGATTTGAGTCATCATTACATTCATGGAGTCTATCCTGAGTCCCTTGTATCCCGCTATAGTCCTCCATCCTTCATCGCTTGGTTCCTCTCTCATTTCGCCCATTATGGCCTTCAGTCCCATTGTCCCCTATCCACCATGATATTGTGTCAGTCGCTTCTAGGTCATCCATGCCCTTTATGCTCTAACAAGGGAAGTCATCCGTCCGCTACTCAGTACCGCCCATTTCATCATCACCCCTAGTGTCCGTCTGTCAGTTGCTCTAATATTTTCTCTCATGCCTTAGCTGAGGACCTCTTATTGCCTCACCTATGGCGGACCTCCTTCTGTCTACATTAGATCATTTATTCCAGAAGACAGGTCTAGAGGGCAGTGTACCTTGGTTCCAACTTCCACTCTTTTTCGGTGCCTTAGATCAGGAAAAGGGACTCCTTATAGCCCTTTGACTTGATTGTTTCAAATTCCTTTTCCCTCCAACAAATATAATAAAATATTCCATAAAAGTTGGATCTTGATTTGGTTAATAATATTTTAACTATGCACCAATATCTAGAATAACTCAATATTTTGTTATAAATAGAAGGGTTTTCCCATTCATTTACCACCTTTTGTTACCTAAAGATCACTCTAGATCTACACTTTTGGTCTGACTATTGATCCACCATCATAGTCATATTTTTCTACCATTTTTGTCTTCGTTTTCTACACCATCAAGAGAGAGAAGTCTTAGATTTGAAGTGTTGAGGACTTACAAGAACCCATCCCATTGAGGAGAACTAGTAACACCCTTCTGTGTTTTCCTCCCAGGTGCCCATAATACAAAATTCATTCAACATATTCTTGTCTTGTCTATTGGATGCATGGAGTAAATCTTGTTTTTTCTACTGTTTAATGTCTTCTAATGCATAGATCTAGATTTTTGCAGCATTTATCTTAATCACTTAACTACAGATCTGAAGATATTGGCAGCCATATTTTCTATTAGGGTTGTTGTTATGCATAGCTAAAGTGGTCTTTTTTCGTACGCTTGGAATTAAGATTCATACTAACAATCTTGCCTATTTAAAAGGGACAAATATTCCTCGTAGGCCTCTACCATTTCACAACCAGGGGGTTTGATTCTTGCAACCAAATCCATTTAAAATGTACCAATATTACTTATATGAGGATAATATAGGGTTTGACTGAGTCATCAGAGAAGATCGGAAAAACATTCAACTAGGGTTTTGAAAGAGTGAAAGTTGACATAACAATGTACTAGATACCTCTGTAAAATTGTCAGAGCATGGTTTCGAATGGGGTGAAACAATAGTGGCATAAAATTTAGCTAGGTTTGGGTATGAACCAATTTGAAATGACAGTGAGGGTTAGTACCATAAATAGAGGGTTGAAGTAATGGTGGTTCTAAAACATAATCACATGAATCAAACCTTAGGATTGTTCATAGTAACCGTAATTCATCTGTTGGGCGAGGAGTGTGCCATTAAAACCAACATGGCCATATAATCACTGAGACTGATCAAACATTTATTACCAACCTTATCACATATTGAATGCTCCATTCACTCCCTGACTTTGCATCATTAAGTTCAAAAGCATAGGAATCAACATAAAAAAAATTAAATTAAAATAAAATCATATCCAAATAGTGTTATCCATTAATCACATAGGTTTGAATCGCATAGGTTCAATCCATAGTTTAAAAGGGTCAAGAAAAATACAATTATGAAATTAGCATTTGAAGATACCATTAGCCATATGAATTGTATGAACCATTTACCAAGGGGTCAATCCCTAATGGTATTGGAACTAAGAAATTACGGTGTCCATATAACATAAAGTTAATGAAAACAAAATGGTTTCAATATTTCAAGAAAACAAAAGGACAATCTCTAACCCATATATCATTTATAATGACATTAGAAATCCATCAATTTATTAAAGATAATCATTATGAAAATAAACCATGGAGCCAATGTAAAGAAACTTGTTCCAAATATCAAACCAAGAATCAAATAGACAGTCGTGAATAAATGAAGAATTTTATCATTTATCAAAAATCAAACAACCAATAAGAAGAAAATATTTATGTTCAAGATCAATAAGGCAATCAAATAATCAAATAATCAAAATTAAATATAAGCAAGAGGGGTCCCATATCATATAGAGAAAATGGAACAAAAGTTGTTAGGAAGCCAACAAGTTCTAAATGTTGTATTATGAATATCTTCATCTTTGATGCACACCTAGTGGTACCCAAACCTCAAATTGATCTTTGAGAATATTGAAGCTCCAACTAGTTGATCAAATAGGTCATCAATCCTTGGAAAAGGTTATATATTCTTGATTGTGGATTTTTTAAGCAATCTATAATGTTGTGTAACCAACTCAAAAAGAGAAGAAATGAGATATAAACGCCTTAGAAATGAGCCACTTCGAGGGGGCAACCTCCAATACATTACATAAATGAACAATTCTTGGATGATACAATTTACAAAACCTCCTTTCTATATATAGGAGTCCATGGGGCCATAATGTAATCCTAGTGGGCCACAATGTAATCCTAGCCGACCTAACAATAATAATGTGTGGGCACAATAATAACAATATGGGGGTTACAGGGGTACAATAATAACAATAAGGGGGGCTACACTAACATATTAAGGCACTACACTATTAATATAGGGGCTTAACATGCCCCTCGCCTTCAAACAAGTGTTGTCCTCAACGCTTGATTATTTCTTGATGCTTCTGTATAAAATTCTCATCGTCCCATGTGGAATCTTCTACAGGAAAGTTCTTCCACTTGTTGAGATAATTTGAAATTGATTGTACTTGTCGAGTTCTTGTTTCTGTGACTGCTTCAGAACTTCTTTCGATGTGATATTGATCTTCTGGTTGTTTCATTTGATTTTGCACCAAAGTTAGGTTATCCTTTGAGAGTTGGAGAACTTGTTGTTGATGCTTATTGTGATATTCCACTACTTTATCATCCATAATATATTTTATTTGATCCTTCAAACCATCCAACTTAGCCTCCATTTCTACTTTTAAACCATCTATTTCATCTTCAATTGCTCTTCGTAAGATCGAAACTTGTTGCACTTGGTACCGTAATTTTGATATCTCATACTGCAACTCTTCCTCTTCGTGCGTCATAGTATAGCTTTTTGAGGGATTAATGGGTATGGAATTATTTTTTGGAGGCATTATAGAACCCATTACTGAAAAAAATTCTTCAATATGCCCTTGGAATCAATTCAACTTGATTCTTCAAACAAGACTTATGCAATTCGGAAAAAAATTACACACCTTTTACTAGCTTTGAGGAGCTCGATATTGAAATTGTATTATCTCTGTGCTTGAAAATCTTCGATATCTGAAATTCAGCCCTGTAGTAGCTCTCTAAAGCTTATTTTAAATGCCACAGGTCTGACTTGATTTTGATGCTCCAAGACAAAGTTGTGTCCAATCTCCCACAATGACCTAATTCTGGACTGGTTCAGTAGAGCGAACGTGTACGACTTGCCACGTGTCACTGTTTTGTCCTTTGTCTCTGAAATTGATAGCGAAGAAACTACAAGTTGTGTACTTGTGACCACTTTTGACGGCACTCCAATCCAATATTCAGAGAGAGATTTATTGAACTTTTCCCACGATCACCTCTTTGAGATGAAATTCAGGAGCCTGAAAAAGCACTACCTTCCACAGATCATATCTCCAAAAATATTGCGAACCAAGTTCTGAAGTTTTTTGACGAATTTCCTCAGGATTTCAGCTTCGCACCATATGAATTTCAGACTCTGACCCTTCGTAAAAAAAAAATTATAGCGCAAATTCCACGATGACCTGTTTATGAGCCTGAAAACATACCTAACTTCCACAGATGATATCTCCTCAAATATTGCGAACCAAGATCTGAAATTTTTAGAAAACCTTCCTCAAGATTTCAGCTTCGTACCCTAGAAATTTCAGCTTCTGAAGCTTCGTAGAAAAAAATTTATAGCGAAAATTCCACGATGACCTGTTTGGAGCAGCGAAACCCTAGAATCCCAAAGCTCTGATACCAAATGTTGTGTAACCAACTCAAAAAGAGAAGAAAAGAGATATAAACGCCTTAGAAATGAGCCACTTCGAGGGGGCAACCTCCAATTCATTACATAAATGAACAATTCTTGGATGATACAATTCACAAAACCTCCTTTCTATATATAGGAGTCCATGGGGCCATAATGTAATCCTAGTGGGCCACAATGTAATCCTAGCCGACCTAACAATAATAATGTGTGGGCACAATAATAACAATATGGGGGTTACAGGGGTACAATAATAACAATAAGGGGGGCTACACTAACATAATAAGGCACTACACTATTAATATAGGGGCTTAACATATAATCAATACACAACCTTAATCTGTCATCCTTATTCTTCACAAATAATATAGGTTCTCCCTAGAGTGATACATCGGGTCTAATATATCCTTTTTCTAACATCTCTTTCAATTGTAGCTTCAACTCTACAAGCTCTGGTGTACTCACTTGGTATGTCGCCTTGGATACTGGCATTTATCCTGAAAATAATTCGATTGAGAAGTTAATTTCCCTTCTTGGAATAAATCCTAGGATATTTTCAAAGAACACACCGTTGAATTACTTTATTACTAGGTACTATTCGATTTTTATCCTTTCCACCTTTGATTCGTTGGTTACTTGCACAACATATAAATTGCACCACTTTCTGCTACACTTCTCCACTTGTAGTGTGGTGATCTTCTAAACTGTCACTAGCTTCATTTTTCCTTGCAACATCACTGCCTCACCTTTGTTATTGAGGCATTCAATTGATTTAATGAAGCAATGAACCTTGGTTCTATGGCTTGCCATCCAATATATACCGACTAATATATTGCATGGACCCAGTGGTAATAAGTTTTTACTTGTAGTCATGGGCATATTACCTATCATGACTAGGCATTATTTCACTACATGTTCAAATTGTTTCTTTGTCCTCATGGCCAATTGGACTAGCCACGACCTATCATCGGCAATGTTCTTCCATCTCAATCATGGATGCTTGGTGATTGGCCTTCTTGATCTCCAACACAACATAGATCTCTAGTACACTCTCAGAAACATCCTTCATTGTCTCCACTTCTTGGGCATTGTATGTCCTTGGACCATTCCGTTCTTGTTGAGGAAAATATATCTATTGTTAGTTATGTCCACACATCCAAAAATGCACAGGTCCTCCTTTGAACCTCTCTGTTTCTTCTCTTGTAGGTTTGGTGAATTGGTCCTTATCAACAATGGTATTCTTCTATTGATACCCATCCTTGGTAGAAGTGGAAAACATCACATTTCCTTCCACCGACTTTGGTCCTTTCCCTTTAAAACTAGGTTTTCCCTTCATTTTCTATTCAATCCTGAACTCAAGCCTATGATTTGATTGCTCATAGAAATACTTCAGTTTCGTAATGGAATCTTCCAATGTTTTAGGCTAGTTGAATTCTATCATATCCATGAATTCATGAGGAAATCTACTAAGACATCTATGAATATGTTTCTTTGCAACCTTGATGTAAGGCATATATCACAGCAGCTCCATAAATCTAATCCTATATTCATCCACTGACAGCTACTCAAGTTTTTGCTCATAGAATTCCTTGGCCCTTTGGTCATAGTATTCTTCAAATAGATACTTGTCCCTAGAGTAGGTTTCAAATCTCCTCCATGAAATTTCTTTATCTTTCATATATTTTACATTCCTCAAATATTTCCACCAAATATCATCCTTTCCCTCCGGGTTGAAGATGGATACCCTTTCCTTCATGTTCTCAGAGCAATCATGTACCCTTATTCAATACTTCTTCATCCCTAGAAGTCATGACTTTGCTTCCTTGGCCTTCCTTACCTCTCTATTGAATGTAGGAGGTTTTTCGTTCTTAAATTATTTTGGCACAAATTCCCTTCCTTTTCTTATATGTTGGTGATATGTTTTAGTTCCAACACTAAACAATTTCTCATCGATGCTTGACCTCCTTTGTAGAGTACTTAGTGGAGTTTAACCTCTCATTATATCCTCACTTACTTGCCTATGTCTTTTCTTGGATATGTTTCCTTCTGCACCATCAGTTTTCAATTCTTGTCTTCCAAGTTCTGGTGGACTTTGTTTTCCTTTATCCTTTCCAAGGTGGCTAGCACCTGAATCATGTTGTCAATGCCTTTGCAAATATGGAAAGATTCACAATATGATGGAATTTACTTATTATTTCTTCTCTGGATCCACTACAAGCATCTCATTGTCATCCTTGTAGCTTCTCATCTAGCTCTTATGCTTCTAATTGTGTTTGTCCAGTTAAGGGATTCTTCCTCTATCCTATTTTCTAATTGACTTTTCTTCCTCGCATTGGTGTCATTTATCAGGTTTGTGTCACACCATTTTGATGCTCGTTCCTAACATCTTCTTATGTGATTTCATACACACATAACTGTTATCCAATCCATAATACAAATAATAATATGTTCATTACCACCTTGGTAACTCTACCATGAGCATATTGTTATGAGGTTATCTGAAACACCACTTTCCAAATTAGTATGCCTATTAAGAAACAATAACCATATAAAAATCAATTCCTTGCATATAACATGCATTCCATAGTCAAATTCTACAAGAAACACAAAACAAACAAGCAATATAATTACTGCACTTTGTAATAGAGTTATATGTCTCATCTCTAAAGGTTGTGTAAAGACTTCACTTTTCCTTTCGTCAGTCTTGATCCCATCTATTCCAAGCATTAAATATAAAGATATTAACCAGCAACAAAACCCTAACACATTATCATATTGCATCAGAGTGTTGACATTATATCTATAGGTCCAATGTTGAACCTTATACTTTGATACCACTTCGTAACACTCCCACCCTCTAGGACTAATCTCTATTGAATGGGAGGTGTTACCTACAATTAAACCAACCTCCATTGTCTTGTCATGAAAATGGGGTTACAAATTTACTACATCACCAAAATTAGTGGAATTAACTTCGACCTACACCATCACGTTCAACTCATTGATATATTTATGGAGATATAAACATTTCCTCAATTATAAATCTAGATTTAGAGTTATGCCCATTTGAAGTTCATGCTCTACAACCCCACCACATCAACAAGGGTCAGTCTCATGGAAACCAAGTTCCTACATGGACCTTCCACATTTTCCATTGCCAATGTGGTTTCCACCATGTCATCATGCCATAATTCATTCGTGTTGCACACGTTACTTCTTATGTGTACCCTATTCTAACTTCCACAACACGACATCAATATTTATACCACAAGATGGAACATTTATCTTCCCACGCCTTCTATTAGTCCATCAATTTACCGCTTCAACACACCCAACTATAACCCCCATGACGCGACGTTAATTTTGTTGTTAAGTAATGGAGGGTACCTCCATTAAGCACCTTATGTCTATTTTTCAGGACCTGTTATGTTTGCATCTCGCCATGAACATACACTTCCAACTCTACTATGTGGTCCTGCAGTCTGCAATGATGTTAGGATGTCGCTAGTTGGTCACATGATATTCCTAGATAGTTCCACCTCAACCTAAGTCCTTGGGCCCCCCATGTCCTAGACCTCTGTGCAAGTGTTATTTCCTATTTGTAAATGAAGAAGGATCTTTGTTGTGCCATCTATCTACAATGCCAACATCCCAACATGGAAGACCCTTCGTCACAACTCAATGGCGTAAAGGAAATTCTACTGACAAGTGGAAGGAATTTTCTCGTCCCATGACCTATGTTAACCATGCATCCTTCCATAAACCATCTACCAGCTCACCAAGCATGACACAACATAAAAAATTTATGGGGGCTAATGGGAATTCTCCTGTCCCGCACTCTATTAAATTAGCACCTTTGTTTATCATGGTTCATTCTTGGAAACTTGTCAAAGCCTGCTCCCTTCCGATACAACACTCCTCTAAGTGAGCCTAAACATGAAATATCAAGGCCTTCAAGGATTGCATAGCCATTTCTAGCACGTATAACACAATACTACAGTGTTTGAATGCATCTAGGCGTAAAACAATGACCATCGTATATACTAGAACCCACACGATCTCTTCCCTGTTGTAGGAAGTTCCCTAACAACACATTTCATTAGATCTAAAACATGGATACTACTTCCCCATTATAACACACCCAACCAGTGGATTTAGGTTGCACCATAATTCAATGATATTCATTAACCATTCTTCACAAAATACAAATGAAAGAAATCGCACACAACCACAGTCAATTATTTATACCAACAATTAACGAGCACATATAAATGACTTTCCTTTTAGGAGAATATCAAAATCATAGGGATCCATAAGTCTGTTACAGATTATAAAAAACATTCACAAGTTATCATTGTACAACACACAGGAATACACATCATCATTGATAGCATTGATACACGTCTACTATCATAGGAATGCATTATTCATTATTCACATTGCATCAACATGCAAAATATCCAAGTGAACTACTTATATTAGCAATTGGATGTCTTGAAATTGAAAGAGGGACTTTAAGTCTCTTTCCAACTGTAGGCCAACTACACTGCAATATTTTATTGCATTTAACCACCCTCGAGATGGATTCAGAGCATGAGGAATAAAGCACTCAAGGGAAATTTATACCAGTCATTCACAACACATGGGAATCTAGATCACACAGTGCCTCCAACTATGATCTGACACAAATCCAACATTGTTAAAATGTGTACTCTACTCATATCTATAGATATATATCAATCTTGTTGTAGGACCGATCTTAGTTAATTTAGAGGTCACCATAACACCATTTTCTTTATTATTTTACTTCATATATGGGAATTGTACCCCTTTAAAAAATTTCCACAAATATTTCATATATTGTTTTATCAACTCTTATATCACAATGTATGCCAATTTTAATATGTTGTACAAAATTCATGATGATAATATAGGTAATTTAATAATCATGACCTTTTATATTAACCTCTTTTTGTTTCTCATGAACTTTATAGGTTGGAAATATTGGTAAATTGCTTTGTACCAAAATTTATATAATATTATAATTTATTTAAGAAAGATGATATCAACAAAGAGATATTTGAGAGATGGTTAATACATCTTTCTTCATCCATTGATGTTGGCCTCAAACTTTAGGGATCTTCCTAAAATAATAAATTATGGTGGTGTTCATGGCAGGGAGGTCCATGGGTGGTGATAGAGTGGAGAGCAAATATAATTCTAGTGGATAACTCTATCCCTTTGTGTGTGACAACCTTGGGTTTTTATGGTGGCTCCTCAATTTTGTGTTTTCTGTTATGTGGATGTTTTGGGTAGTTCTCTTGACTTTGTTTTGTGCTTCGTGATTGTGTCTAACAACTTCTTTGTTATGCCATGCATGACGAGTGTTTGTTATGAATGGAAAGGGTTCATGGAGGCATGTTCTAACCTATGTGTCTACTCATCACAACTACTTGTTTTAGGGCTCGTCTCATGTATGTATATCAAAGGTATGGTGCTAGTAGTGGATGTAGGGATTTGTTGAGACATGTTCAAGGTTATGTTTCTTCTCGTGGCACAACCTATTTGAGGGTTTGTCTCACGTATAGATGTTGATGTTATGCTATATAGAGGGATTGTTTTTGGACTTGTCTTTTTGGATAAACATGGTTGGCTTGGACTTATTATTGGAGTTTGTGTTGGCATGGGAGGGGCTTCCATGACTCATGGTGGCTTGATATGGGGCCTATATTGGTGTGTGGTTTCCCTCCTACTCTCTTTATTCAAGCATCATATGAAAGCCAGGGTTTTCAATAAAACGATTTTTTGGTTTTATTTTATTTTTTACCATGGTGAATCAATAACTTGTTGGAGTAATATGGTCAAGACCCAATCAAACCTAAGAGCTGCCACTATAACACCAAGAGTATATTCAATAGCCTTCAATCCTGATATAGGAGGAATTTATGACTTAGCAAGATTCAAGACTCCATGAGGGTGGGAGAGCCAACTCCTTGAGCCTTATCACAACAAGCCAAAGATGCCCCCCCGTGGAATTTGATATAGTAGCCTTGGAGTGTTTTTTTGTACACCTTGTCGATAGCATACAAAAAAGATACCAAGTTCTCCACTGCTACTTGAATACTTGTTTTTTAGTAAAATTTTATACTTAATATTAATTAATAAAAATTAACAAATAAATTATTAAAAAATCTCACTAATTATGCGATTTGTTATGCTTTTTAAATTAAAAACCGCTTAATAAAAAAAAATAGAAATTCTCTTAAATTAATTTTTCCAACGCGAAAAAAAGTTGTAATTTTACTCAACTTTTAAAAAGGAGAAAAATTACATTTTGTAGATATCAACCACATTCAGTAAGAGCAGCGTCTCGGCTTATGTGCACAAGAAAAAACTGAAAATAAATAAATAAATAAATAAATAACAGAACTTGCAGTAAAGTTAAGTGTGATAGAAATCACTTAACTTATGTTTCTTGCCTTTCTTTTTCGGGACCTTCTGCCATCCCTCTGGGCTGGGGTTGACTACAACCATTTCCAAATAGCTTCTGGCCCATCTTTAGTGGGAGTTCTTTACCTAAATTTGAACTTCTGGAAACATGAAATCTCTTTGTCCCCATTATCCCATTCTCTTTGTGTGCCACATTTTATGTTGTTCTGAGTCGTGGATCACTTCTGGTTATGTATCATTCTTCTTATGGTTTGCATTAGCATTCTATACCATAGCATCTCCTTCTTCTTAGATTGGAGGGTTCTCCATCATTTCTTCTTCCTCCTCCTCCATGAGGTAGGGATCAAAAGGCTATCATCCTTTTGTTTTAAATCCCTGCTCCTTCTTCATTTTTGGAATTTTTTTTTCCTATGAGTTCTACAAGAGTCATGTTTGGTAACATGATTGGCATATACATGTCATATCTTCATAATCTGGAAGTTGGGTCCAATGGAAGTTTTTATGTTTCAATTGAATGCAATCAAGTAGACCTTTACTTAGGTCTTTTTCTATACATATTATGGTGAAGGTAAATAACCCTTTCTTTGTTCTCTCAAGGTCCATCTTTTTGAATGACCCCAAGATGTTCCCAATTTCCTCAAGAACCTTGCGATGCCAAAAAGGAAGGAGAAAATTTGGTAGTCTCACCCATATTGGCATTGTTGAAACCAACTTTGTTGTGGAATCAAACTCTAAGAACTAGGGGGTAATGAAGAGCCCCACATTTCCCCAAAACCAAGGTCCTCCTTTCAATGCTCTCTCCACATGTTCCTGTGTATCAAACTGAACAATAAAGAAACCTTTTGAGCAAAGGTATATGTCACGATTTTTTGTCAAGGTTATAAAAACCCATTGATTAAAAACGTCGGATTTGGTCCAAAAACCATTGAATCTACAAATCACTGCATTAGATTGAAGGACATAAAAGCATTGATTTACCTCTGCTAGATTTACCTCCATGGTTGACGCTTATTGCTTTTGTTCAACAATGTAAGGTATAAGATTGTATTATAGCAGATATGATGGATTAGAGCCTTATTTATGTGTTGCATCCTTGTAGGAAACAAAGCTTCATGGGATTCTGGCTCCCAAAGCACCCCCTCGCAACCTTAAATTCAAGACAATGGCAGAGTTTCTTGAGATGTTGTCATGTAGTTGTTTCCTTTCATGCATAAGATGTTGTCCTGTATTTGTTTCCTTTCATGCATAAGATGTTGTATAACTACATCCAAGCCTAGCCAATTCTCTATTTTATGCTTGAGGTTTGCCACCTAATCCATACCTAAGACCCAAAAAAAGGAGGACTTCTCATTAAGGATCTTGATGAAGATTTGAAAATCCTCCATTTGTTTCAACTCTTCCGACCCTTCATCCAAATGAGATTGATAAGAATAGAGGGTTTTCTCCTATGGATCTACACCACTTTGGGAGTTGCCAAGAGTTTGTAAGCATGGATCTGGGGTTTTTCAGGTAGATCGATGCCTTCCTGCAAGATATTGACGACGCCCTCAACTGTGTATGCAAAGGTAAAAACACTCTACAAGATGCAGGGAAATACCACATACATGAAAATGTTGGTTTGGGTCACCATTTTTGTTATCATTAAAGAAAGAGAATTGTGAAAAATTCAAATGATTGCCACCCATGGCTCTCCCCCAAGGACATTATAGTGCATCAACAGAGGCAGCCATGGCATCAAATCGATCTACGGATTTCACTCCAAATCCTCTTAAATTATAAAATAGTTTTTCTCTTAATTTGCTCTTTCAAGCTAAGTATCACTTTTCTGCTAATTATGTCTAACATCCCTGTATTATTTGGTGTGCTCTATTTCCAAAATATCCCTGAATTTCACTCCAAATTCTCTTAAATTATAAAATAGTTTTTCTCTTTATTTGCTCTTTCAACCTAAGTATCACTTTTCTCTAATTGTGTCTAACATCCCTGTATTATTTAGTGTGTTCTATTTCCAAAATTATCGTGAAAAGATAAGCAAATTAAATATTTACTTTTGTATAAAAACCAAATGTGTAGTTTAATTTATATGTGAAATAACATTTTCACCTGAATTCTAAGATATATTAACACTTGAAAAATCTTTGAGATATTCAAAGTAAACAACTTAAATTCAAATTTTTTTAAATCTATAAAATATAAATGAGACTATTCCACAAACAAAACTATTTCATTTATAAGTCAACTATGCCAAAAACAAAACCAACATTATTGTGAAAACATGCAGTGTGCTTCAAATATCCCCTCTAATAAAAAAAATTTAATAAAAATATACAGGGATCTTGGGATTGGGAGAGCGATAAATCCACCGTAAGACACCTAGACTAGCGCTCGAACCCACGGCCAGAAGGTGAGGGCCTTGCACTCTCCGAAGCATTAAAATGATGTTAATTAAATCTGTGGATCAAGCAATTTTAACTATTTGCGGTGGCTGTAGCTTAATGGTGACCACTGACAATACCACTTTGTGGCAATTGAGACCTAGGCTCTCGAATCCCAGTACAGTTTTATTTGAGTTTCATGGTAATTAAATATGTGGATCAAGCAATTTACCACTGAGAATTCCACGTTGTGGCCATCGATCGAATCCCTTACAGTTTTATTTGAGTTTCAGCCACAGTGCCTGTATCTTTTCAGAAAGAGATCGAATCCCGTACAGTTTTATTTGAGTTTCAGCCACAGTGCCTGTTTCTTTTCAGAAAATTTCGAAACTTTCCTGATACAAAATCCGCATATCCTCCAAAACATTACGCAACCCGCCCACCGTGGGGCTCGAACCCACGACCACAAGGTTAAGAGCCTTGCGCTCTACCAACTGAGCTAGACGGGCTTTGCGCAATTTTTGCTCGTTATAAGAAGATAACAAAATGTTTATTTTCGTGACAAATTTATTTAAATTCGGATCAAGTATTTAAATGCATGTAAGTTGCTGTAAAAGCAACGCTGGAAATGGGACGAACTAAACGCAGATTAAACTACGCCGAACCTTAATTTTATTATTGAAATATCATTGAATCTATCCGTTAAAGATATGTTGTCATTCCCATCTTTAAATACATCCAAATTGAGTTTAGATCGACCGAAAATAATGGGATCAAATTGTATTATACATATCATCCCTAATTTACAATCTTGTACACGGATACGAGACACCATCTCTTTTCGACAATAAGAACTTTACTAAACCACTTTTCCAATCCAAATATTGTACTATTGTGCTCTTTTCCGTTCTACTATTTCCAATATTCTCCTCCTAATCTAGTTATCCATATTCAGGAACCTCCATTCCTCCAAACAACGTAAACATGAAACCAATTGCTCTCTCTGCCAAAGTTTTAAGGATGTGATTTAACAATGGTTAAATGGGGAGGTTTAGTCCACATGTCTCATGGTCCAATTTTAAACAAGACTATGTATGCTTGAGAGTTATTCCAAACATGATTTCTTGGGTTGAAAAAATCTATTGTCTTTCCCTCACTGCAACTTGAAGTGATGAGGTTGATGTGGACATTTGTAAATGCACTTAAAAGAGCAGCTCCATCTATGACGATTTCAAATTTTTGTTTTACCTCCCATAGCCATCTCTCTCATCCGTGTTATTGGTTGGATGCTCATTTACTTCAATTAACATTGAATTCGGCCCAAATATGAACTCCTTGGAACTGCATCTGCAACTTGAGCTTCCACAACATCTAAAACAAGAAATAATTGAATGTATGAAATCATGCTTGCCAATGGCAACTGACATTGCCATGACTTAGCTATGTTGTGAGGGACCAAGGGTGTAGAAGGGTAAGCAAAAGGAAGCAAGGTTCTGAAAATACAATGGCATTTCTAGCTTCGGTTTGATATTGAAAGAGAAGTTATGCAACCTAGATTGGTTTCAAGTCGGTGATACACTTATGGTATCCATGGTATCATCGGATAGAAGAGTGGAAACGAAGATGAGTCTTTCAAGGCAACACTTCTTGAATTGATTAAAAAAAGGGTTTAATTCATGTTTGATTTGATGTGGCACCTTATGTGTGCATGTAGAAGGAAGAAGTACTACATTGAAGAATTCAACCCTACTTATCATCTCCAACAAAAAGAGTATTAGAGTTAACATTTCGTGTAGGGAAAAGGTTCTTATTGCTCAATTAAGAACCAAGTTGCATCAACTTCGGTGTGAAACAGGATGGTGGAAAAGGCCTAAAGAAGCTTGGGAAGAACAATGTGTACATTTTGCACGTCTAAGGCAGTGGAATAGGAAAAACATTTAATTTTGGAATGTGATGTGTTCAAAGACATTAGAGAAAGTTATAGGAATATGTTAGCATTGGTCTCGTGAATGTTAAAATATCATTTCATATTAGCCATAGATACATCCATGTCGCTTTGTGAAATTTACGATTCCATATATGAATATTTTTGGTGTAGATTTGTCAAGTCATGTTATGCTTGGCGTAAGCACTCAATAATTCAAGACTTGTTGTATGAGTGAGTTTCCTTTCTATGGTTTTAATAGATGACTAAGATAGAACTAGTATGTGGTAGGCCTTAGCTTATTTTATATTGCATGTTTGACATTTTTTACGGTTCAAATGGAAAACTAATGATGAGGTATAAATTGAGATCTATAATTTTTAACTATATTTTATTTTATTTATTTATTTTTAATTAAAAATACAAAGTAATAAATGTCATGAAAACATTGGTTAACCTTATATATTATCATATATAGCTCTTATTCTCATTTGTCAAAAGAGCAAGGGATCATCTAGAGGTGCTTTATTTTGTAATTAATTTGGCTTAAAATTTTAAGAATAGTACATTGAATTTATGTTGAAAAATCTTACTTTTAAATTTTTCCTTATTTTAAAAATACGCAAACAATTGAAATATTAATCAAATTTCATCATAGAGGAAAACAAATTCACATTTACGAATTTTCAAAGCCGAGACAAATGACCAGTTCGAACCTCGGGCATTGGGAGCCATGACATGTACACATAAGGAGAGATAGAGGATTGCATCTTCTCTATAGACAATGCATAGATCATGTGATGTGAATCTATGCAACACCTCTCGAGGTAGGAAAAAACGAAATTTGAAATCGATAGAACAAGTGTCGAGATGCTAGCAAATATATAATATGATAAGAAATTTCATATCATTTGTTGGATGATGTATTAGACGAAGAATATTCTCTTGAAATTAAATCTTATCCACCCATTTATGTAAAAATCAAAATTCCTCAAGCCCAATTCTAATATAGACCAAGCCTACAACATATATAGTTGACTAAGGATCCCTAACCTAATGTCCTTTCTTTCTTTCTCGATTGTTTTTAGGTATTAGGCGGTTTCCATGTTAATTTTTTTTCCTTCCTTCCTTAATGTGATTTTTTTAATGGTATAATTTTACATTTAAGTCTTTGTCTAAACAAGTGTTTTTTCAAATTTTTTAAAATAATACCTTTGGTATCACATAATTTTGATGCTCGCCTACAAGGATGGTTTATAAATGAAATTTGGTTATCTGTTCTCTTTTTATGACATTCTTATTAGAATAAAGAGAAAAAATTGGTAATAATAAAAGAGCTACCCCTAGTAAGAATGTCATAAAAATAATGATGGGGTCGATGTGACACACTCTCATACATAGATAGTCAACAAAAGAAGTCAACTTGTGGAAGGAATAATGTTTACATATGAGCTCCAATAAACATGAAACATGATCCTTGCATTGTTGGAAAGTTCTCTGAGTGTGGATCGACATCAAGGGGTCATGGCATAAGTGATGAAAATTTTGACCCAAAAAGTTATTGTTTGATGCTTCAAAATGTCTCCAAAATATTTCAAATCCCAATTTTTCAAACTGGAACTTGTTGTTAAAGCAACCATGCAAGTCAATTCCTCCAAATTTTTCCACTCTAAAATCATCAATATAGATGAAAATTAATATAATAATATATTCAAGATCACCAAATTTTACCCTCATATAGACTTCACATTATTTGGCTACATAAGAGTTTTGTTATTTTACCCTTACTAGGTTTTATGCCATTAGGTTTTGAATTTGTTTCCATCTTTTACTATTATCAGATAGGGTTTTCATTGTTTACAAGTAGCATGTTGTTGAAATAGTAACTAGGTTTGGTCTTCATAATTATTGCAGTTATGTTATTCATGTAAAAACAAAAACAAAAATTATTATTATTATATTATTATCAAGCATGTTCTTCATGCTTTATTTTTTGTCAAAATAAAAGGTTAAAGGGCATGTTCTTCGTGACCCTATAAAAGAAGTTTTTTTTTAAATTTTTGTAAACATCATTTTGTTCCTCCATGTTGCCAAGTTGGCCCTCTAGGATAGCAATTCGACTTGCCCAATAGTCGTGTCTCTTCGCATGTGGAAACAACAATATATTGGCACCAAAACCTCATCATTTTGGAAACCAATTCATGATCTTTTGTGGTAGTGAGTTCGAGTTTGTTTCTGAGGTACATAGAAAAATTCTGATGCAAGTATATCCAAATTTTTTAGGCAAGTATATCCGAAATTACGAGGCACACATATTTTGAAGTTCTGAGACATATACAACCAAAATTCTTGAGGCACATGAACGATTTTTCTATGTCATATGAGCGCGATTTTGGGGCACTATTCATGTGAACACTCTATGGCATTTTCTATGTAATTAGTAGGCCAAAATAAAGGACAAAGTTCAGATCTTTGTTGTAGAAAAAACATTTATCATTTTTATGACAATTTTGTGGACTCTCTGATGGATAGAATCGTGGCATTTAGTGGACATAACTATAGGAGACTTCATGTGGATTTTTACTTCGTGGATGGCTGACTTAACAATTAGATCATTGGTTTGTTTTGAATTGGATTTCTATTGTTGATGAAGAAGGTATAAGGAAAGGATTGATGGGTTTTCCTCTTGTGGGTTTTTCCTTGGCTTGAAGCCTAATTTATTGTGTCTCTTGCCTTTTGTGCATTGTATTTGTGTAATGGATTGATGATCTAATGGATTAAGTAAAAACTAAATGGAAAATACATACATAAGAATCACAATTAATTACCATGATAAAAATTATATCTTCAATCAGAATTTCAACACGTGTCTTGGAGAGTTGGTGATTGTAATATCCTTGTTATAAGGCTATGGTATGCGCAATAGCTTCATCTTGTGTATATTAATGAATATTTCAGCTATCCATAGGTTGTGCAAACTACATATTTGTTTTCCTAACATGCATGATATTATAAATTGTAATTTATACTTATATATCTTTCACTGATTTGGCATAATTAAATGGCAATTTTTTGAGTGGTTTTGTGAAAAATTCTGAACACAGAAACCCTACTGTAGCATATTTATTTACCTCTCCTACTTGCTTTATTATTCACAAGTTATTTAACTGAAATATTCAAAAAAACATAAAATAAAACACATCTATAGCCTACACATGTACATATCATTTACTAAAACATAGTGCCCATATGACAAAGGACACACACAATTTTTTGAACAAATGTCCCCAGAAAAGCCCATTGCGGGAAAAATAGTGAAATAGCTCTTTGAGGGTTTTTATTATTAAGCATAACCTGAATACATCAAGGGCACCGGTAGTGGTTTTCTTGATAGAGAATTTCATGGCAATTGTGCCTTCTCACTCAAAGACAGAAAAAATATGGTTAATTCAAACCCTCAAGGGAATTACTGACTATGAGCCCTTCTCGGCCCATTGGAACCCCAGTGTTGTCATTCCAACCTTTTTTTTGGCCTTTCCTGCCTAGCCTAGCCTCTGCGTAGCACAAGCTACCCCTACGTCACCCTTATGGGCTCTATGCTACCTCTGTGTCACCCTGAAGCCTCTACATCAACCTGCTAAGGCTGTGTCCCTCCTGTTGGCCTCTGCGCTGCCTAATATGGATGTGCCTCTCTGATGTATGTATTCTTGGCCTCGAATCATAACATCCCTTGCCAATCTGCCCCTCACCAACACTGCAATCTCACTCAAAAATTATTAGAAAATCGCACCCCAGAATTTCGACTTAGCTTAAGTGCTACTGTTATGTGTGTGTGTACCTCCAATTGACCCCAAGCCTTCCTTTAATAATTTTCTCGTTGAGAAACAATGGTCGTGATCTAATCACTAATCAATGTCTAAGATTAGAGAAAGCATGATCCGCGTCAGTTAGAACATTCTCAACACATGTGCAAATTAATTCACTTTAATTTTTCAATTTCCCTAAGTTAGACTTAGGGTCCCCATTAAAAAAATTAATTATTTAAATAAATTTTACACTGGGTGGAATTTCTCCAAACGATTTATGGGTCTTGGAGATCTTATGTGTTCTAGCCCTTCCACAAATTTTCAAAGCTAGAGCGCATCTGATCCTAGCCAAAATCTCAACACTCCCTCTTAGAGAGGAATGTGCTCTAGCAACAGTTCACCATTGAAGCATCACCTCGATCTGGCATCGGTCCCCTACGTTGTTGATTCTTGGCCCGCTTCCCTCCATCCTCTATGTTGCTGCTCTCTGTACTGCTACCCATGTCACTGCCATTGACAGTGCCATATTTTTACTAGCTTCCTCTCAAATTGATGCATCATGTTGCCTATAGCACTGCCACTCCTAACTACTGCATTGCAACTCAGTTGCTGAGAAGTAAGCAACTGAAGGAAAATCACCCAACAACTGACAAACAAGTCAGTCTAGATGCATGTCATCACTGAAGCACCCTCTATTGTTGCTCTGTGTTTTCTCTTTAAAGCTCTACGTTGTCTGCTACTCTATACTGTGTAAGCACTGCCTCTACGTCGTTGAAATCCCATCAACCTCTGTGTTGTTGTCTCTCCTCTACATTGCTCTAGTCTTCATTGTTCAAGCATTGCCTTGTGCCTTTCCATGATCTTTTGCATCCACTAACTCCAATAATCCTGCTATTGTCTTAAGGCTCCCATAGTATGTGATCCAAGAGTTTGGGCACCTCAAGGATCCTTCCAGCCACTATCTGTAGCTCACTCTACAGATCTATGTCGCCCAACCTCTTCTCTCAAGGTACATAAGCACTCATCACCACATCATTTTCGCTGTCATCGTCCCATTTTGCTACAATTTCCTTGGAATTTGAATCTTCCTTGCCCTTCCTCTTAGGACAAGTACTAGCGAAGTGTCCTAATTCACCACATCTGAAGCATTGGACCTTGGATAGGTCCTTCTTCTTCTTCCATTGTTGTCGTTGTCCCTTAGATGCTAGGGTTGCATCTTCCTCCTCCTCTTTCTTTATTTTGACTCCTTTGGTGTTGAATTCCCTCTTGGTTATTTCTGGATTTCCTCCTGAGAGAGGATTTCCCACGTGTCCTCCCAATTTGGGAGTTGTGCTATGCCCAAGATACTTTAGACAAAGGTCTCCCACTCATCGGTGACTGCATTCACGACAGTCCTCACCATGGGCCCATCATCCTGAGTTTCCCCCATGTAAATAAACTGGTCTCAGATAGTCTGCAATCTGAAGAGGAAGGGATTGAAACATCTGCATTTGATTCTCTAGAAGCATCTTCCACCAGACAAATTTTCCTTGATACAATGTGGTTAGTGTTGTCCACACTTCATTTTTTGTCTCCTTCTCGGTAATATGTGGAACCACATGATCTTTCACTCCATCCATGATCAAGCACTTAGCCCGCACCTTATTTTCATTAAAATTCTTCAGAGCATCAGCATCAGTTAGAATAGCTAGGACATTCTCAGTGTGGTCTCTGATACCGTACTCCTCTAGGGTTGTTAGGATTTTGGTTTTCTAGATAGCAAAGTAAACTGTCTAACCTATTTTGATCTCTCAGTCTGTATGGGGTCATTTCAGCTCAAACAAGTCCAAGCAAGTGCTCTTCTCCCTTTTTTTGCTGCTACACTCAACAAAAGACTGAATCTGGATTTCTTTACGATAGAAACCCTCTAGAGAATATTCTCCCTCTAACAAATGACTTCCATCCCTGAAATCCTTCGCCAATTTTATCAAATCAATCGTCTACAATCACTCCTCCTGATCAAATCTCGGATTTCTTGGCAATAAAATCTATTAAGGGATTTTTTCCCCTTACTTTGTCAACTTTTCTAGGCATTGTTCTACACTGACATAATCGATGCCCCACCAACAACTTTGAAGATCATAAACTGCACTTCCAGCCCTGGAAACTGACACAACGTCCCTCCAACTTGGACTGCCTCACCGTCTAGGGCCTGCATCAACCTCTAGGGACTGTGTCAGCTCTACATGAGCTTAACAGGCTCTACCTCACCAACTAGGGCCTGCGTCATCTCTGCATGAGGAGACTAGCTCTGCATCACCCTTCTACTGGGTTTGCATTGTCCCTCTGTTGGTGTGTTGCCTCTTCCTAGATTTGTCAGCTTCAGCTACCCTCCTACAACAAAAATTATTCATCCTCTTGTTGATGGCTTCAGCTTGATTTGAAATCGCTCTGATACCATGTGAAAATTTCCGAACACAAAAAACCTACTGCAGAATATTGATTTACTTCTCCTACTTGTTTCATTATTCACGAGTTATTTAACTGAAATATTCAGAAAAACATCAAAGAAAACACAATATGAAACCTACACATATACAGATCATTTACTAAAACATAACACACATATGACAAATGACATGCATTATTTTTCAGACAAATGTCCCTGGAAAACCAAATGCGGGAAAACCAGTGCAACAACTCTTTGAGGGTTTTTATTATTAAGCAAAATTTGAAGACATCAAGGGCACCAATAATGGTTTTCTCAACAAAGAATTTCACGGCAATTGTACCTAATCACTCGGAGACAGAAAATATGGTTGATTCAAACCGTCAAGGGAATTACTGAATACGGGCCCTTTCTGGCCCACTAGAACCCCAACGTTGTTCTTCCAGCCTCTGCGTCAGCCTTTACTGCCTAGCATGGCCTTTGTGCAGCCTTTGCATAGCACAGGTTGCCCCTGCATCACCCTTTTGGGATCTGTGTTGCCTCTACGTCACCCTAAAGCCTCTGTATCAGCCCCTACGATGCCTCTGCCTCAACTTGGCTGGGCTGCGTCCCTCCTGTTGGCCTCTAAGCTTCTTGGTACATATATGCCTCTCTGATGTATGTATTCTTGATCTTGGATCAGAACATCCCTTACCGATCTGCCCCTCACCAGCACTGGAATCTCACTAGAAATTTCTCAGCAAACTGCGCCCCAAAAGACTTAGCTCAAGTGCTACCGCTCTGTGTGTGTGTGCCTCCAACTAACCCAAAGCCTTCCTTTAATAATTTTCTCCTTGAGAAATAAACGACCATGATCTAATCACTAATCAATGGCTAAGATTATAGAAAGCTTAATCCACGTCACTTAGAACATTCTCACGACATGTGTAAATTAATTCACTTTAATTTTTAATAATTTGAATAACTTTTACACCGGGTGGAATTTCTCCAAATGATTTATGGGTCTTGGAGATCTCATGTATTCTATCCCCTCCACAAATTTTCAGAGCTATAGCACATCCAATGCTACCAAAAATCTCAACAGGTTTGACATCATAATTGAGAGGTTAAGGGTTGTTTGTTATAACATTGTAAACGTAACTTTTCATATTCAGTTTATGCATGGTAATATTCCTCTAGAATGCTAAAACTTATTGAGATAATTTGGTATATTTCCTCCTTGGATTGTCTATATGAAGATTTTGTTATCAAGGATTGAAATATTATTCTAAATTTGTTGTTGTTTTTTCTAGTTTATCATAACGTAAGGTTGAAAACTCACAAGGTTAAGATCCTTAAAACCTCTAGTAAAAAAATTTATTTTTTTGTTTTGCATTAAATTATTAGAGTGGAAAAATTTATACAAAACATGTTGATGCGAATGATAATTCTTAACCTAATGGGAATATCAATTGTTTTACCAAGGAAAAGCTTGCAAGGAAACTTGCATGCACTCCATTTTATTTCATGAATGGAACTTAGTGTAAATCCATTTGCATTGATTATAATTCCTAAACCAACAAGGACATCAAGTGATGCCTACAACAAAGGTAGCCAACTTGATGGATTTGTTGTGAGACCTCCTACATGAAGCTCAAAACACTCAACCACTTGAGCTAGTCCACTAGGATACATTGCAATGTATATTATTTTAACAAGATCTATCAATATTTTTCAAGTCTAATTTTACATTTGAGTTTGTATTTTATCTTTGAGGACAATAGTTTAAGTTAATGCTTTCAAATTAGTTTTAGCCTTAGGTCATACCGATATTTTTTTTTTTACGATGACAAAAAAAATTGTGTTAAAGTCTTTGTTTGGAGGCATGAGCATACAACAATAGTTACAAAAACGGAAGCTTATGTCTTTAAACTCTTCAAGAGGAAAATTCCCCAATAATAACAAAATCCTATGTCTACCTACAATGTAGCTGAAAGGGAACACTCGATTGGTCACATAGATTCTCCAGAAAAAGTCCAAATTTTTTATGCACCTAAACTTCATGATGACTAGATTTTAAAAGGCAAGATATCCTTTGAACGCATGACTGATTCCTCCATAGGAGGAACTGATTCATTTACTTTTGGGAGACTATAATAGATATGACAGAGATAGACCTCCAAGGAGGAGTTACTAATTTGCATTTGGCTCAGAGAGGCTTGGAGGTTAACCACTTGATGAAAAAGAGTTTCCAATTCACCTTCAATGTTATTTATCTGGACGCGATGCTCCATTAATAGCTCCATTTCGATTTGATAAAGTTGATGCATTTTGATTACATTAGATTTGCATATGGAAGAGAACATGTTGAATTTGACAGAACTCATCCTCCCAGTGAAGCTAGTCATTTTCCCTTTCTCAACTCAAGCCATATTGTTACAATTCAAACTATTGTAACTAGAGTGAGTACTAGAACTCCCCAAAAGGAAGCTACCTAGGGGAAGCCTAAAACTGACTAGCAAAATACATTGAATATCACTCCAAAAGACAAGACCAACAACACACTCGAATAGATAAGAGAAAATAAAATAAAAAACCACTAGAGAACAAAAAAATCCCATAGATAAACTGAAGGTTGGTCAAACATAGAATGAATAGGTGATGTGAACACCATACAATAGAGCAATCCCAACTATGAACACAAATAGACTAGGACTAGGTAAGGGAGTGACCACCAGAAAGGACCCAAAGCCAAAGGAATGAGAGAAAACCCTCCCTGTCAAAAATGGACATGAAGCATAACCAATTCACTATGGAAAATTTCCCAAGAGAGATCATTTCCATGCAAGATAACAAACCTTTCACAAGAAATACCTAAGCCTAACCCCAAAAACTTTGCCACCAAATTAGGAAATATCCTAACCATATTGAACTTCAAGGGAAAATTCTTTTTCTTAAACATGAAGGAACCATCTTCAAACTAACTTGATCAACCATTGATATAATATAATTCACTGAGAACGGATCATGTATCATCATACTAGGAAGATCCCATGGGGGATTCAATGGATGGAGCCACTATACCACCATTCATAATACCTAAATGACATTTATGGCTTTGAATTCACACCTTCCCATAATTTCATTAAAGAAAATTCATGCCAGTTGTCTACCAAATCCATTAAATGTAAGGCCAAGGCTAAAAATTGCAATGCAATCATATTTGCATTTATGTCTACCCATCTAAACCTCTTATTGTTATCATGTTAGACTTGACTAAATAGGTCAAGGAAGTATCTAATCACGTATAAGACAAACGTGGAGCATGGCCACCCTAGAGGATTGTAATGAAAAAGGCATGTGGCCACAATGAACTAAGGTAACATGTCAATCGAGCACCCATCATAATCCTTGTTTGAGTTTGTCAGATTTTCCATTAAAGGAGAGGATAAGTGATACATTATGATTGCCATAGATTTCATGGTATGGGGGGGAATGATAAGAAATCGTTGATTAAGAAAAAATGGCTTTAGTGATGTAGGCCAATTTCCATTTGATTTGGTATTGGGTTATTATGCCAAAGAACATGGAAATAGAAAAATGTGATGAAAAATGGAAAGGTGTAGGACTCTAGGAGAAGTTCCTTTTTAATATTATGTTCTATAATGAGTTTCAAATCTCCAAATATGGAAAAATATGAAAACTATCAAGCCCTGGCTAGGACAAGCCCCTGAAGAAGAACATAAACTTCAGCTTTATTATTGTAAGCCCTCCCCAAACTAGGCAAAGGTTAATTCCACTTGTCCTCTAGGGAAAAAATATAAACATCCCCTCCCCCACTCCCTCTGGATGATTTTTATAAGCTCCATTAAAAAAAAAAAAAGTGTTGGACTAAGAGGGTAACCAATTTTCGAATGCATATTTCCACAGTGGTGAATCATATTGCATAAGTAGCTTTTGGAGAAAATTGTGTGATAAGGAGATGAAACTTCCAACATTTTAGGTGAACACTTCACCTATCATCAGGGACAAGAAGCAAAAAATAATTCACCTATGTTTTTTGTTTTTTGTCCCTAATGATAGGTGAAGTGTTCACTCGAAAAATTGGACATTTCAACTCTTTGTCACAGTTTTCTACATAAATTGCTTATGCACTAGGGTAACCAATGTTGAGTGTCTTTTCGAGGAAGATGAAGGTGCCATATTTCTTTATGTAGGGCAATTTTGCGAGGTGAAATTGGGATATCAAGACAATTCCACCAAATGTCGTCTGAAGGGTGTCACTATTGAGGAGATTCCAGAGATAGATTATTAGATTTGAAATGGTCAAACAAAAAATAAAGCATGAGAAAGAACAATTTGAGGAAGAGTGTCTTCCTTATGGAAGATCGACCTATTTTTTTCCAACCATAGTTTCCAACATATAAATTTTGATAATGCTTTCCAAATTCTTTTGGGCAACAACTTTCCTTTGAAAAAACCCAAATAATATCTATCCTAAGACTCAAAGAACTAAGCGAAATGAAAAGGCCATGGTAAATGAGGAGGGAGATCACTATGAAAGAACCCAAAAAGATCTATCCTACGACTCAAAGAAGTAGGTGAGATGAGAGGGCCATGGCAAGATGAGAAGACCATGGTAGATGAGGAGGAAGACCGAGGAGAGAAAATTCCCATATAGATTCGGAAGTACTAACACTTTTAAGAAAAAATTAGGTATTGATTTTCATGCGAGAAACATAATGGACATCTTTAAGGCCCACACATTTCTCTTTTGTGGAGATTTTCCACAAAATATTGGTCTTAAGTACACCACATTCATTCCAAATAATTCCCCATAGCTACATTTCCAAAAGATAACCATGGGGAAAAGAAGAGATAAATGGCCATTATTGACACTGGTTATTATTATTGACATTGTTTTCAATGGCCCCAACATCTCGTGCCTTCATAAGTGTCTCATGGTGGTCCACCCTAATAGGTGGAGTTCCATCTATTTGAAAAAAGGCTACAGATGACTCAGCAGGACCAAAATCCCACTTGGACCATTGACCATCACCTGGCCATGAAAAACATCAGCAAAGAGGTGCTTATCCCAATCTTCCAACCAAGAATAAAATTCCATCAGTCCAAAGTCCAAAGGTTAATACTTCGACCATTTTCTAGGATCCACATCAATAGAGATTTAATTAAAATAAGAGCTGGAGACGTAATACTATCAATATAATTATTAAATAGGTCTCTTAATTTGCTCGTTCAAGTTTTTTTTTTGTAAGCTTAGGTAGATCCTTGCCATTTTCTATTATTTAAAAAATGAGCAACATAGATACAAAAATTAGACCTCAAACTGCCCGAAGGAAACCAGGTCTATTGGCCATCTAAGTGCAATGTATGTCAACCAAAACATAAACAACCTTAATAACCTATACAAAGTTTGATGATACTTAATATCTAAGTCTGGTAATAATAACACTTACATAAAATAAAAATAGCTGCTAAAAAAGAAGTATTGATATCACTAATCATCTTCTGACTCCACTGGGGCAGGATCTTTAGGGCTGGAACCAGGGATTTCAACCTGCTGCAATGCTTTTATATCCTTCTCCATTCTACCTAGTCTAGCATACTGATGTAGTTGACGGAGGTTGAATTCCTGAATATTTCTATTTATATTTTCCATGGTGGACCCTAAATTCAATTCATCTATCTCCTGAGTCGACATAACAACTTTTGCCAGCAAAAAAAATTTCAACCAATAAGTTCGAATTGAGTGCTGGAACAGAGAAATACGCCCATGGGTATGCCCTGGATCATCGATGACATTATGCAAATATTCTAATGCCATATCGTCCTCTTCATCCATATTTTTAATGACTTTTGTTTCCCATCCATAAATACAAGATTTAATAGAATAGGGAATTTCTTTTGCAAAGGTTTGAATTATCATCTCCGTAAGTTCTTTTGTTGACTTCCTACCTCTTTTTGTTGGCTGAGGAGAGATAGGTTTTTTTCATTTATCTCCAATAGGCTTCCCACCTCTAGTTTTATTCACCATATTATCAAAAGCAATAAGAGGCACTCGTGATACCAGCATCCAAGAAATAGTTCCACGACATATACATATCAGAAAACTGGAAAGAAAAAAACTTGGTAAGTAGACGGATAGACCCTTCCCCTTACCCATTCTAACAACACCACCAACTATATTTAACGGAAGCAACAACATTAAAACGAAACATGGAAACCCAAATATATAACTTCGCAAACATAGAACAACCCAAATATTCAACCCACAAACAACCCTCTCCCAGTCAGAGCCCGTAACAACCCAAATCCAGACAATTATATTAGTAGCAGGTAACCAAGGCCAAAACCAAAACCAAAAACAACAAACCATACCCAAATCCAAGATTTTACCATCCCATGAAACTGGTAAACCATTAGACAAAAAGAAATATAAATCCCTATTCAAATGCTTACTAAGATAAACAACGCTCGCAGTCATAGAAAAATGCGTGACAGCCATATAATTATCCTGCATTCTCATCTTATAATTATCTTGCATTCTCTCCAAATTCTGAACAAAGTCACATGCAATTTATTCCAGGCTCGTAACATAAATAGAGTGAATACTATCCCATGAGCACATTCCAATGCTTATATAACTCCAACCACAACATCCTTCCTAGAATTGAACAAAAAAAGTTTTATACAAAAATTCTAAAAACACAATGATTATGATCTGCATGCGACAGAATTTTGAAACCATAGTAATTTTTATAGTTAGGATAAAGGATAATACATACCAAGTATCAACCCGCAAAGGCACCCAACGTCTTCGGCTCTGTCTTCCCAAGGACGCGTAACCAACTTCACAGAAAAACCAGAATAATAAAGAACTTACCATACTGCATCTATTAACATTCCTCGGGACAGTCCTCCAGCACTTTCCCCAAAGGTCGACTGACATCCTCGCTGGAATAACCAACTATTTACCGCATATTGTAAAGTACATTTATTACATTGGATGGGAGTTGTCTTATCCACTCCCCCACCGACCCACCTCGGGCATAGTATGCATGCGAAGGCCGTGTTGGCATCCAGCCTCCACACGCAGCATGGCCCTTTCGCCTGCATTACCACTTGGCCCCCTCGTCATCGTACTCCACCTTGAATGGGGAATAATATGGCCCTACTAGCAGGGTTCCCATCTTGTGATACAATACCCTAGAGTTCGTTCAACTCCGCTTGCAGCTCCTACCTCCATGACTAATCTAGAAATCTATCGACATTGTTGTAGGCCCAGTTTGCGAAACAATCCGCCACTTTGTTACCTTCTCTTCTCACATGAAAAGGTACAATATATTCAATTGCTCCTAATATCCAATTAATTTCCTGAACTAATCTTGCATCTCGCCAACTCTTGCTAATTTGTTCACAATTAGCCCCCTGTTGAAGCTTTCTGAGAATACCAGTAGCCATTGCAGAATCCCCCTCTATTTCTAATCTATTATAATTTTCACGATGCGCAATTTCAAGGCCTAATTTAACTGCTGAAATTCCGGCTTCGTTATTAGTTTCATATCCAAGATCAATGGCAAAAATCCTTAAAATTGTTCCTGTACAATCTCGAAATATGCCTCCATCTCCTGCTTGACTGGGGTTTCCTTTTGAAGCCCCATCATAGTTCAGTTTAATAAAACCTAACTGGGGCTTGAAAAAAACACTTCTTATGATATATCCAGCTGATGGTTGTTTCCAGGAAGATGGAGCAAGCATTTCTTCCTTTATATTTAACTGTTGGACGATTCTCCCTTCCAACCCCTGTATTGTCCAGTCCTCATGCTCCCATTTTTCAGATAAGATAGTTTCTCGTATTCCTTTTAAAGTAATATTCCATATTTCATCATTTCTCATCTTGATGTTTTGAAAGATTCTTCTGTTCCTTTCTTTCCACTGAGACCATAATAAAAATCCCACTGCTAGGTTCCAGGCTCTGTTCACTATTGAACTCTGATACCCTCCCTTTCTCCATTTTTCAATTGTTTGACGAAGATTGTATTTATTTCTATCTAATTGTTGAAATAAGGTATTAAGATTTGACCACATTTGTTCTACTAATTGACAAGTATTAAGCAGGTGTTCAAGATTTTCCTCTTATTCATCACACATCACACAACAAGATGACCTGTACATTCCACGTTTCTTTAACTGCTCCCAGGTAAGGATTCGTCCATGTCCAACAAGCCACAATAAATGTTAAATTTTCGGCCAGTGTTTAAGGGACCAAATTTTCTTCCACAATTGATTTTCTGGGATATCATCATTATTTGTCTGTAATTGGTACACTTCTTGTATTGTGAACATACCTTTCGGCCTATATCCCCATCTCAATATATCATTTCCTATCTGAATAGGAATTTTCCTTATTTGAAGTTCTTTATCAAAATTTCTCCATTGTTGTGTATCCAGAGATTCCTGCCACTGTTGTTTATGTTTCCATCTCCTCTAGAATTGATCATTATGATAATCCTAATAGTTTTTCACTTCCTTAATTTTAGGGTGTCGAGTAAACAGAAAGATTTCCTCTCGATCCATTATTGTAAAAAGCTTTTCCCTCTGTTGCCAGGAATCTTCCCAAAAACATGCCACATTCCCCTCTCTGGTCTCCCAGAAGTTGTGAACCCTTATCAGATACATATTAGCTGTTGCAAGGTTCCATGTACTTGATCCTCTTTGAATGTTAGGCCAATTAAGCCATTCCCTCACTGTCTGGGGCATATTATATTTCCTTTCCCATATGCATTGCCATAAGGCCGAACCTCCTTGTAACCATCTCCACCACAATTTTGCTTCCATTACCTGATTAAGAGTAAACAGATCCCTAAGCCCTAAACCCCATTTTTGTTTTGGAAGTGTGAGTTTCTCCCAAGAGAGAAGTGCCCATTTCCTCTTCCCTTGAGCCCCTTGCCAGAGAAATTTCTTGAAAAAACCTACCATGTCCGCACATGTTTTCTTCGGTACCGCCATACCAGACAGTTGATATATATGAATAGCTTGAAGAACATATATTAAAAGGATAACTCTACTAGGAGTATTCAATGCCCTAAAGGACCAATTCATCATTCGTTTCTGAATTTTGGTTATAAGAGCTTTCCATCCACTAGTTTTCAGGGAATTTTCAGACAGCGGCATACCAAGATATTTTGAGGACAAATTCCCCATGCTAAACCCTAGGGTCCTAGTAAGGAACCTTTTAGATTGGGGGGTAGTATTAAAAAATAAAACATTTGATTTATATTTATTAATTTTAATACCCGAAGCGGCCATAAACAGATTCAAGATATTCAAGATAGCTTTACATTCAAAGAGTGTGGCTTGAAAAAACAACATTATATCATCAAAAAATTGTTGATGAGACAAAGTAATATCTGGTCCCTAGAGCTTTAGGCCTTTTAAGACGCCATCTTGAACTTTTTTCTTAATAAATCTTCCCAATCCTTCAACAGCTATGATAAACAAGAAGGGAGACATGGGATCACCCTATCTAAGACCACGAGAAACATTAAAAGAGCATGAAGGAGACCCATTTACAAGGATAGAGAAATGAGAAGTGGTAATGAAATATAAAATTCATTGCACCCATCTTTCAACAAATCCAAATGAAAGTAAAATCTGCTGCAAATATTTCCAGTTTAGACTATCATAGGCTTTTTCCAGATCTAGCTTTATAAGCATTCCTTTACATTTAAGATTATGAAGGGAATGAATAACTTCCTGAGCTGTGACAATCCCATCAAGAATTTGTCTACCTTTTACAAACCCTGTTTGCTCCGGAGAGATGAGGGCTGGCGGTATTGGTTTAAGGTGATTCACCATTACAATAGACATAATTTTATAGATAACATTACATAAAGTAATGGGACAAAAACCAGAAGGAGTATCACACTTATCTTATTTTGGAATCAAAGTAAGAAAGGTGGAATTTAGACCAGGAAATACCTGACGTGTTCTTCTAGACTCCTCCACTAGCTCCACAATATCCTTCCCTAAGAATTGCCAAGAGGCTTGGTAGAATTTTGTTGTATAGCCATCAGGTCCAGCCGCTTTGTTCTTAGGCAACTCTTTCACTATATCTTCCACCTCTATCATTGTTATTTCCCTGATTAGTGATAATTTTTTCTCCCTACTAACTACTGCTGGAATAAATTGTTTTATCCGATCAATTGCTGCTGACCTATCCGGATTTGGCTCTATAAGAATTCCTTTAAAATGATTTACCAACTCATTTTCTAGGTCTTGATGCTCAACCAAGCGATTGCCTTCTAGGTCTTTAAGAGAGAAGATCCTATTATGTTGACGTCGTTGTACCATAGCTTTATGAAAAAAACTAGAGTTCTTTTCCCCTTCTTGAAGCCATTAAATTCTTGTTTTATGTTTCCATAATATCTCTTCCTGAATTCTATGCTCCTCTAGCTTATTAATTAGTGTTCCTTCCTCTTTAATTAAGTCAACTATTCTCCCCATTAAAATCATTTTTTGTTGGATTTGTTGCATATGACCTTGGAGTTTTTCCTTCTCCTTATGAATGTTACCAAATTCTGTTTTATTCCTTTTTCTGATTTTTTGCTTAAGCTCCTTTAGTTTCAGTTGGAACGTATGCATACAGTTCCTTCATTTCAATCAACTCTCCTCCCACCAGCTGCGAACTTTAACCATAAAAGAGGGATCTCTGAGCCAGAAACTTTAAAATCTGAACAACCGCTTCTTTTGCTACTATTTCATATCCACCTCCAATCGGATTGGCCAATGATTCAACCCCATACATGGTAAGATAGTTTCCTCGTAAAATAGATCCAGACCCACAAATTCTTTCGAGACTAAAAACCAATCAAGACGTGAGGCAACTTGGTGTATTCACCCCCTTCTATTATTCCACGTGAATTTACCATTATTAGTCGGAACATCTACCAATCTAGTGTCCTTCATGAGATCATAAAACTCTTCCATCTCATGATTATACCTACCAGTACCCCCCATTTCTTTCATCTGCACTAACCACCATATTGAAATCCCCCCCAACCACCCAATATTTATCCGGAATTAATAATTTAAGGTTTCTAAAACTTGTAAAGAAAGCTTGTTTATCTCCTGGAACACTAGGACCATAAACTGAAGATACCGAGAACCATTCTTTTGTTCCTATTAATCTAAATCTTCCCGTTAAAATTCGAGGAAAACCAATCCAACTGTTGGCCAACATTTCTATCGGGTTCCATAGGATTGTTATACCTCCTGCACTCCTATTAGAATCTATTGCCATCACTTCATACCTTGGTTTTAGTCTGCTGACTATGTCTTCCAGGCGCTCCCCCGACACTTTAGTTTACTGAAGAAGAACCAGATGAGGTTTTTATTTTGTCAGCCTCTCTTGTAAATATCTATGTTTGCCTTTACTATTAAGGCCCCTTATGTTCCAGGAGATGACTATCATCAAGGAATTTTATTTAGTCTCTAGAACACCATTGAGATCGGTACTATATGTCCAGAGTTAACCAAAATTTCGCAAATCATTTGAATGGGTTCTTGCAAGGTATTCCTCCCTCTTTTTTTCACAGTTTTTGTCTTCAAAGCTGCCTCTTGACCTAATTTTTGAGGTATGGATTGCTGAGATGGTTGACTGGCTAATTACACTTCTCTTCTTACATGTGTTGTTAGATACTTCTCAAAGGTTTCCTTGTATAGCACTTTCTGATCTTTAGGGATGAATCTATCATCCAAATTTTTCCATTCTTGCAATAATTGTTTCATGAGAAGTTCCTCTTTACTAAGTTCGTCCTTCATAATATCGATCTCCATTTCTACATGTTCCTTAATATCCTATTGTTCCGCCTAATCAGAACCTTCTATGGGAGATTTCCTCTTAGCCTTTGCCTATTTTGCAGGAATAGTAGATGGACTCTCCTCATTGATTAAGTCTGTGTCTTTTTCCTCCTCAACTTGCTCTTGTAATACTTCATAACTATTTTTACTTTTTTGTTGAGATTTTTCCTGAGTTTGGGGGTTTCCTTGCTGTCTCCCTTGCCTTATTTTACTGGTAACCATCTGAAACCCTTCATCCTTGTCTTCTTCTGTCTTTTTTATGGGATTATTAAGAGGCTAGTAAGGGTTATTTAAAGGGCACGTTTTATACAGATGCCCATACTCATGACATCTTCTACACTGAAATGGAATATGTTCATAATCTAATAGTTGCTGCTAGAATTCTCCAGCATATTCTAATTCAATTTATTCAGGAAGAGGTTATGTTATATTCATATAAACACATATCTTGGCAAAGGACGTATACCTTCCTCTTCTAGTAGTTTCTGCAATCTTTACAAATCTACCCAATGTGTTCCCTATACCTTCCAGAATTTCCGAATCCCAAAAATCCATGGGCAAGGCGAACAGACGGACCCACACAGGGGCCGAAAGGAACTGCTCCTGATCTGGATTATAAAATTCTTCCCAATGCCTTAAAAACATGCCTGCATTATGGTAAAAGTACGGTCCCCCTTCAAAGACCTTGTCCTTATCTAATAAATTAGTAAAAATAATAGTAAAAAATCCTCTGGCACCAAATTTGACATCAATATGCCTCTTTGGTTGCCACTTATTATGAATCCATTTGAGTAAATTTTTCTGTGTAGGGAAAATTCCGATAAGCTTACAAATAAGAGCATGATCTTTCATATAACCTCTATAATGGTCTAATTTATTTGCAGGAATTATAAAACGAGGTTTTTTAGAAGCTTTAGGCAAACACTGACCCCTTTGTTTCACCTGCCATTGAGCCCCCAGTACTGATCCAGCATTAGGGCCCGCAGCCCCAGCATGCCCGGAGTTCTTTTCGCTGCTGTCTCCTGACGTGACATTCCTGTAGGAGGGGTTCTCTCCCCCCCCCCTGACGTTGCAACCATCGTTTTCGGCCAGAGCCAACTACCCTCGTCTATCTCCATTGATATTCCTGACAGGGCCTGCTAGCAAACCCTAGGACAGCGCCATTCTCCAAAAACCCTAGCAAGTTGCAGAGCTATGTCTGAGTTTTAACCACTTCTCGTGTTGAACCAATTCAATTTTCTTGTTCAGGCTAAGTACACTTTGTTGCTAATTATGTTTATCTTTCGTGTATTATTTGGTGTGGTCTCCCTTCGTTTCCAAATCGTTAGTAGTATACTCATGAAGAAAGGCACAAACATCTGAGTCTCCAACAATTAAATAAATTAAGTATTGCCCGATTTAAATAATTAATTAAATATTTACCTTTATTTAAAAAAAAAATTGTAACCGTTAAGAGGAAATGAGCATGAGTATATATTGTCTATTCAAAACCTCCATCGAATAAAAAATCTTAAATTTGTGGATTCTCTCAAAAGATTTTATGTGTGCTTGTTTTGTATTTTGTTGCAAAAACATGTATCTAGGAAGAGAATAAAAAATTCAAATAGTCGAAAACAGCCACCCACGGTGAGGCTCGAACGCACGACCTGGTTGTTTCCTTGTTCTGTATTTTGTTAAAAATTCTTGGCAATGTTGTGTTTTTCCAAGAAAAGCCTGACTATGCTTATATGTTATAAAAAGTATAGGGATTTTGAATGAAAATAAGAAATCCACGGATCAAAAATAGGAAATCATATCAATGATTTTGAAAAAGTGGTGATGAGTCAATACCTCTATCAAATAACTATAGGAGAAACACTCAAACGATAGTACACAAAATATATATCCAGGATTTTATTTATGGAGTTATAAACATAACGATGGAGCGAAATTTTGTAAATGTTACTTTTATTGAGATCTCTAATTTTGTGGCAAGTCAAATGCAGAATGACATATGTAGTTTTATTTTTTATTTTTTTAATTGAAGGAATACTTGCCATATACAACTCTTACTCTCACTCTTTCTTAATGGATTTTATTTTTATTTTTTTAATTGAAGTAACACTTGCCATATGCAACTCTTACTCTCACTCTTTCTTAATGGATTTCTAAGGTTCTATGAGGTAAATGTGCATATTAAAATATGACGCTTAGGATTGTTTATTAGTCTAGCATTGTGGTAATGTTGAAAAAATATATCTTACCTAGTAATTATATAAGAAAATATTACCTTAATCGAAGTTAATATCTCATTAACACATTAAATGTAAGAGGAGAAGCTAACAAAAATGCATACCTATATATATTTGTATGAAATTACCGTTGCGGGCAGAGCAGCACAACAGAGCACAGGAGAAATGAAATTAGCACACACACTGGAGAATAAAACAACAGATTTCTATTACAAAATGAGGCCTTGCCTTGGCTTGACTTGCCTAGGCAGAGGTAGGAAATACAAATTTACAGTTGCATAAGAGGATAATTCTGCATGTGAAAAAAAAATGATTACATAGTCAATCACGGTGGCTAGACGACGTGTTAGGTTCGACACTGTTGTTTGTCAGAGAGTCAGTGACGATGTTGGTCAGCTGGGACTGCGTGGGCGGCGAGGTTAGGTTCGGCGCAATTTTTGAATGTGGCTTCACATTTAACATTATCCCACTTGAAGCCGAATGAATAATCTTGAATGAAGTCACACCGATGCCTACCATGCCTCTACATAAATCATGCTTACTTCTTTGTATAATCTTAGTGAGCATATCAGCAGGGTTCTTATCTGTATGGAACTTTTCTAAAGATAGCTACCCTTCCTCCAACACATGTCGGATCCAATGGTACCTTAAGTAAATGTGCTTGGTTTTTGAGTGAAATGATGGATTTCTCGCCAAGTGAATGGCACTCTGACTATCACAATACAACACATAGTTGTCCTGCTTGATTCCTATCTCGCCTAGGAATTGTTGCATCCACAACATTTCTTTACAAGCCTCTGTTGCAGCTATGTACTCTGCTTCTATTGCAGAGAGAGATACTATTCTTTGTAGCCTTGACACCCAAGATACAACTGCACCTACAAATGTGTGCAAATAACCTGTAGTGGACTTTCTGGTGTCAATATCTCCAGCCATATCTACATCTGTAAAACCTTCAAGAATAGTATCACTATGACCAAAACATAAGCAATAATGACTAGTGCCCTTAAGATACCTGAAAATCCATTTTACTACTTTCCAATGTTGCTTTCCTGGATTGGAAAGGAATCTCCTCACAACTCCCACTGAATATGCAATGTCCGGTCGTGTGCATACCATGGCATACATCAAGCTTCCAACTGTTGAAGCATAAGGAATATTTCTCATTTCTTCCTTCTCTTTTTCATCACTGGGACAGAACTCAACACTCAACTTGAAGTGGGTTGCAAGGGGTGTACCAAATGGCTTGGCATCCTTCATATTAAACCTACCAAGCACCTTCTTGATATATTTTTCTTGTGACAGCCACAACCTTTTGTTTTTCCCTATCACGCATGATCCTCATGCCCAATATCTTTTGTGCTCGACCCAAATCCTTCACTGCAAACATGTTGCCCAGATCCTTCTTCAACCTATTGATCATGTTCTTATCATGCCCAACAATCAACATGTCATCCACATATAACAATAATATGAGATACTTTCCTTCATCATACCTCTTGATATAGACACAATGGTAAGCTTCCAACCTCTGAAAACCATGTTCCAACATGAATGAATCAAATTTCTTGTACCATTTTCGAGGTGTTTGTTTCAACCCATAGAGACTCTTCTTCAACCTACAAACAAGCTCTTCTTTGCCTTTTTATATGAATCCTTCTGGTTGCTTCATATAAATTTATTCCTCTAATTCTCCATGAAGGAAAGAAACTTTTGCATCTAACTGTTCACATTCTAAGTCTAAATTAGCAACAAGACCAAGAATGACTCTAATGGATGACATTTTGACAACAAGTGATAAAATTTCAGTGAAGTAAATACCTTCCTTTTGGGCGAATACTTTCACCACCAACTTTGCTTTATACCTCTCATTCTTTTCGTCACCTTCATGCTTAATTCTATACACCCATTTTTTTTGCAAAGCCTTTCTACCTTTTGGGAGATTTATCAACTCCCAAGTTTTATTTTATAGCAAAGAGTTCATTTCTTCCTCCATTTCTTTCTTCCATTCTTTACTGTGTTCAACTTTACAAGCCTCTTGAAAACAACTAGGCTCACCTTCATCAATCAATAGGATATAGTTTGAAGGAGGATACTTTTGTGAAGGCTTATGAGGCCTAGAAGATCTGCGAACCAACTATGGTGGTGCATTATCAGGTTGAATCTCCTATAAAGGTTCCCGCAAGATTCCTTCTTCTTGGTGTTCATCACTTTCCCTTTGCTGTCCTTTCAGCTCTTGAATTTGATGCCCATTTTCCTGCATTAGTGGGATGTCTGCATGATGTTCTTCAAACCTGTCAATAACTTTCTTGACCTCCACCTCACCTACATTCCTTTTAAACATTTCTGACTCATTCAATACAACATCCCTGCTTCTAATAATTTTATTTTTGCCTGGATCCCATAGACGATAACCAAATTCTTCATCGGCATATCCCAGAAAAATGCATTTCATTGATTTATCATCTAGCTTAGTTCTATTTTCTTTGGGAGAATGTACAAATGCTTCACATTCAAATATTTTCAAATGAGAATAATTCAACTTCTTACTAGTCCAAAATTCTTTAAGGATGCCTCCATCCAAGGTTGTAGATGGAGATCTATTTATGAGGTAACAAGTTGTCCTCACAGCCTCTGCCCAAAAATGCTTGTCCAAACTGGAATTGGACAACATGCTCCTTACCTTTTCAATAATGGTGCGATTCATTCATTCTGCAACACCATTCTGTTGAGGTGTACCAGGTACATTATTCTCATGCTTTATGCCAAACCTGTTACAATATTCTTTGAATGCATTTGAGAAATATTCTCCACCATTACTTGTTCTTAGGCACTTGAGAAATTTTTTAGTCTCTCTTTAATAGAAACATGGAATTCTTGAAATATTTCAAACAACTCACTTTTACTTTTCATGGGGTAGGCCCAAACCTTCCTGGATGCATCATCTATAAATGTTACAAAATATGATTCTCCTCCTAATGACTTGATGTTAACAGGTCCAAACACATCTAAGTGTATCAATTCTAACACATTTTTCTTTCTGTCATGACCGCCTTTAAGAAATGAAACCCTTCTTTGTCTACCATATATAAAATTCTCACAAAGATCAAGATTGTAGGATCTCAAACCTGGTAGTAATTTTTTACCAACAAGGATTTTTAAACCCTTCTCTCTCATGTGACCCAAGCGCTTATGCCACAGATCTGCTGAATTTCCTTCTCTTGTGACAACAACCAAATCTGATTTTCCTATCATTACTTTCAATGAATATAGTGTTCCTGCCTTGGGTCCTTTGGCCACGACCAATGCTCCTTTGCTAATTTTCCAGCCTCTTTTTCCAAAGCTTGTGGAATAGCCTTCATCATCCAGTTGTCCCATAGAGATCAAACTCATGCACATTTATGGTACATGCTTGACCTGTTTCAACAATATATCCTGTCTATTATTCATCTTGATCTGGACATCTCCCACTCCAACAATACTGCAAAAATTATTATTCCCCAAATGCATTCTACCATAATCACCAGGATTATATGCAAAAAAAATATCTTTGCATGGGGTTACATGGTGAGATGCCCCAGAGTCAAGGATCCAATCAAAGCTACCGCTAGATGTATATAAACATGCATCCTCTACTAAAATAGTAAACAACACATCACCATCTATGACTATAGCAGTAGTCTCACCTTCATTTGTGTTGGATGACTTGTGATTTGTATTGGCTAGTCTTTTATCCTTTCATCCTTTCTTCAAGGCTCGACATTCTTTCTTCATGTGCTCGAGTTTTCCGCAATGAAAGTAGATGATCCTGCCCCTCCTTGATTTTGATAGGCCTCTCGATCTTGATCGTCCTTTTCGGCTTCGATCAATTCTCCTACCACGATAAGCTAGAGCTAGAGCTTCTCCTCCCTCGTTTTTTGCAATTGACTTGCATCGCAACTCCTCATTCATTAAACTGCTACTGACATCATCAAACTTCAAGGTCCCTGCAGGTGCTAAAGTACTCATAGCCACAATTAAATTTCCCCAGTTGTCTGGCATAGAACACATTAAAAAAAAAGCTCTAATTTCATCATCTAGAGTTATTTTAACAGAGGCAAGCTTACTAGTTATAATATTTAATTCATTCAAGTGATCAGCAACTAAATCACCTTCCTTCATCTTGATATTGTAAAGCTTTTTCATGAGGAACACTTTGTTTGATTTCATGTTCTTCTCATATAGATCATGGAGCTTCTGCCATAATCCTTTTGTCGTATTTTCTCCAGACACATTGAAATACACATTCTTTGCTAGATATTGGCGGATTGTTGCAATCGAATTTCTATCTAGCTTATCCCATTCCTCATCCATCATCGATGAGGGTTTCTATGTTACACCCTCAATCGGCACATACTGATATTTTAAAATCAATATATCCTCCATCTTTGATTTCCATAGGGAAAAATTAGCCCCGCTCAACTTCTCCATATCATTAACTACGGTCTCCATTCTCAATAAAAAGCAAGACTCTACTTTCAAAATAAAACTTAAAAATATGACACTTTTAAAATAAAATATCCATCTCCTCCAAAATAAAGATCCAATCTTTAACAAAATTAATTATTATAAAACATATATAATATATGTTTATAATAATTCTAAAACATTCTTTCACCTTCTAATTAGATCGTATCCAATTCCTTTTAAAAGGTGAAAAGGAACTTTATAAAAAAATCAAAAAGTAATTAAATCTAATGATAAACCATTGCATATATGGATCTTTGTGTCTTCCACCTTCGTTGTATTATTTTGGCCAAATGTCTTGCGGTGGGGCTGCCTCAAACGAGTTGAGCAATGCAACACTTTCAGCCAGCGATCCCACAATAACCAACAATTGCAAATTTTACGGAACCCTTCTTAAGGGAGCGCAAAAATTTAGTTTCCTCTTAAGATAATGCAACGATTACTCAGAAATGCACTGCCAAGGGGTTAAACTTGTCCCATTCTAAGCTGCAAAAAATCTCAGTGCTCAATTCACTATAGTGGCTTTCCACACACACACAGAAATTGCAGGCACAACTAATTTGCAAATGAATTGCAGTGGCTTTCCACACACAGAGAAATCGCAGGCACAACTAATTTGCAAATGAATTGCAGTGGATTTCCACAGATAGAGAAATAGTAGGCACAACTAATTTGCAAATGAATTACAGTGGCTTTCCACACAGAGAAATCGCAAGCACAACTAATTTACAAATGAATTGCAATGGTTAAGAGAAGTAAATTGGCTCAAATTGGCTCTGATACCAGTTGTTGGGGACAAAGCAGCACGACAGAGCACAATATAATAGAAAGAAAACAGAGAGAGACAGGAGAAATTAAATTAACACACAGACTGGAGAATAAACAACAAATTTCTATTACAAAAAGAGGCCTTGCCTTGGCTTGACTTGTTCAGGCATAGGCAAGAAATACAACTTTATAGTTGTAGAAGAGGGCTAATTCTGCATGTGAAAAACACATGATTGCATAGTCAATCACGGTGGCTGGATGGTGTGTTAGGCTCGATGTCGTTGTTTTTCATAGAGTTGATGACAACATTGGTTGGTTGGGACTGCGTGGGCGGCGAGGTTAGGTTCGGTGCCGTTGTTGAATGCGGCTTCACATTTAACAATTAGTAATATTTTAGGATTCTAACTCCACCAAGAGATCTAATTCTCACTTCAAGTGTTGTATATGCATACAAACTATACTAATGTAGAAGAAGTTATATATGCATACAAATTGTAATAATGTAGAAGAAGTAGAAGAAAACCACTTACACTAAGAAAGAGGGTCGCCTTGATTTCAAAATATTTGAATCCATTTGTAGCTTTTGGAGACCGATATACCTTCATGTTGATACTGACACAATCATCCCTATCGCCCACGAACCATTATAACAGTTTGTTTCATAACTTTTCGAATAGCTTAGATTTAGTAATTGATGAGAGAAAGTAAATTTACATGCACCATCAAGGTTTCTAATAGGATTTCTTAAGAAAATATATTAGTATAGACACAAAAGAAGATAGAAGAAATATCAATCTACATGTCATGGAACCAGGTATCCTGTTGTTGTGGTAGCTCTAAAACGAAAAGGAGACCAATTGCGAGCTGCAAAGAGAGCTTAAGGTTGTATGCGTGTGCGAACATGATTGGGTATCTATGAAATGAAGATCAGGACTTCTCATCATGCCAGCTAAATGTGGATAACTATAATTTTTATGCGTTGTCTTCAAATCTAGCTGACAATAAACCTTCTCTAAGAAGCCTTGGCATCATAGGAGCACAATTTACCAATGTAAGAAATGAAGTGCTTCATTTTTTCAATAATTTTTTAAATTTTTCTTAAGATCTCATGGAAAATGAAATCAGTCTTTACCAAAAGGAAGGGAATGCTTCACACAATAAAGTAAAAACTATTATAACAAAAATTACTACCATTAACTTTATCGTGAAATCTAATGATCTTTCAATATTTCCTAGTGGAAATAAAGCTTTCACCATGCTTGCATCAAGTGGAAACATAGGCAGGCAAAGGCATTACTGTATATATGTTATTGGGATTTAGTTTACGCTAACTATATTTGGATTTAGTTTACAATCAGAAGTATGTATGATATATATTCAACTATCATAATTGTCTCGTATTGCTGTTATTGGACTCAGATAAGTTGATGACATCCAGAACTATCATAAACTAACAACATCATTTTTTGAAAAAACTATCGTTAACTAACACCATCATTTTTTGAAAATGCTAAAAGTCATTTTCCACTTTCTAATACTTTACTTTGATAGCAATTGGTAGCAATCAACAACTTTTGTAGAGAAAATACTTCAAATTTTACACTAGCAAAACATTGTAATAACAAATTTGTAACCCTTAATTAACTAGAATTAGAATATGGAATTGTCAAATTAACAAAAATGAGAAGATAAAATTGTCAAATTAACCAAAACTAAAATATTAAAGAATTTCCATGATAAAAGGTTTGTCCTCCTATTTTATCAAAGGATCAATATCATAAACTAAAATTATCATCATTTCAAAAATGATAATAAACCTATTGAAATTTCTAATACCTTGCATTATTTTGGTGGATTAATTGAAATTTCTTGCTAAATGTTAATTTCGAAATATTATTGCATAATCATCTATAATGGTATGGATTTATATTATAATGAAATATGAGATAATTAATCTCATTTTTTTAATGTTCAATATGTTTTTAATAGGTAGTTATCCTTATATTTGCAATGTGTGATATGTCCCACCATGATACACTATAATCCCCAAATTCAAAATGCAAAAACATATGATATACATATCTACAAATACATTTCTCTTACAACTTTTCCAATTTAACAATCTTATAACATTTCTTTGCACCGACCTTCTCAAGCAATTGCTAGTAATTATTGTTTTTAACCTCTAAATAAAATTTAATAGTCTGATCAACCTTCTTAATAAATCAAGAATTTATAATTTTATAATTTCAAAACTTTAAATATACATTTAAATAAATTATTAATAATTAAAAATTCTAAAATGTTAACTAACCCTATAAAAAATGCGAAGCGACTATTATAATCTTTGCGAGTAGTAAATTAAGTCCTTTGCATATAAAAATGAAAGTGCATTTGTGAAAATGTAAAATGACGGGAAAAATATTTTGCAACCTAAATTATAAATAGATGGATTTATGAAAAAGGACGCATAACATTTATATACTACACATTATAAATACAAAAAAGTTATTTCAAAACAAAAATGACAACATATTCTTAAGGCACAGCTTCAGTCACAATTCAATAATAAAATTCATCTCCAGCGTAGTGTAATCTGCAACTAGGTCGTCCCATTTGCGGTGTTGTTTTTGTGGAGGTTTTAACTCAAATGTAGCCACTGAGATTGTAATATTTCCGATGTTTTCATTGAGGATTTACCTCAAATCGGGACGTCAATATTGCAATATTCCCAACTTCGCAATTTGGGTATTTAAAAACTGCATGATGGTTTGTGAATCGAAATAGATTATCACAATTTCAGAATTGCAATTTTATGTTATTATAAATTGATCAAATTACAGAATCTTTTGTTTTCGGAAATCTGACCAAAACAATTGTCGTTACATGGTGTAAGCCACTAGTCTTTCCATCATAAGTTTTAACAATATATGTGCGCATTAGTAAAACTTCCCCATATATGTGCCCATTAGTAAAACTTTCTCATCTTCTGAAAGAAAAGTTTGAATTTAAATTTGAGTATGCACACTATTTTTTATTAATCAAATAGAGTTACATATATGTATGAAGCATTGTTTCAAGATAGAGAATATCTCAACCACACACCAAACTAGGAACTTAGATTTAGCAAACTCCTATGGAATATGTACAAACTCCATACATAGAAAGTTGAAGACAAGTAAGAATTACATATTCCAACACACCCCTTTAATGACCACTTGTCTCGATATCATTTCGCAAAATCTAGTTGTGGTCAAACATAACAAAGGATATGTCGACGTCCATATAAAGGACCAATCATCCATCGGAATACATTGGTGTCAAACACTAATCTCGTAGGATGTCCTTCGTATACATGTTTTTGTCAACTGTTATCACTACATACATATATCTGTATCTGCAAATCCTCCAACGTGGGTTTTATCAAATTACCCGTAACCATGCTCTTTCTTCATCGACAAACTTTCACCGACAATAGATCCATCTCAGATCTCTCTTCCTTCATCGACAAACTTTTATCGGTAGTAGATCCTTCTCAGATCTCTTCTTTCATTGGCAAACTTTTACTAGCAGTGGATCTATCTCAGATCTCTCTTTCATTAGTGGCGAACATTGGCACAGATCTATTTTCAGTCCACTTCACTCTCACATGTGGTTTTTGGCTTACCACAAACCGACACTGCAAAATGGTTTCCGGCTAACCACAAACTGACACTGCAAAATGGTTTCCGGCTAACCACAAACCTGTAATTACAAAGTGGTTTTGATATTACCACGAACTTCATAGGGATACATATGCCTCGTCAGGCTTACATTACACACTCCAAATCTTGGAGTTACCAGGTACATACTCTACAAAGACAACTACAAAACAAATCCTAGATATGCTTACTAATAAATGCATGTGACCATCAAGAGTCTATTCCACAAACTCACACAAACTCGTTGGTACATTCTCCTCCAATTTCTGACGCTGCCATCTTGAGTATCATGTCTTTATCATATCCTACAAATTTGTGTATTGTTGGAATGACGAGTTCCAACACATACTCAGAATTGTGACAATAGTTGGTTAGACGAAAGTCACTTAAATTACAACCAGGTTTACATTAATGACATGAATCTTAATCCAATTTAAATTAAAAAAAAAAAAACGCTAGCACAAGAGCCCTTCATTATATGTTGCCGAGGGTAACCAAGTGACCTCTTTTCACCAACTTCAGAGATCCTCCACTCAGCATTCATGTGACCAGTACTTACTACTGCTACTTAAATTCTCACGACTTCTCCATCACTAGTACAATTTCCCTGAACTGTCCCGCGAGTTTCTCTTTGTTGTCGAGAAATTCTCCGCTAGTACAGGTCCACCAGCTCTGCATTGTTAAGGTTGGGCAGTGTTCTCCACACACTGCAACAAATCTGCAGCCGCACTCCAGCTCCAGTTCCACTCATCACCACAGCATCAGATGATCAACCAACACTCTGCTCGGCCTCCCGCACAAAGGCACCACCGAAACACGACCTCATCGGCCCTCGCTCGAACCACAACTCACAAACTCAGCATTACACCCCTCCTTGGCCGTTGGAGGCGAATCTCATTTGCGAGACGACATAATCTGCAAACTCGACGACATGAAATAACAAGCTACTTGCATTGCATGTCGTGTGCCTTTGTCTAAGAGTTTGTGACTTTAAGAATTTTTAATAATGCAAATTGTGCCATTGCATACCTGATCGCAAATAATAACACAAATCCGCATACCTTATCTAAGAATATGAGACTGGAGAATCGATCGACCCTCTCAACTACCAATATGCAGATACAAGGAGATTGAATTGACCTTGTTGATAAATTGATTGTCCTGGTGACAAAGCGTAGCTTTGCACAGTCGACTGCTCCACTCTGCTCACCTCAACAGGAAAACCCCTCCAACAACACCAACAGATCATATCTCTTTGGTGCGCCCAACTTACTTCCATTGACAACAACTCTGTGCTAAAGTTGAGCCAATTCTCGAGATCCATTTACCCGCAACACCTTCTAGCATGTTGCAGCACCAAATCATGCTGGTTGATTTCAGCTTACGCTTATTGGTTTACACTTCCACAAGAAGAAATTTGATCCTCTCTCACCCCAACAACCAGATCAATGCTTTGCTAGACCAACAAATCAGCAGAGATCAGCAAATCACTACTCCTCTTCTCTGCGTGCAAGTGATCTCAACCACGATGCTTCCGCTACGCCAAATCGATCCGCTCAGACCACGTCCACCAATCACCTCCAGAATAAATTTAATAATATGATGGACAGTCAAAAACAGTGAATGGAAAAACAAACACTTTATTTCCCTAGGCCTGGGAGAGGCCAAGGCCAGGCCCAAACAGGCTCTGATACCAACTTAAAATTTGAACATGCACACTACCTTCTATTAATCAAAGGAGTTACATATATACATGAAGTATTGTTTCAAGATAGAGAAACTATCTTGGATGCACAATAAGATAGAGAAACTATCTTGGATGCACAATAAGTTGATTGAGAGAATATCTCAACCACACACCAAACTAGGAATCTATATTTAGCTAACTCCTATGGAATAGGAACATACTCCATACAAGAAAGTCACAACTGAAGACATGTAGGGATTACATATTCCAACAATATGTTTAACACAAAACAAACATCCCAAATCGTGGGTGCCAACCCCACGAAAGGTGGTAAGGCGGTGTTGACTGTTTGTTTGCAAAACACTAGATTTATTAACCTCGACAATTTTAGCACAAAACAAACATCGAGATCGTGGATTCGAACCCCAATAGGCGTTGCTAATATTTCTCCGCAAAATATTAAATTTATTATTACAAAACAAGCGCTCCAAGTAGTAGATTCGAACCCCACAAAATATTGGATTTCTAATTCAGCACCCTAGGTCATGGATTTGAACCCCACAGTAATACAAATCAAACGGTGCCAGATTTATCACAAAACAAATATGCCAGGTCGTGGGTTCGAGCCCAGCTACAAAACAACCATCCCAGTTCGTGGGTTAGGACCCCGCGTACCGTGACCCGTTGGCGTTGTCGACTATTGGTTTAGCACAAAACAGCCATGTCAGGTTTTGGGTTCAACACAAACATCTCGAGTCGTGGGTTCGAAACCCATGGTACGTGGGTGTTGTTGACTATTGGTTTAAGACAAAACAACCATCCCACGTTGTGAGTTCGAACCCCACGGTAGGTGCAGGTGTTGTGACTATTTAGATTCCTAATGAGTTATCCTCATCTCGGATCCACGATTAAGGGAAAGATATTTAATGATTAAGAGTCACAATCAATATTTTGTTTTACTGTTAAAAAAAATTACAATATGATAATGGTTATTTTTCCAAATAATGGTTTTCTTTGAATTATTAATTTATAGAAACCATTCTAATGTGTATCTTCTTATTGTTTGAAATTTAAGTGTTTGTTTCTGAAAAAGAAATTTAAGTGTTTAAAGTTTAAGCAAAAAAATGTCATATATTAAGATTTCCACAATTGTTCAACAAGAAAAGTATGTGTGTGCAGGGCCACAAGTTGAGAGCCTTGCACTGTACGAAAGGTTAAAATTATGTTAATTAAATCGATTTAATCTGTGGATCAAGCAATTTAAACTATTTACGGTGGCTTTATTTAATGGTGAGCACTGAGAAATCCATGTTGTGACCATCGAGATCTGGGGTCGAATCGCAGCAGCCACACGCTTCGGTACAGTTTTATTTGAGTTTCAGCCACACGCTTCGGTACAGTTTTATTTGAGTTTCAGCCACAGTGCCTGCATTTCTTTTCAGAAGATTTTGAAACTTTTCAGATATCGTCCAAAAATATGAAGGAAAGATAAGAGAAACAACTAAATCTCTAGCTAATTTGATCAATTTATGATTTAAATTATAAATCTAACCCAAATACTGCAAACTCACTTGCCGTTTTTTTTTCAGAAGAAAAAAAAAACGCTGAATAGGTTTTGTATTCTGTACAAACATCGAACCTTAACTCACTTGCCGTATTTGAGTTGAATCCTCCACTGGAAACCATGACCAGTTCTTCCCTGGTTTTGTATTCTTAAAGCTAAATTGTTCTTCCCTGGTTTTGTATTCTTAAAGCTAAATTGTCGCATAGAGGCTAAAATTGTTCCCTGGTTTTGTATTCTGTACAAACATCGAACCTTATACCTCGAAGTATATGGTAAAAACTAAAAAAATACAATACGCCCACCGTGGGGCTCGAACCCACGACCACAAGGTTAAGAGCCTTGCGCTCTACCAACTGAGCTAGACGGGCTTTACGCTAGTTTCTCTGGGTACAATAGAATAGTCAAATGTTTATTTAAATTCTAGACGGGCTTCGCGCTATTTTCTCTTGGTTACAATAAAATAACAACCCGTTACTGATTATCCTAGATTTAAAAAAAAAACCAAATGTTTATTTTTGTGACGAATTTATTTCAATTCGGATCAAGTATTTAAATGCATACACAATGGCTGCTGTAAACACAACGCTGGAAATGGTACGAATTAATTGCAAAGTAAACTAGTTGAACCTGAATTTTATTACTGAATTATCATTAAATGTATCCGTTAAAGATATGTTGTCATTTGCGTGTTTAAATAAATCCAAATTGAGATTAGATCAACCGAAAATAATGGGATCAAATTGTATCATACACATCATCCCTAATTTACAATCTTGTACACGGATACCACACACCATCTCTTTTACAGAATAAGAACTTTACATAACCACTTTTCCAATCCAAATATTGTAGTATTGTGCTCTTTTCCGTTCTCCTTTTTCCGAAATTCTCCTCCGATTCCGGTTATCCATATTCAGGAAACTTCATTCCTCCAAACAGGTTGAATCCAATTGCTGTTTTCGCCAAAGTTTTAAAGATGTGGTAAATAATAGTTAGGTCCAGAGGTTTGGGCCACATATCTTATTATCTAATCCTATGCAAAACTACATATACTTAGAGTTATTCCCTACATAATTTTTTAGGTTGAAAAAAAACTAGTAAAAACTATATATGCTTGAGAGTTATTCCAGACATGAAAAAACTGCTGTCACAGCCTCACTGCAGCTTGAAATAATGAGGTTGACGTGGACGTTTGTAAATGCACTTAAAAGAGCAGCTCGCTCTTATGACCATTTCAAATTTTTGTTTTACCTCCCATAGCCATCTCTCTCGTCCCAGTTTTTTGGTTGGATGCTCATTTACTTGAATTCTTTCGAGGCAGCGCTTCTTGAAGGGATTTGAAAAAAAGGGCCGAATTCATATTTGATTTGATGTTGCACATAATGTGTGCATGTCCTTTATATGATATATATTAGCCATGGATGCATCCATATCGCTTTGTGGAATTTACGATCTCATATATGAATCTTTTTTGGTATAGATTTGTCGAGTCATGTTATGCTTGGCGTCAACACCTCAATAATTCAAGAATTGTTGAATAGATGACTAAGATAGAATTGAGATAGAGTTAGTATCTTGTAGTAGGTATAGAATTTGATTGACCAACACTCAATAATTTAAGAATGGTTGAATAGATGATTAAGATAGAATTAAGATAGAGTTAGGTAGTAGGGATGGAATTTGATGGGTATTTTGTTTGTAATTGGTATTTTGCATGTATTTGATGGCTAAAAGTAACAATTTTTTGAAAACTTTATTAATTTTTATTTCTTTCAATTGAATTTTCTACTTACTATTGAACATTACTGGATGAAGCTAGACACTAGCCACTAGCCACTATCCAACTCAGCTCGACTTACTGGAGAGAGAGTTGAATTGAGGTATATATTCACTCGCTTTAAATTCTAGATAATGAACATGTAGTGCCATTAAATGTGTAGATGGTGCTCCTTTAGTGGCATTATGGCATAATTATCATCACTCAAGGATGCGCCACCCAAGGACAATAGGTTACAACTTGTAAATTAGAAATCTTATATATACATTATATATTGTCTTGTACACAACAAGAAAAAAAATAAGTAATCTGAAATGAAGCTTGGAGGCTCGAGTAGTTGAGTTGAAGTTGCACATATAGAACTACAAAGAGGATGATTGAGCTTTGGACTCCACCTGCAGGTAGCGAATATGCCATGAATATGGGGTTTTAAGGCCCTCTGGATAGAGACTAAAAGAGTCAAGACTGATCCGACCATCAATTTATTGTTTGCTAGCAAACCACTAGTTTGTCAATTTGCATTCACAACACTACTCAACGTTTACTAGCACCCTAGGTTAGCTTTCCCCTTCAACTTCATTAATTGAATATTTGTTTTTCAAAATGAGGCCCTAAACGCATTAAAAAAACACATATTATAATATATGTTGGTTAATATATTATGAGAACATCACTCTTGAAGGGAACATGCCATATAAACATAATAAATTAACCCTTCACTCTTGAAGGGAAAAATTTTAAACATAAAGTTTCTTGAGGGGAGCATAAAGACCCAAAACGTAAAAAAAAGCAATGGAAAACTAATTACGAGGTATAAATTGTGATCTATAATTTTTAACTACATTTTATTTAATTTATTTATTTTTAAATAAAAATAAAAAGTAATAAATGTCATGAAAACATTGGTTACCCTTATACCCTTATATATTCTCATCTATAGCTCATATTCTCATTTGTCAAAAGAGCTTTATTTTGTAACTCATTTGGATTAAAATTTTGAGAATGATATGAATTTATGTGGAAAAATCTTACTTCTACATTTTTCCTTATTTTAAAAATATGCAAACAATTGAAATATTAATCAAAGTTCATCACAAAGGAAAATAAATTCACATTTACAAATCTTCAAAACTGACATACCACTTTGAATCTCGGGTGTTAGGAGCCATGGCATGTACATGGAAGAAAAGATGGAGGATTATGTCTTCTTTATAGGCAATGAATAGATCATGGGATGTGAGTTTATGCAACACCTTTGCAAGTAGGGAAAAAACGAAATTTGAAGTCGATAGAACAGGTGTCGGGCTGCTAGCAAAAATATAATTTGATAAGAAAATTCATATCATTCATTGGATGATGCATTAGACAAAGAATATTCTCTTGAAATCAAAGCTTATCCACCCATTTATGTAAATATCAAAATTCCTCAAGCCCAATTCCAATATAGACCACAACTACGACATAAATAGATGACTAAGGATCCCTAACCTAATGCCCTTTCTTTCTTTCTTGACTATTTTTAGGCATTAGGAGGTTTCCATGTTCATTTTTCTCCTTCCTTCCTTAATGTGATTTTTTTAATGGTATAATTTTACATTTAAGTCTTCGTCTAACATAGTGTTTTTCAATTTTTTTAAAATAACACCTTTGGTATCACATAATTCTAATGCTCGCCTACAAGAATGGTTTATAGATGAATTTTGGTTAAATTTTCCCTTTTTATGACATTCTTATTAGAATAAAGAGAAAAATGTGGTAAGCATAAAAGAGCTACCCATAGTAAGAATATCATAAAAAGAATAACATGGTCAATGTGACATCCTCTCATACATTGATAGTCAACAAAATAAGTCAACTTGTGGAAGGCAGAATGTTTGCATATGAAATCCAACAAAAATGATCCTTGCACCGTTGGAAAGTTCTCTAAGTGTGGATCTATATTTTTGACACCTAATCCTAATGGATTGGGAGAAATTTTATATTAGTGTAAATTAGGAAATAAGGAAGTCTAAGAGACATTGGGAAATGAATCCCAACAGTCTCACCCCCATGTATATATTCATGAGCACCCTCTATCAAATTCAATGTTCAATTTGTGAGGTTACCTCCTGCACTGACATGGTATCGGAGCCAGCTCTTTTTTGGCACTCCTGCCCCTAGTGTAACTCCCTCCTGTCTCTGTTCTACATTTTTTTGCAGACTGCCACTTCTGTCATATTCCTGCAAATTTTGTTTGAAAGTTTTTTTATGTAATTTGTTGCATTCAAAGTCTATTTTTTGGCCCTCCTGGCCTGCGTTCCAACAGAGCTCCCATGCATTCAAAACTATTTTGGGGCTCACAGCTACTCTCGTTGGCTCCCTTTCTCTAGCTCCTCCTCATCGCCCTCCTCCTTGCAACGCATAATAGCTGCTACCTACCGGAGCGCCCATGTAGTCCCGCAGCACCTACCCTCGTTGGACCCACAGTCCCACATCAACTCCAAGCTTCTCCCTACCCCCTCCGCGGGCTCCCCTCCCCACTCCCTGCTCCTTTCCTCCACCGTCCCTCTCCCTCCTCTGTGGGTTCCCCTCCCTGCTCCCTGCTCCCTTCCACCCTTCTCCCTCTGCTCCCTCCTCCACGAGCTCTCATCCCTGCTCCCTGCTCTCTTCCACCCTTCTCCCTCTGCCCTACCTCTGCCCTCCCTCCTTTCTCACCTCCCCATAATCCACCTTCCCAGGTCTGAACTCCCCAGGTCCGACCTTCCCGAGGTTTGACCTCCCCCAAGTCCCACCTCCCCTCTACAAAAAAAATTATTTTTTTTACAATTTTTTTTCCAAAATTGTGTTTTTACAACAGAATGAACTTTTTCCACCAGAATTGAGTTTTTGCAGCAAAATACATTTTTTACACCATAATTGAGTCTTTTTCTAGCAAAATATGTATTTTTTCTACAATACATATTTACAATGCATTCTCTCATATCTATTGTGGGAGTAGTTCTCTTTGGCAAGGAGAAATATCTTGAGTGGTCTCAGAAAATCAAGCACACTATCATTTTTAATGAGTTGTGGAGAGGAATTTGTGAAGGATAAGGAGACAATCCACTTACAAAGCCCACCTTAGACAAGGAGATCACCATTTGGGAAAACAATAATTGCAAGGCTTATGCCTTGATTGCAGCTTCTGTAAATGAAGAGGTGAGTCTCCATATTACACTATTTTCAAATGCCTATGAAGCCTTGAGGAAATTAAAACAACTTTATGACTCACATTCAGAACTTGAAATTGTTCAATTAATGATTAAGTTGTTCAACCTTGAATTGAAAAACAACGACCCTCTTGATTTAGCATCAAAAGTAAGATCTATCATGCATGACGTTAAAAATATTGGTGTAGAAGTTGACATACCTCTCATGTCTTATGTTAAGACATTGTATCCCACTTACTCACATTACCTTGAGCCATGGCAAGCAAGTGGAAACCTCATGAAGATCAACTTTGATTCCCTTGAGAAAAAGTTTGCAGAAAGATAGAAGGCTTTTTGAAAGAAGACAACCCCTCTGTCTTCTGAAGAATTTGTATGCTTCACACATAGAGAGAAGAATCATGCTCAAGATTCTTCCAGAGGAAGATGTGGACGGAGAGGAAGAGGATGAAGAAATTTCAGAGGAAGGGGGGAGGGTAGACAAGCTCAAAGTGAAAAATATGATATTCATTGCATACACTGCAATAAAGATTGGCATGATGCATCTACATGTAAGCTTCCTTGGGACATAATTAAGCACCAAAGAAATTCAGAAAAAGGTAAAACTCATGACAGAGAAAAAGGTAAAGCACTTGAATCCACTCATTATGTTGTAGCACATTGTAACATTGGAGTAACTAAAGACTTGTTTGATGCTTCACTTACTTCTTGGAGAAATGATTTGTTGCTAGATTCAGGAACAACATGTCACATAAATTTTAGAATTTTTTTTTTTGAAGAACTTACTAACAAGGTTTATGGAGCAGTATACTTTGCAGAAAAATCTAAACTCAAGCCATCAGGGCTTGGCACAATCAGGCTTAAGTTGCCTGGTCTTCCAAATCATCTTCTACATGAGGTTTTATAACTCCCTGAGTTGAGGAGAAACTTGTTGTCCTTGGTCCACATCCACCAGCAAGGACACTCCATTCACATGTTTGATGGCAAGTTTAAGGTGATAAAAGCATCAGATCGCTCACTTGTCATGAGGGGAATAGACGAAGGAGGACTCCTAAAGCTACAAGGTACCTCTGCTCATGCACAAAACTTTGCATTCAGTTCTCATTATGATGAAGGTACATTCGCATCAAGTCTTTTATGCATGCTATATTTGGACACTTAAACTATGACAACCTTCGATTGTTGAATAAAAAAGGTGTTACTAGATTGCCTACAATTCCTAGGAAAATTAATCAATTTGATGCTTGTATTCTAGGAAAGCATAGCAAACAGTCCTTTCATGATTCACATTCCAAAGCACATAGAAAACTTGAGCTTATTCATTCAAATTTATGTGGCCCCATGTCTGTTGCTTCTACAAATGGAAATAAATATATGATGACATTTATTGATGATTACACCAGAATGTGTTGGGTTTACTTATTGAAGAAAAAAATTGATGCTTTTCAAACATTCAATAATTTTCATGCATGGATTGAAAATGATGCAAAAACTCATATTACCTCTTTGCACACCGATAATGGAAAATTATACACTTCAAACGAATTTGAAAACTATCTTCACCAACATGGGATCAAACATCAAACAGCTATGTCCTATAATCCCCAACAGAACGATGTAGCTAAAAGAATGAACAAGACATTTTTAAATATGGTTCGCTCCATGATGTTTTTCAAGAATGTAGAATTGATGTTTTGGGTTGATGTAGTTCTATGTATTGTGTACACAAAGAATAGGTGTCCTTCTAATAAAATCAGAAATAGAACTCCTTATGAAATGTGGCATGGCCACATTCCTTCAGTAAAGAATTTCAGGGTCTTTGGTTCCACCTGATATGCTTTGATACCTAAGGTACAAAGAAATAAACTTGGTGCTAGAAGTCGAAAATGTATCTTCTTGGGGTATTCCAATACCTCCAAAGGATATCGTCTCTATGATGAAGTCAATAAGAAATTTGTAGTATCTAGAGATTTCATATTCCTTGAATCTTCCAAGACTGACGATGTTGTTGAGCAACAACTTGATCACTTGGATAAATTCACACATGCAAAGTCATTTCAAGAATTTGATAATCAGATTCCAAATCTTGAAGGGGGATTCCTATACTGAATAAATATGTGGAATCCTCTTCTGAAGCACTCTCTCCCCCAAATGGATAACTAACCATGGGTAACACCTTGAATGATGTGATTGACAAAATTGGGAGACTGACTCTTGATTCAATCTCAACTCAGTCAAATGAGCAACCTGGGCCATCTCAAAAAGGTCCCCCAAAATGGTTGACAAATACACTGGAAAATGTTTGTCCCGATGAGGTTGGAAAGACAAGAACAAGAAATCCCACCAGGAAAAATGGAGGCAACGTAGATAATTATGATTCACCTATTGATATGGATGTTACTTATAATTTTTAATTTAATTTTTCTACAGATCTTGAACCAACTTCCTTCAAAGAAGCCACTTCTCATGATGAGTGGAATGAAGCGATGCAAAAGGAGTATGATGCCTTGATAAAGAATCACACTTGGAAGTTGGTTGATCCTCCATTGGGAACCAAACCAATTGGCTGCAAATGGGTCTACAAGAAAAATTACAAAGAGGATGGCTCACTTGACAAGAAAAAAGCCAGGTTCGTGGCAAAAGGTTTTGCACTAAAAGAAGGGGTCGATTATTAGGAAATTTTTTCCCCACAACAAGATGGGCCACCATCCGGACACTCTTTCCCTTAGCAGCTCAGAAGGGTTGGAAATTCCATCAAATGGATGTAAAAACTTCCTTTTTGAATGGATATCTAAAGGGGAAGGTTTTTATGTCCCATCCAGAAGGATTTGTTATGAAGGACCAAGAACACAAGGTATGAAAGCTTATAAAATCCTTGTATGGCCTCAAGCAAGCACCGCGAGCCTGGTATGAGAAATTAACTAAGCATATTCTGAAACTTACTTCAAACATTTTGATCTTGATGATGCAACTTTTTTGTTAAGAAAGTTGGGAAAACAATTGTATATCTTGTGTTGTATGTAGATGATATTTTTATGATAGGGAACAATGAGAGTTATATTGCATCCATAAAAAAGGAATTGAAGAAAGGTTTTGAAAAGATTGATTTGGGCTATGTTCACTACTATCTTGGTATTGAAGTAACTCAACATCCTAAATTTATATTCCTTTCTCAAAAGAAGTACATTGGAGATCTATTGAACAAGTTTGGCATGTCTGAATGCAATCCTTTGACCACTCCAATGGAACAAAACTTGAAGCTCACATCATTGAAGGGAAGGTATTTGAGGATGCAACAAAGTATAAACATCTAGTAGGAAGTCTCATCTACCTGACTACTACCAGACCAAACATCTCATTTGTTGTTGGAATCCTATCTAGGTTTATGCAAAGAACTTGTGAAGGATATTGGTCTGCTACAAAAAGAGTTCTAAACTACTTGAAAGGGACTCAAGACTTTGGACTCAAATATACACAGGTAAGCGAATTCAACTTGATCAGATACTCTGATTCAAACTTTGATGGAGACAAAGAAACTGGGGTATCTACTTCAAGTTATACTATGAGTCTTTGATCAGGAGTTGTGTCTTAGAGATCACGCAAACAACCAGTTCTAGCAGATTCCACAACCGAGGAAGAATATGTGGCAACAACTGAAGTGACAAAGAAAATTTCGTGGCTTAGGAAAATCCTAGAATATTTCTAGATGAAGCAAATGCATTCAACTCCACTCATGATCGATAACACTTCTGCAATAAAGGTGGCCAAGAAGCCAAAGTTCCATGATCGAACGAAGCACATCAATACAAAATACCATCTGATTCGACATCAGGTTGAGGCCAAAACTATACATCTACGTCATTGTTCCACAAATGATCAGACTGCATACATATTCACCAAAGCACTTGGAAGAGAAAATTTTGAAAAATTTAGAACGATTCTTAGACTCACCAACATCCCTTCAGATTAATGGGGGCCAATGTTGACACCTAATCCTAAGGGATTGGGAGAAATTATATAAGTGTAAAATAGGAAATAAGTAAGTTTAAGAGACATTGGGAAATGAATCCCAATAGTCTCACCTCCATGTATATATTCATGAGCACCCTTTATCAAATTCACTGTTCAATTTGTGGAGTTACCTCCTGGTCTGACAGACATCAAGGGGTCATGGAATAAGTGGCGAAAATTTTGATCCAAAAAATTATTGTTTGATGCATCAAAATATCTCCAAAATATTTCGAATCCCAAATTTTCAAACTGGAACTTGTCGTTAAAGCAACCATGCAAGTCAATTTCTCCAATTTTTTCCACTCTAAAACATCAATATAGATGAAAAATAATATAATGATCTATTCAAGATCAACAAATTTTACCCTCATATAGACTTCACATTATTTGGCTACATAAGGGTCTTGTTATTTTACCCTTACTAGGTTTTATGCCATTAGGCTTTGAAATTGTTTCCATCTTTTATTATTATCATATCCTATGGAAGTCATCTTTAAATGATCAAGATACAATATCTAGCCTTGTTAAGGGTTTCCACCTCTACCTTGTAAGTTTATTCATACATATTTTAATATTTATCTTTTGGGAGTTACATAATTAGAACAATAAAAAATCTCACTAACTAGACTCACTGAGGGTTATAGTTTCTATTAGCTAGAGTTCCTAACTATCATAATCCCTTTATCAATGATAGTTTTTGTGGTCATATTTTTTGTCAATTAAAGTTCCAATTTGCTAGAGTTATTAAGGTCATGGTTCCTTTATCCATCATAGCCCCTACCAGTTATTGTTCTTGAGGTCATAGTTCCTTTACTAGTTATAGTTTTTTTTTTTTTTTTTTTTTTTACAAGAACGGATATGAATTTGTATTAAAAGTGGGCAACTGCCTTCAAAGGTTACAATAAGTCGGGCCTAGCCTGTAGTCTTTCTTCCCTGGTCTTCTCGTAGACCCCGAGTTTTGAGAATCCACAGTTTTTACCCGAGACTAGAGAGTCTATCTTAGTTATTTTTCCTAGTTTAAATACACACACAAACTGATGTAGAATGATGCAGAAAAACATTTCAGAATTATGGAATAGAATCCCATTCCTCAGTTTCATCTACCAGAAGAGAGCCTTCCGGAAGGGACACTGCCCTGTTGGCTTCCAGATCTGCATCTTTATTATTTTCTCGTAAAACATGGAGGAAGCTTGCAATTCGAAAAGATTTCACCATGTTTCTAATTCTTAAAACTGCTCTAGCCAGTCTAAGATCTACCGGAGAGGAAGCCTCCACTAAAATTTTAATGAGAGACTGGGAATCTCCTATAACATTTAATTCTGAAGCGCCGATGTTCTTTGCTTGCTTAAGCCCATGTAGTAGTGCCAAGGCTTCAGCTTGGATGCTGGTGGAATGTCCAAGACCCCAGGCGTACTTGGTCACAATTATGCCCTCTTTGTTCTTTATAATCCCTCCTGCTCCCGCCAAACCGGGGTTGCCTTTCGCTGCCCCATCGAAAAATAAACAGTATCTGGATTGTTTGGTGAGCAGATCTGATAGTTCCTGTTCCTTCCCTCTGAATTGCCACTCTTTTATGTTCTTGTGTTGCCTTACTTCGCCATCGAAGTGTAGGCCCAACGAGCCACCCCAATCTAGATCAGTTTGAGATAAGTTCACTTCCGTCATGTGCTCACCTAAATTTTCTTTCCAGAGGCTTTTGACTTTGATGGAGATGCGCTGAGGAGTTAATTTTTCATCTCTAAACACTCTTCTGTTGCGCTCCAACCAGATTTTCCAGCATATGAATTTTGGCAAAGTGAACCATGCTGCTTTAAAATTCTCATTTTTTGGAAGAGTTCCTGGATAGCAAGTCTGCCAGTTAGCAAATATGTCAGAAATGTATACAGGGAGAGAGAACTCTGTTTTCCAGTAGCTCAGCAGGATCTGCCAGATTTCTCTTGCAAATTTGCAGTCTAGGATGATGTGCTGGGCACTCTCTTCATTTTCGCAACATAGATGGCATCTAGATGGGCCTTGAAAGCCTTTTTTCTTCAATTTATCCTCTGTTAGGATTCCTCTGTGACAGAGTAACCAACAGAACATATCTACCTTGGGCATCGACTTGTATTTCCACAGCCCCTTCCAAACTGCTGGGTCGGGGGCGACATAGGGACGATCCTGCAGACTTTGGTACCCTTGCGCGACTGTATATTTGCCTGGGGCAGCTCCCCATCCCCGTGTGTCTTTTTTGCCTGCGCGTAGGGGCGCTTTTCCATTGAGAAGTGATAACAGCAATCGACTGTCCTGCGTTAAGTCTGGGGGCATGGGGGGAAGGTTCTAACGCTGCCAACAACGTTCTGCCCACAACGATATATCCCACAATGTAACACAGCCTGCGCTATCCAGCCACTGTCGCAGCACGTGGAGAGAACTGTGTGTTGCTATGGGAGGATGCAGCATTATGCTGTCATCCCAAATATTTATTTCCTTACCATTGCCCGGTATCCAGTAAGCACGATCCTTGATGAGGGAGACTGCCTTATGGCAGCGTTTGACCAGGTGCGATCCAGATAATGGGAGAGAAGAGTCCAGAGATCTAATCCTTTTTCCTGTGAGGTATTTCCTCCAAAGGGCTCTTTGCGCCCAGCCTGGATGCGGTGCTATGAGACGCCAGAAGAGCTTGGCCCCCATGGCAATATTTTGAAGGCCAAAATCTTTGAAGTTAAGGCCTCCTTCCATCAGAGGCTTGCCAATTTTCTCCCAGCTAACCAGCGGTATTTTTCTGTCATTGAGATTACCTCCTTTCCAAAAAAACCTACGGATGAAGGCTTCCAATTTTTTTATAACGCCAGAGGGTGCTAGGAGCACAGAAAATTGAAAAATGGGGAGGCTGCTGAGCACTGATTTGATTAGGATGGTTTTGCCTGCAAGGTTTAACCAAGAGAAACCCCAGGCCTGAATTTTTGCCTTAAATTTGTCCAATAGAGGAACCCAGTCTCTACTGCAAGCTAGATTTCGGAAGATGGGAAGGCCAAGATAGATAAAGGAGGACCATCTGAGAGTGGCATTAAAGCCCAGAATTTTGGAGATGGCAGCAAGAGTGTGGACAGAAATGTTCCAACAGAAAACTTTGCATTTCCCTTTGTTTAAGCTGCTTCCTGTAGCATCACTAAAATCATCTAACACCTCCTTAAATCTTAGAGCATACCTTGCCGAGGCTGCCCCTAGAAGGAGGGTGTCGTCTGTGAAAAGAGTATGATTTACATTTTTCACCCCTCGGGCTATATTAAGCCCCAGGATCTCCTGATCTGCCAATTTCTGATCTAGGAAGAAGCTTAGAGCAGAAACTTGGAGAACGAAAAGTAATGGAGAGAGGGGGCAGCCTTGCCTGAACCCTCTTGAGGCTTTGAAGAAGCCAGTTGCCCGCCCATTAACCAAGGGAGAAATCCAAGGGTCAGCTATGCAAGCTCTTATCCAATTTACAAACCCCTGACCAAAGCCAAACTTTTCCAAGGCTTCCCAAAGGAAACTTTGCCTTACTCGATCAAAGGCATTTGCCAGGTCTAATTTGATCACCATACCCTTCTCCTTACGAAGATGGCTTGAATGTATCGCCTCTTGCACTAGTATGTAGTTGTCGACAATCTGTCTCCCCTGAAAAAATCCTCCTTGATTCTCAGGTATGATTGCTGGAAGGATGCCTTTTAACCTATTTGCAATTACCTTTGTAATTAGTTTGTATCCAATGTTGCAAAGGGAGATTGGGCGAAACCGGTTGAATTCTTTTGCGCCCTTTTCCTTGGGAATGAGGGCGAGAAAGGCAGAGTTGGTGCTGCCCCCAATTTTTTGACAGTTTTGTGATTTCAGGATCATCTTGTAAAGATCTTTCTCCACTATCTGCCAGCAAGTTTGAAGGAATCTGGCCGTGAAGCCATCCGGGCCTGGGGCTTTGTCAGGCTCCATACTGTCTAGAGCCTCTTTTATTTCTTGGATGGAGATATTTACTTCGAGCTGCTGATTTGTAAAGGGGGAGATCCTTGAAGGTATTGCCTCCAAAAATTTGGAATTTGGATCAGACTCTCCCTCTTCTTTGTAGAGATTTTGAAAGTGGTTGAATGTTGCCTTCTTTATGCTCTCATTGTCCTTGTGGATCAAGTTGCCATCCTTGATTTCTGCTATAGAATTAAAACTTTTTCTTGCTTGAGCTTGTTTATGGAAGAAGGCAGAATTTCTATCACCCGCTTTGAGCCATAGACTCCTGGATTTTTGTCTCCAGTGTTCTTCCTCTGTGAGGTAGGCTTTGTGATAGATTTGCTGGAGCACCTCTTCCTTGTCTAAGACTTCAACGGTGATTTCTACATCCTCACTTTGGGCTTGATGCTGAATAAGATTGTCTTGGGCCTGCTTTCTCTCTTGAGCAGGGGTGGGAAGAGCTTTGGCCCATGATTTGAGGGCAGCTTTCAATCTTCTAAGCTTTTCTTCCCAGATGAAGAAGGGAGAACCCTTCACTGGCATTCCAACTGTCCTGAACCAAATTCAAAAACTCGGGCTCCTTAACCCATAGAGCGTTGAACCTGAATGGGATGGGACCCAGATCCTTTTGGCCTGCCATCTCTAACAAAATGGGCTTGTGATCTGAGACACTGCAAGGAAGGATGTGCAACCTAGATTCTATTCCAAGCAAAAGAAAAGAACTCTGCACCAAACATCTATCAAGTCTAGCAGCAATATGACCAGGGCCTATTCTTTTATTGGTCCAGGTGTACTTACCGTTGTCTGGAGGGATATCGAGCAGATCCCAGTCTTGCATGAGGTCTTCCACCCACTCCCTTGCTGGGTCCCTTACGATTTTGCCTCCTCGCTTTTCATCCGAGCGTAGAGTAATGTTTAGGTCACCGGCAATAATGAGGTTTTCCAGGTTCTCAGTCTCCGCCAGTTGTCTAATGGAGTCCCATCACTCCTTTTTCTCCCCTATATTATTAGGTACATAGACATTGAACAGGCAGATATCCTCCCTTGTTTCTATAGAGTGTAGCTTCAAGAATAGCCAATGGTTGTTGCACACCTCTGTGACTAGTCTGAACTTGAGGGGATTCCAGAGAGAGCCCAATCCCCCAGAGGCTCCTCTTGATGATACTGCTAGTCCGCTGCTTCCTTTCCAAAACTTTTTGCTGATTTGGAGAAACTCCTTGTCCTCCATTTTAGTCTCCTGGATCAGAAGAATGTCCGGGGTTTCTCTTCTTATTAGACTTCTCACTGCTTCTTCTTTTACTTTACTCCCCATTCCTCTGCAGTTCTAGGAGATGGTCTTCATCATTTATTTCTTTGGTGAGAGGCTCCCCTGGAGCCATGAACTTGATTTTTAACCGTCTTCGTATTCTTGCTGAGGAGTTTTTCCAACGTGGGTTGATTGCCCTGGAGCTTGTCTTTATAGGTTTCTTGATCTCTCTTCTCTCTTGCAGATTTTCGGCCCCTTGCAGATCTTCTGACCGAAGTCTGCGTGTCTCCGATTTCTCCTTCTTCCTCGGACTCCTCTGAGTCATGTTCCTCCTCGGAGGCTTCTGTTTGCTTTTCTTTGTCCCTTGCCATGATGCTCTCTTCGGGTCTTATTCCTGCTGAAGCCGATTTTTCTGCTGGTTTGTCGGGCCTCTCCTCTTCCCTTGGAGCTTCTTCCGCAGAGCTTAGGATCTCGTACCTATTTTCTTGACTTCTTGACGGGGATATATTTTGGGCAGCGGCAGGTTGAGATCCTTGTGCCCCAGGTTTCTTGTAGTTTGTCTTTGGCCTCTTGACTTGGTTCCATCCTTCCTCCTTTCCTTTTTCTGCTTCGCTTTTATTCGGGAATCCTCTAGCAAAATGGCCGTAGATGTGGCATTTGCGACATTTGAAAGGGAGCTGTTCGTAGTCCAGAACTTGAACATGCGTCCAGCTTCCGACCTTTAGTTTGATGGCCTCCGGGAGACCCACCTCTAGATCTACCTCGACACAGATCCGGGCGCAATCATATTGATCATTGTTGTTGGCTCTGTCTATGAACTTTCCCAATGTGTTGCCAATATGTTTGAGGGAGTCCCAATTCCAGCAGTGTACCGGAAGATTAGGAAGCCGAACCCAAACGGGGACTGCCGACGGAACATCCGCAGCTGGATCAAAGTCCGGGGTCCATTTGTTGAGGTAAAGGCCCTGAGGACCCATGAAATAGGGTCCGTTCCTGAAGATCAGGTCTTTATCCTCCTTAGTGTTGAATTTGAACAGGAAGTAGCCTCTTCCAAGAAAGTACGAAGTGACTTTCTTCTTGATTAGCGGAATCCAATTCTTGACGACCCAGTTTTCAGTTGATTTAGGTGAGGGCCAAAGACCCGTAAATTGACCCACCAGGGCACGATCTGCAAGAGATAAGGCGACCTGGATCGGTCCCTCAGGAGGTAGGTTTACCTCTGGTACATCATTGAGCTTCTTAACGAACTTTGAGGCGTCAGGCTTCTTCTTCTTAGGCAACGAAGCGATCAAGGAAGAGAAAGCAGCAGAGTCATCCGGAGGAGAGGACTGAGAGGGCCCGAGAGGCGAGCCTTGGGTCTCCATAGTCCAGATCAGAAGCACACCTTTCCTGCTCCAGAAAAGAGAGGCATCGACGAGGTCGAGCAGAGACAGAGTCAAGGCACAGAAAAGGATCTGGGCAGCATATCCGAGCAGAGGACGAGCCACAGATCAGGAAAGCGGGGGTGCAGCTCTGGAGGAGCCAGAGGCGAAATCTGGAGCTTGGAAGGCGGATCCGATCAAATCCAGGGTGGATCGAAAGCTCCAAAGGCCGTGAGGGCCGAGACTGCAGCACGGAGGGCCGTGAGGGCAGCGCCCATGCGCTGGCTGCGCAGGCCAACGTAGCAGGCACAGAGATGCAGAGCACGAGTGGGGTTTTTGTTTTTTTACTAGTTATAGTTATTGTTAGTAAAAAATATGAATTTTCGGAACTATGACCGACAAGAATAATAACTATGGGAATTATGATTAACAAAGGAATTATGACTTCGAGAACTCTACCCAACAATAAATCTAATCCATAGTAACTCTAACTAATGGGAAATATGGCCCTAGTGACCTTAGCTGAGAAGAACATGAATCAGTGAAAAGAAATAGGATCATAGTTTATTGGCTATAATAGTCCCCTGATTAAATTTCATGGTCTTTAAGAAATTCCTTAGAACTATGAATGAAAAATGGAGTTCATACGGAGGTCATAGCTATTTTGGTATACATAGTCCTTTCATTATAGTTTTTTTGCTCATAGTTCTTATCAGTTAGAGTTCTTGTGGGTCAAGAACTGTGACCTTAGGATATATGACCAACAAAGGAACATTGGATATTATCAAATTGTCATTTAAGTTTCCTATTAGTTAGAGTTCTTAAGGGAATATATCATATCAAGTAATGTTTTGCAGGTCATAGTTCCTATTGATCAGAAACTATGACCTATAGAAACTTTAATCAACAAGAACTATGATCAGCAGAGGAACTATGAATTTCAATTATTAGTCATAGTTCTAATAAATATAAATTGCATGAACTCTAACCTATAATAACAAGAGGGTGCAAGAGGATGAAGAGAGGGTGCAAGCATTGAAACATCAAGAATTGAGCACAATCCAATAGAGGAAAACTCCCACTATTAATTTACCACTAATCCATAATGCAAATGACACAACTTACATCATCCATAACATAAGGTACCAACAAAGTGCTTTGTGAAGGGGAAAAATTAGATAAAATATGTATCTTAATTTACTGGGGTAACTAGGCCTTATATTAGTAGTCCACATAGATAGAGAATTCAAACCCTTGATTTTTACACTAGATGTGATTTTGCAAAAATTAAAAAGTGCAATCTTGAAATGAAACTTCCTATTTTGTAGTTGGAAATTCACTCAAAAAGTAAAGAATGTTTTAACAATGTTTTCCATGTTTTTAACCAAAAATATATAAAATTTTCCTTTGATTAATGACAATTAGTAGTGAAAAACAATTGAACGCTTGCATAAGGGAGATTTTAATTGTCAAATTAAATTTCAAGCTTGAAGAAAAAAATATCTAAGTTGTTACCTTAGGTAATAGGTGTGGCTCTCACATCTAACTTTTCACAGACTTTTTTTTTAGTACTAACTCAAATTGGACATTAAATAGCATGTCCTTCCTCGATAACTTACTCAAATGTAATGCAAGCATTAGTGTGAAATGGAAAATTTCCTTATGATAAAGGTTAAAATCACACTTAACAGTACTAAAATATAACACATTTTAAACAAATATAAAAAGGATATATTGGCTCTTATAACTAACTAAAGTTGTTCTAGAAGAAAATTTGCATTAGAGGAAATTTCATTCTAAAAGTTGCCTCCTAAGGAAAAATAACCAAATAATAGGAAAATAATAAAATAAGAGTTGTAGATTTTGGAGAGAAAATAATAAAACTATTTTTTTATTATATTTTTCTCTTACCTCCTTATAGGTTTATTCAAATTTTAAAATGTAGACACTCGTTGGATGCAGAATTAAATTCCACATCCAACGAGTACCCATTATGCATACTTCTAAGAAGACCCTCATTGATAAAAGTTAAAGAAACATTAAAAAACAGTGTTGAACACATTTTTTTAATGTATCTTCAATTTTTATCAATGTGCATCTTCTCAAAAGTATGCATAATGAGTACTCATTGGATGTGGAAATTAATAATGCATCTAATGAGTGTATAGATTTGAAATTTGAGTAAACCTATAAGGAGACAAGCCAAAAATACAATTTAAAAAAGTAGTTTTATTTTTTTTTCCCTCCAAAATATTTACATGTACCTCTTTTTAAATTTAAAGGATTTTGATTGGTTTACATATTATGTATGTAAAAATATCATGGGCATTTTTAGGCCGAAATTTCCTCTAATGAAGATGCAATGATTGAAGATGGCCTTGACTAAAGAGTTTTTGTCTAAAAGTTTCACTCCAACACTCCACTTATTTATGTGCACAAACAAAGAAGAAGTCACACACAAAAGTGATTTAATAATGAAGATCAACCACACTTATTAGTTCAAAACATAGGCACAAATAATTCAACACAATGGATCTGGAAGAAATAGATCAAAACCATAACCACCCTAACTAATCTAAACTAGATGATAATTAATACAGTATTATAATTCATAATGGACTATACTTTGTAATGCATTTATTTTTCCCAAGTATAATCTCATGGTGAAACTTATGGGCACTTACTTGCATTTGTGAATGGTGCCCAATGAAAACTTGCCAAATGTTGGGTTACTTTAGAAGTTTTTATATCATGTTGAGTGATTCTTCATAAGACTCTGGGTACATCATATATGTTCAACCCCCAAATGGTCGAAGATGAAACATTTGAGATTAATTGTGATGGATTCACACATTAAAGATAACTTCCTCATTGATTGCTTAAAATTAGTTGGGTGTTTTCCTTGGAATTATTCCTTACGTCATGTGATTTCTCTTAACAACCTGGTAGACATCTTTCATTGTGGCCACAAGGAGAGTTTCACTTGCCTAGAGAACACCCTACCCGGAAGGAGAAGCATTGTGCATCCTAGAAGGGGGCATTAGGACCTAAATAACTTGGGACTAGTTTGATTCCTAGATAGAGGCTTGGAGTTAGCGCGGGGATGCCTAGGTGTCTCTGTGATGTAGGGGAAATGGGCCTAGTGGAGTGCATGGCTATGGAGGAATGATGGTGTATATGTGGGCTTTTGATAGAGAATTGTGGACATAAATTTTCTACCTATGTCATCTCCGAGCCTTTCTTGTGTATGGAATCATCTTACAACATGAAATGTATTCTTGGAATAAAGTGCTTCACTTATGTTGTCGTAGATGAGTTTATTATATGTTGTTTGTAAGGGCTTATACCCGCATTGTATTGTTGGCCTCCATTCACTCTCAAATATATATATATATATATATATATATATATAGAGAGAGAGAGAGAGAGAGATATATATATATATATATATATATATAGAGAGAGAGAGAGAGAGAGCCCTTATCATTCATTTAGTGTGTTCATTTTTATTTTAATATTGTGTATAGATGTAACAAAGAGGAGGGTTACACTAGTGATCTTCTCTATCTTGGATCTTCATTGGTACTTTCTCTCTTTATATTTCTTGGAGTCATTAGGGTTTTATGAACTTCTTAGAACACCTTAAATCCTTGGGTTAGGGTTTCATCCCTTGGAAGTTTGAGATTAGGGTTTTAATATAAAAAACTAGGCGTGTTCAGTGAAGAAGAAGAAGAGAATAAGACATATTGCATTGGAGGAAATATTTTGGTGATTCATGCATGTTGGAGCCCCTTAGTCAAGATAGGGTTTTCATTATTTTACAGGTAGCATATTTTTGAAATAGTAACTAGGTTCGGTATTCATAATTATTGCACTTATGTATTTCATTTAAAAACAAAAACAAAAACTATTGTTATTATCTTATTATCAAGCATGTTCTTCATGCATTATTTTTGGTCAAAATAAAAGGTTAAAGGGCATGTTCTTTGTAACCCTATAAATGAAGATTTTATTATGATTTTTTGTAAACATCATTTTGTTCCTCCATGTTGCCAATTTTTCCCTCCAAGATAACAAGTCAACCATCCCAATAGTCGTGTCTCTTCACATGTGTAAACAAAAATATAATGGCACCAATCCCTTATCATTTTGGAAACCAATTCATGATCTTTTGTGGCAGCGAGTTTGACTTTGTTTCTAAGGTACATACCAAAGTTTTGAGGCAAGTATATCCGAAGTTTTAAGGAAAGCATATCCGAAATTATGAGGCACACATTTTTGAAGTTCTCAGGCATATACAACCAAAATTATTGAGGCACATGAACGATTTTTCTATATCATATGAGCGAGATTCTGGGGCATTATTCATGTGAGCATTGTGTGGCATTATCTCTATAATTATTAGGCCGAAATAAAGGACAAATTTCAGATCTCTATTGTAGAAAAAATATTTGGTATTTTAATGATAGTTTTCTAGACTCTATAATGGACAAAATCGTGGCATCTAGTGGACACACATATAGGATACTTCATGTAGATTTTTTCTTGGTGGATTGTTGACTTGGACCTTAAATCATTGGTTTGTTTTGACTTGGATTTCTCTTGTTGATGAAGAAGTTATAAGGAAAGGATTGATGGGTTTTCCTCTTGTAGGTTTTGCCTTGGCTTGGAGCCTAATAATTTGCGTTTCTTATATTTTTTTGCAGTGTATTTGTTTAATTTCTTGATGATCTAATGAATGAAGTAAAAAAAATGAAAAATACGTACATAATAATCTCACAAGTAATTACTATGATAAGAAATTATATCTTCAATCGGAATTTCAACACATGTGTCTTAGAGAGTTAGTGATTGTACTAGCCTTGTGATAAGGCTATGGTATGTGTAATAACTTCATATTGTATATATTAATGAAGTTTTCAACTATCCATAAATTCTGTAAATTACATATTTGTTTTCCTGACATGCATGATCTTTGTAAATATTAATTTATAGCTGTATATCTTCCACTTATTTGGCATAAGTAAATGGAAATTTTTTTGAGTGGTTTAACATCATAATTGAGAGGTTAAGGGTTGCTTGTTATAACTATTGTAAAAGTAACTGTTAACACTAGAAAATCGTACAAGAAAATATGACATTATTTAATGTCACGCAGAAGGATTTACATGGCTGAGAGATATTAGAGAATCTAGAAAGTATTTAAAAATATCTAAGGTCTGAGGAAAAATCAAATTTGAGCAAGTCATAAATGCTTTTCCGCTCAAAAACCGTCGATAAGAGCACCTTTGCGTGCCTTTTGAACCGAAAAGTGCATAATCTCGGGAGTGGCAGAAGTCACTTTCCGGGACCACAAAAAAGCACACTCCGGGACAGTGATTTCACACTTGAAGCCACCTAAGGACAACCACCAAAGCCTCCTTACGACATCAAGGGAGCACACAATGGAATAAATGTGGCACACAATGGAATCATCCCCATCTCTTGGGTCACCATCCACAATGTACTAAGAGAGGGAAGGATGATTTGAATTCTCCTATAAAAGGCCATCAAGAGATGAAAATCTTGAGAGCACATTGTTATGCTGGCTAGAATTGCCCCAAGCAATACCAGCAGTGTGTGATCTGGAGCAGAGATAGAGGGGACTCAATTGTTGGCCATCCAACAACTTCAGTCCACCATAGTATAGAGAGGGAGACTTTGCACTGAGGCAAGCTTGGAAGTAAATACATTCTTGCATCGGGACTTAGAACCCCAAGTTCTGAGGGCCCCTTGGCAAGTGGGTTAAAGTTTCATCCTCATTTCCTACTAGCACTCAATAAGAGGGGACGTAAGCGCTGCCGTTTGGATTATTGCAGTTGTTTGACTTTATTTAGAGCTTTTGTCTTCTTCTTTTTTGCTTTAGTTTAATTTTTATGTTTGAATATGCATGTTATTTCTCTATCTAGTATATTTATGTTCTAGCATGTTCCATTAACTTGCTTGACTCCATATCTTTTTTTCCTGTGACCAATAACTTAAGAGGGTAAACCACACCCCTTAAGTTGGTGTGATTTCATACATGTGTGCACCAAACACACTAACACAGGATTGGCAACTCCACTAACGTTTATTTCCAAGTTTATGTGGTTGTTCCTTTTTGCAGAGACCTCTGTCTGTGCCGTGGAGTTGTGCTGGAATTGCCCCGTTTTTCTCCTTCAGTCCCTAGTTCATCCGAAGTGAAAAACTGAAGAAGAGTAGCACCAAAAATTACTTTTGCAAGAATTTTCACGCTTTTCCCTCAAACAAGTGCACTCAAGGTGTGCGTTAAGAGCTGACCTGCACGCAGACATTGCACCTGTTGCAGCCTTTCGCGCGCAAAAAACAAAATGAGAAATTTCTCCCACATTTCTATATTTTCCTACTTGTAAAGTGCCTGGAAGCCCATAATACATCTTCCATCACTGGTTGAGGTACCCCACAGCTTTTTAAATCTCACTCTTAGCTACTTTTGGTAGGCTTGGTGTTAGTTTTATTTCAAGTTGATTTTTGCAAAGTTCACACATAGTTTAAGTAGGGGGGGAAATTAACTTGCATTATGAAAAAAAAAAATATGTTTTGAAAATTTAGGTACCAAAACACCTAGATAATTAGCCAAAGTAAGTGGCCCAAGTCCACACATGCTTAGCTAGTTTCTTTTTTCTAGTGTAAAAGTAATTAGTTTAGTTCAATTTTTGCACCAGGATTTTGGGATCAGGATTGAATTGTTGATATAAGAGCAAGTAATATCTACTTCCTTTGCACCCTTTGGTGATCCTAGGCAAGAATATGAACACTCTCTATTCACAACTCACCATCTCCCTATAGTTGATCACATAGATCAACTAGGAAAAATAGAAAGCAACCCATATCCGCACATGTTTTTATTTTGAGCTAGGAACAATAGAACATAGTTTAATAGGGGATTTTGAAAAGGATCATCACATATCCACACGTTCAAACTATGTGCTTGTTCACTTTTTTTTCACACACATCCACACACTAAGAAAAGCAAAGGCACCTAAATCTAACTTAACAAAACTCGCTAAATTCTCACCACAGGGGCCACAAAAGAATTTATAGTCTAAGTTAGGATCAAGGGGGTAAGCATCCAATAAGCCGCCTTGATCATTCTTCATCTTAAAACATAGAAGTTTATTATTTAGGGAGCTTTTAAATCCACCTATCATCTCACAGAAAAGAAAACCCGAATGCGACAGAGACCCATTTCAGAGGGGGTTAGGCTTAGGCACAATGCGGGCAAGTATCAGTTGGGGCTACCTTACCCAACTGATACTTGGTACTGTTAGCTAAATTACCAAGAAGCCCAAGACTCAAACACTCATATGGGATAGTGGTACTTAGTGGCCAAATCAGGGCATCCTTTCCTTATAGGTGATGGTGCAAGAAAGTGCTTGATCCTCTACCCTTACCTTGGTGGATTTTCTTCGGCTGACAGGGGGTGTCGCCAACTCTTACGGGACGTTGTGCCAACACTCGCAACATATCTTCTCAAGGCCTAGTTAAATTTGAGTGTGTGAGGAAGAATAGGTCTTATAGGATTTGAGTATCATAAGCAAACCAACCAAAACCACATTTTTTGATTGATTGTTCACATAGGATTAATTTAAAGAGAAAATTAATTTTATTTTTCACTTTGTTTTATGTATGCAATCAGAATGTTTCTTTGATCATAACCTCTATCCTCTCAAATATTTCCAAAGCCAGACCTATTCGACACTAGAATGGACCCAACAAGACCTGATCGATCTAGACGTCTTTTGGACCTCCCCCCATTACCGGGAGGGGTTCCAGGTCTTTCGCCATTTAGGCGTCAAAGACAAAACATTGCCACCATTATTGCTTCGTCCTTTATTGGGGCATCCTTAGTTGGGAACTCTGGTTGGTCTCCCAAAGCCACACCACACACCACTCCTCCCACAACCCCTGGAGGGCAGAGGAGTGTTACCCATTCGGTAAGCTAGTCGAATACATAGTAGGGTATGTCACAGATAAACCCTATTCCCAACCAAAACGATGTGTTTTCACAAGTTGTAATGGCTTCAACCTCGTAGTCTTCTTTCATAGCTTCATTGAATCTACAAGATTTAACCAAGTTGACGAATGACCCCATTGCACACAAACCTACATGGCCTCCCATGCCCACGAAGCTCCCTTCGGACATTCCAAAGTTCGAGGGAAAGCAAGCAGAATACCCAAGAAATCATGTCAAGACCTTCCACCTGTGGTGCTCATCGAACATTATCATTGACGACACTATTCGATTGAGACTATCTCAACACACTGTGACAGGAGTAGCAGGGAAATAGTATGTGGAGCAACCCTCTGCTACACATGGAACCTTTGGCGCCCTCGCCTCTATGTTCCTAACATATTTTCTGTTACCCATCCACCATGACTCTGGAATGGAATTACTGACAGACTTTAGGCAAACCCCCATCTTCCATATCTCGAACCATCTCCATGAATGGCGGCGACGTTGTCGTTTATGTAAAGGCAAACTCGATGATCGGGTACTTTTAGACCTGTTCCTGAAAACTCTCAATGCAGAGATTTCAAAGGATGTGGCACAACAAAAGCCCATATCTGAAGAGGAAACCATCAGCAAGGCCCAACAACTCAAGCTGATTTATACACAGTCAAGATATATTTATAATATCCTGCCAAACGCCCCATGCTTGCAAACTTATAAAGAATTTCCAGCTGTGTCGAACTCTGCAAACGGTCTAATTGGGTCATTGACCCAAAGTTGCCTAGGCAGCAGCAGTCAAAACCTCGGTTATACGTATGATTCTACCCAGAACGTACCATAACCCAGTTTTCAAAGTCATCATATGCCTCAGCAAAATTTGACCAATAGGGCGTCGTTGTATCACCATGGAGGACCCTATCCTCCGGCTCAGGGGACCCAGTACACAGATAGACATACTGACAGAAGAGCTCCCCCCCAATAGCCAGGTGCAAACCAGGGACTGCGTTAGGCTCAGTCCCCAGCACAAGACTCGCCTATGCAGAATAATGCAGAGGTGAAATTTGTGCAGCCTTCCCAAAACCAACCACACCAATCATATAAACAGGAGAACTACCCTCCTAACATGGTTAAGAAAAAAGGAAAAAACAAGTCCAAAGGGAATCCTAGACAGGGGGGCAACAACCAGCAATTCCCTCCACGATCTCAGGCTAGAGGCAACTCAAAATGAAATCAAAACTAGGAGCCAAGAAATGCCCAACGATAGAGAAGAATTCCACCTCTTCAAACAAACCACTCTTGTTCGATCTGTGGTGAGTACAATCATTACACTCACCACTATCGTGATCTCCCTAAGATAAAGAAGCTGTAGAGTAACCGAGGACAAGGAGGATCTTCCCAGCAGACAGCTGTGATGGAGGAACCTTTCCCCCATCAAGGGGCAATTAGCACTCAACAAAAAAATCCAGACGACTCCGAAAAAAACAACCATGAAATCTACATGACTGGCGAAGAGATGTTTTTCAAACATGGAATCAAAGTTACGACACCCCACTAGACACCAACGCGTCAGGGGCTAGTACCAATGCACCAACTGCAACTTTTACCATTTCAAAGATGCCTATTGAACCATTTCTAAAAATGGCCAAGGGACCAAATAGGCGAGCATGAAACTACTCCAAAGCGGCTGATAATTATAGCATTGTGGATGATTTAGCCCAATCTCCCACTGCTATGTCAGCTTTGGAAGTATTGTAGTCATGCCCAAAACAACAGAAAGACTTTATTTCTATGTTAGGAATTATCAACCTTGCCAATACACACCTAATGGCTTTTGATTTAGACAAATCCACCCCTAGGCTTCCTTCGATGGTCACCTTTCAGATACCAGTGTCGGTCCAAAATATCACCATTCACCGATGTGTCATTGACGAGGGTGCATCCACGTGCATCATGTCAAAAAATGTTTGGCAGAAGTTAGGGTCGCCCAAACTAAAACCATCAGTCATCACGCTTAAAGCATATGATAACCATCCTTCAACCCCCGTCAGTCTCTACCAAAACATCTCGGTCTACTTAGCCCGAAAGACGGTCCTTATAGACATTGAAGTATTGGACGCTCACTTGGACTATAACATACTTCTTGGTCAGAGTTATATATATGCCATGTCAGCCATAGCCTCCTCCATCTTTCACATTATGATGTTCCCCCAGGAGGACCGCATCGTTACTATTGATAAATTGATGCATAGCAAGAAACGACCCCTAACAAACACCGATGTAATTCTACCCTACGTAGATACATCCTTGGACATGCTTTCACTATACCAAGAGTATGGCCCTAGCCAGTTCAAGCCGTCGTCCGTCCTAGGATCATTCCTAGGAGATCCCCCCATTATACCTAAGTCACATTAGGGGAATTTTGAGGTCTAAAATGGGCCTCCTAAGAAAATAATAAAATAATAGTTAAACCAATAAAATAATATTTATTAATTTGCAATTCACTTTTTGCACCACAATCCATGTAACCATAGTTAAATTCAATTCAAAAGTTGTACCAAAATAAAATTAATAAAAAAATTGTATTGATATGACTATAAATAAGAATGAGCTTTTCAAGAAAAATTCATTACCATTGAACAACTAATGCATTTGTCCTTTGTACTTATAGATATCAACTTATAATTAATTTGAATTTGTAATATTAAATAAAATGAGATGAATATATAATTTAAAAATAAATATATGAAAATATATAATTATAATATTTATTGAAAAGTGTGTAAAGACATGAAGACTGCATAGGGATATGCATTATTTCTTTCAAAAAATATGAAAAGACAATCATAATATTTTATTCAAAAAGTGTGAAATGACATTTATTATGAGTACTTTACTTTTTGACTTTAAAAGTACTTAGAGCACTACCATGGTTAACCATGATTTTTTATCCACCATTGAGAATGTGACAAGTAAGTACCTTTATCTCAAACAATGTCACCTCAACCATTAGGGATAATGTCATCCCATAAAATGTGATTGGTTCTCATAAAGTGAATTTTTGTTTTACATTTTCCTTAGGAGGCCCATTTTAGACCTCAAAATTCCCCTAATGTCACCTAATGTCATAGGAGATTCGGTGTGCATAATGTCCACATCAACACTGAATCTAGTCAGGACACGGACACAAGCAGTAATGACACTGAGTCCTCGACCACAGTAACCTCTCTAGCCTACGCCACTTCCCAAACCCCTTTCCTCTACCCCCCAACTGGTTTTGTCTCCTAGCAAGTTTTGGCAACAATGGTGTTACCAAACATATCGTTTGCAATACCAGTTTGGTATCTCATTCCCCCTATTGGGGCAAGAGCCACTCACATCATTTCCTTAGGGTTAAAGCCCCTCAGTCCTGAGGAGGCCCCACTCATTCAAGAAACAGTCGAAAACATCCCGGTAAAGGATATTCCCATTGTAAAACCAATGATTACGGCTAAGAAAATTGATAAGAGAGGAAATAAGATGGAGATCCCCGCCATACAACGAGAATCACCTATCTGCTCCATATGCGACGTAATAGGACACCCTACCCATATATTCCCAGAGTTGGACGAGTTAAAACCACTCCTTAGCTCTGAGGCAAACATCGCGATGCCACGTTCTCATAAAAAGGAGCCTGCCACCAAAGGTAAAGGCAAAGCATTGCGTACCAATCACGCATGTGCTATCTGCAGAAATTATGGGCACTATACCCATCATTGCCCAGAGATCCCGCTATATAGGGATGCCTTACACGCCATTGAGCAATCCTATCAAGAGGATCCCTCCACCCAGTCTGCTGGAGATGAACCTCGTATCATCATGTACCTACAGGAAGAACGAAGATCACCAGAAAGACTTCCAGTTATGCCCCCTCCCGTCATACCTTTCACATTGTGTGATGAACGTGGTGACTTCCTCGAAGAATGCCCATCCCTAGAACTCATCCACATATGGTATCCTATAGAACGAGTTTATTACGTTGGATTGCAGGCAACACAATTCACATGTCCTTTATGTGCCGAAAATCACCTCCTGGAAACTTGTCACTATATCCCTCAATTCTAGTTAGCCCTCGCTAGCTCGCGCTCTGCTATAGTCCACCTCTCCCAAGAAGATGACATGGACTCAGAATCCATGAATAGCTCGACAACCCAAGAAGATGTGACGAGCAGATCCATCCTATTCTTGTCAGCTGAAAAGCGACCAATCAGGGAACCCCTAGTTACCCCCAACCACTCTCTACAGAGAAGACCAACATGTGTGTTATGCAAAATGCCCAATCATGTGGTTTCCATTTGCCCTGATTTAGCAGCGTTACGACGCTGGTACCCTGCCAGACCACAAACTGAGCACGACGGGACCCCCATATCTAGGCTATTTTTCCTTGTTTGTCAGGGAAATCACTCTGGACATCGTTGTACTTATATCCAATGAGTCTGTCCCCTCATCGATATGATTCATACAATAGAGAAGAAGAGGGATGATGAGCTCAAACAATATAGAAAGTACATCACCCCTTGGCTAGCGACCCCACACCCACATGGGCATGATGGACAAACTAGGACGACACACCAACCAAGCATGACCCAGGCCAAACCTAGGATAACATGCGGACTAAGCGACTTGAATGACCACCGGGTCAATCAGTGTAAAGAACTAAAGCCCCTCGCAAGAATTTTTCACACAGTCTCTTCTCTGCTACAGAGACTTCTCTCTAACTAAGAGAAGATCATGCACACCTATTTCTGGATTTGTTCACAATTTCATCATACAATTAAATGTGCACATCTTTCCAAGCTAAGAGTGGAAAGAGTAGCATTAGGTATACACTCCCCCAAATAGTTAGACACACCCAAACCAACAACACGAAAATGGAAGCAGAAAACCACCTCTTCTACAACAGATCCTTTCCAAGCGTCCACATCGACGATGATGAGTAGTGTTGATTCCCATACAATCTACTCAGTTTGCACAGTGGTACTATGCACCATTTTCACTAGGCAGAACCACAAGCCAGAGGAATACCAGCTAATGGAAATATTCAGGCATTTTTGCACCAGGTGCAATTTCCACCCACAGGAAATTGACCATCCTAGTAAAGAACCCAACCTTGCGCTTACGCAAACTCCCATCACAGAGATTCTTCCCCCACCGAACGCCGACGACATGATACACCACATAAGATTCATATCATCGCATATTGGAAATAGGATTGCATCTACCCCCACGTCCTAGGATTTCTACCTTATCCCTGTCCCAAAAGGTCAAGGTACCTTGCGCTTTTGCATTGATTTCTGAAATATTCAAAATTCACATGCCACCATCGAACTCCTCGATGATACCCAACCTCTAGAACAACACCTAGTACAACTAGAGCTCATTGATGAAAGCCCACGGCAGTCGCTGCAACACAACGAGGCCCATAAGAAAAGGGTAAAAGCACTATTCGATCGCCACATCAACCCTCGTTCATTCACCGAGGAAGAACTAGTCCTCTGTTATGATGTCACAAAAGAAGCCCTAGGGCTAGGAAAGTTCAAAACCTTATGGAAAGGACCCTACATTGTAAAACATTACCTCTTCCAAGGGGCATACATCTTGACAGAATCAGAAGGGGCATGCCTTAGCAACCCTGTCAATGGCCTTTACCTCAAGAATTTCTACCCATAAGGTACAAGATGGCCCTGTCCTAGAGTTAACGTAAACAAACCCAACCTCTTTAAAAAAAAATTACCAAAATACTTATTACAAAACGCGCTCAAAGTGCTGCCATGGATTATCAACCCGAACCTTACTTTAGATTTGCTGATGGACAATCAATATGTGTTACACTAAAAACTGTCACCTTGACATTATGTTGACTGTATGAGCTCATTAACACTCATACATACCTCCTTTGCAAGTCTTACAACCTTTGCTCCTCATGTCAAGCCCTAAAACAAGAAGAAAAACCCTAAAAATCTCTGAAACTTTGGGTACGCAGGTAACATGAAGCCTGCCTGTGTTCCTAGCTTGGGTACGCGGGTAATACACTACTTACCTACGTTCTAGAATGAAGTTTTCCATTGCAATGCCTGTGTACCCTCCTCAAAGTCAAAAAGGCAAGAAAGTAAAGTAAAAAAAGTGGTTTGAGGTCAATTCTAGAAGGTTCTAGATGAGAATTTTTGGGGATGAGTACGCTTTGATAAGGTGCATGTATCCCTCACCTTAAGGAACTAATCCCTTGATGTGAGGAGCCTATCCCTTTGAAGGAGGATTCTATCCCTTCAAAGGTGGAATCCTAACCTCCTCATCTGCTCTATAAAAGGAGGCATTGGTTAGCCTCAAAGGGAGTTCAAGCTTTATGTGTGATTGAGTTGAAGTGCTGTTGAGATTTAGACTTCTTTCTGCTAAGCTTTTGAAAGGAAAGATCACATACCTCTTTGTGCTCCTGGAGGAAGAGTGCAAGACTTATCAAAGTAGAGGAGACTTCTGCTTCGGACCCCGGGAAGGCCTTTCAAACATCAAGGCTAAGGTTGTAAGGTTCTTCTGTTATTTTAAGGTTAATACAATCAAGTTTTGTTTTTCTCAAAAAATTGGCGTTCGATTGTTTATTTCAATAAGTTGTCGTTTGATCATTTATTTCATAGATTCCTTGATCACTATGATAGGTATGTTTTATAATTATTTGTTATACAGGTGCTTTTAAATATTTGCTTGTTTGTGATTGCAGGTCGACGAAAGATGACACTTTCTTGCGACGAAAGAACTCTTGTTGCGACGGAAGGATTATTGTTGCGACGAAAAAACTCTTGTTGTGACGGAAGAACTCTTGTTGTGATGGAAGGATTATTGATGTGATGGAAGCTTTACGACCACTAATAAGCATTTGGATCTAAGGTAGGATCGAAACCTTCATAGCATTTATTTGTAAAACGAATATATTTAGAGAAAGACAAGCTTAGTTGTTTGTTTGTTGCTAGATTGTCTTCTGACACTAGGGAGATTGATCTTGTCTACAAGATCGATTTATCCGGCCAACAAATTGGCGACTCCACTGGGGAAAGAACTTGTCATTTTTGGTTCTCTTTTATTTTGATTTGAGGAAAAGTTTTTCATGGTTTTTGATTGATGGATATCTACCTGGGTAGCTTAGGTTTTCTCTGTTTTTGAAAAATTTGAAATCTTTTACGTTTTTCTTCAACTTTTCTGGGGACCGCACTTTGTTCTTTTGCACAGTGCAGGCAGTTTCGCACTTTCCTTAAGTAAACAGTGCGGGACTGCACCTGTTACTTCTGGGAGCCTGCGGACCTTGTTAAAAGTTTGGAAAAAATCCAGATTTATTTTTTCCAGTTTAGTTTAGATTTAATTTAGGATTCTCAGCATCTACCCAGATTTGTATTTTTTCTATCAAAAATCTCTTGTTTATGAGTTTCTTTCAGCAAATTTTTCATCTCATCAATCTCCATTAAGTTAATTGGGTGTTTTGAGTCTCTTTTTTGAGAAATTATTAATTTGATTTCCTTTGGTCATTACTTGGAGGTTTGTCTCAGTATTTTCACAATTTTACATCTTTTTGCTTTTGTTTTTGCAAAAAAATTGTGTATGAGTGTTAATCGCCTTTGAGTGTTTTTTTATCTTTGGAACTCTCACTTGATTTTCTTGACTTACACTTGATTGGTTCTTAGATTACATTAGAATCATCTTTTGTTTGAGAATTCTCTTGCATAGATCACATTTGCATAATTAGAATTCTCATTTTCAGAATATGAATGAAAAATGTGCATAGATTACATTTGCATACTTTTCATGTGAATTGTGCATAGATTACAATTGCATAGTTTACATTCTGAAAAATCAATTGTAGATTTAGATCAGTTTCTTTGATTTGAATTTAGATGTTTTTATGCTTGTTTTAAAAACACAAAAATATAAAAAATTGTTTTGGGATTGATTTGCATTAGTTTTTCTTGATGAAATTAGTGCATTAGAGAATTTGTTATATTTTCTCTTAGTGATCAATTTTTGCATTATTGGAAGTGAATGGAAACTCTCTCCTTACTTTAGTTAGGATTCATCGAATGAAAATATTACATTATCATATTTGATTGCATTCAGTTTTGGTTCAAGTCATAACACCATTGGTTTCATATCCATTTACCCTTTGAGTAATAATAGCCTAAATAACACAGCGCTTAATAAAGTTTATCTAGTAATTTTTACATTTTTATGGATCTTTCCACCAACTTAGCTTAGGCTAGTGTCTCTGAATAGGTTTTAGTTAACTTTCCAAAGAAACTAAAACAAACAAGTAGATAAATCTTGCGGTAGGAAATAAATCCAATTGTAATTGGTACAATTTGGGAAGCTTCTCTTAAGGGAGTTAATCACGAGATCATGTCCAAACCTTTCAGACAATCAATTCTGTTTCATTGGGAAAGATAGAAGATATGTGCGCATTACAAACGGTAAACCTCGGATTAACCATTGTCAAGGAGCCTGGGGTCACTTGTCGATAAACCTCGGATTGACCATGTCGAGGAGCCTTCAAAGGGATTGAGCTTTGTTACTCTGCCTTTGCGCATGGAATCGGATCGTAGACTGTTCCCCCAGTTGTATTTGTTACTGTTGGTAACTGTTAGCCACCTATAATATTTTTTTATACCAAAAGGTGGCTAAGACTGTTTGAGCCTCCAAGAAACAAATTTTATCACTAAAAATTGTTGGCTCTTGAAGACTCCTTGAAGGCCTCATGTCTCTGTCCGAAATCTTCATTTTCTATTTCCATTTCATGCTCTGAAATTCTGCTAATTTCATAAGAAGAGACTGTTGAAGAACCATCATTTTCTCCCTTCTCCCACTCAAAACTAACCTTCATATGCTCCCCTTTTTCTCCATAAAATCCCCTTTGTTTTCACGATTCATTTTCTCCCCTTCATGAAAATCACTCTTATAAAGTTAAAGACTCACTCTTTAACCTTACCGAAACCCTCCATTTCCTTTGAAAATCATTCAAAAACGCATTTTTCATAAGTATTGGACTTAAGCCCTTAGGATAAGTCTTTAACCCCCTTTTTCTTCCATACGCCCACACCCTAAGACCCAGCGCTAACTCTGGAGGCACTTATCGCATCGCAGATCGCAAATTATGGTTTTATTTAAAATGCTCATCGCAAGACTCTACGATGCGATCAATCGCAAATGTCGCATTATCGCATTTTCTATGGTGCGTTTCATTAACTCTTCGCAAAAACTTGCGATGCGATCGTTCTGCCCGATCGCATATCGCAAATCGCATGTTTCATTGTTTACATCCGTTTGATCCATCACAACATTTATGATGCTAATATGCGTATACTTATACCTAACAATTAGCATGAGTTTGTTGACATGTGTAGGCACAAAGGAAGCTTCCAAGACACCTTTATGTGGCCTTGGATGATCAAATTCGAATTTAAGAAGATAAACCTCATGGAAAAGATCATGGAGGAGATCATGGAGGATAGGGTTATGTGTCTAGATGGTTAGAGATATTAGTGGATGATCATTATGAGTTTGTTACTCCTCTCATTGTATAAATAGGAGTACCTCCTCCATTCCAAGGGGAGGACTCTTAGAGAATTGTATCCAATTAATGATGGAATAGAATAAAGCTTCATTTTTCATATATTTCCATTATGTAGTTTTAGATGTAAATTGTGTTAATGTAGAATATGAATTTATGGAAATTATGTAGTTTTAGATATAAGTTTCCTTAATGTAGTATATGGAATAATTTGTCTTGTTCTTAAGAGAATTGAGCTCACTCTAAAAGGATGAGAGAAAATTTTTATTTCATATTAGATTTTGTTTCATTTCATTGCTTAGATGTTTAAGGATTTGTTTGTGATTGATGAATGAGTTTTAAATTAGAATCTTATCAACATGTGAGAGGATATCCAAGGGTCTAAGTTAGGCTCTCTCTCTATTTGATTTGCATGATAATTGAAATTCATTCTTTTGCTTTTATGTTTCAAGTCATTTCATTTCTTATGCTTATGAATGGATCTTAGTTTAGTTTGGATTAGTACATGAGAGGACAATCAAAAGACTAAGTTAGTCTTTCTCTCTCTTTGAATTTGAACAACAATTAAAGTTCATTCTCTTGTCTTTATTTCAAGTTTCTGGTTTTATGAATGATTTCTCTATGATACTGTAGGGAAGGACAACCGGGACCTCCTTAGTTAGGAGCCTCTTCCCTTGCATATTATATTGAATCATAAATAATTTAGTTAGACATAGAGTTAGTTGCCTACTCTTGCATATATATTGCTAGCACCATCACAAGCTCACGAGTTTCCCTGGTCGATAATTTAATGCAGCAATTTGTTCAAATAAATTGCCCAACACCCGCCATTCATATAAAAATGCCTCTTTCCTTTGTAAGTCGAAAATTGTCATATTTCATTGTTTATAAAGGTTTTTCCCATTAAATCCCTCCATCATGCAAATCGCAAAATCGCATTTTTATGTGAAACCCCTGATCACTCATCACAAATATTTGCGATGCGATTTTGCGATCTCTTTGACCGCCTCTGAATAAAATCTCCACCGTTGGATGCAGCCATCCAACGGCCATGATCTTTCCCGCCTTCTGAAGCAGTCTAAACCTAAAAGCGCAAGATTTATTAATGGTTTTTGTGTTTTGCAGGTGTTTTAATGGTTTTCCATTGTATAACGAAGGAAAGCCGAGGGTTAGGAAAGACATTTCCTGCGCCTTCGAGCTATTAAAAAGAACCATTCACAAGTTTGAATTCAATGATTTATCAATGTTTCATGAGCGTTGATAGCACGTAAAATGGCCTGTGCGGCCTTGCACATCGACAAGACACAGTTTTATTCAAAAACAGTTAAAGAGAATAAGTTTGAAGACAGAGCACAGCAGAATGAAGATTGAAGACAGTTTTACGGGGATTACGGCTAAGACAGTTATCATAAGCCTAATCCCCAACTCAAAACACAGTTTAAAGAAAACCTAAAGTGTTTTATCAGACAGAAAGCTTCCAACGCCACATCTGAGGCAAATTGATTCCTCAGCTACCACAGAGCCACCTGTTGCCTCAAACCTTTCAAAACAGAGGCCGAAGTTATTGAATAAAATTAGATATTCACCTCCAGCGCAGCCAGGGAGTTACTTTTGCAAGGAAATAAATGCAGAAATATCGGCAGGGTTACTCCAAACATTACACAAAGCCTCAAAGTCAAATAAAGCTCCCACCGAGCTTAAGTCATAAATGTAAAACAATTAATACAGAAGACCACTTGTAAAATTCTTCATCGAGCCCCTCAAAAGGCCAAGAAGTCTTGAATCTGTATTAATTGCTTCGAGAGATCTTTCGTTAGATTTCACCTCCTCATTCTTCTATAAATACCTCATTAGAAGATGAGAAGTTGTTGGTTGAGTTGCTTACAGAGCTTTGAAATACATTTGAGCCTAAACTCCTGATTGTAAATAGTGTTCACTGGCCCTTGGAGCTCTGCTTGTGATAGATTAGTTAGGCTGAATAGTGAAGATGATTGTTGAACTAAAACATTGGACTTGAAGACTGTAATCGGTTTGACATCAATATAAAAGTTGTTTCTTGGGATCCTGGTCTATGTCATTGGTGAAGTGCATCTCTCTTTGTTATTGTTTTCCTTCTATGTATGCCATATTGTTCATATTCCTCTGTAAAGAACAGTTTAAACATGGTTAGGATCTATTGTATATCAGTAACCTTCTCTGGCTGAGAAATATTTATCTTAATGTTTTCCTCAAGTTTGTTTATTTAAGAATGATTCAATACTGTTTAAACAGTTAGGAATGTTGGCATTCCCTCGTCCTTCTGTTTACATAAACATTGTTCTTGAATGTGATTTCCGTTATTTGCTATTAAAGTTAGACTAGAGAAGATATGGTTTGCCCTGATTCCTAGATTCTTTTCTCCAAAGGCAGATTCTGAAAGTTTCCCTTGGTGTTGACTGAACGCAGACTAGGTTTAAAAGTAATTTATCTGATCTTAAGTCACACTTTGTTTCTCATATGTGTTTTCATACTTTCTGAAGGTAATTATGTGGATTACTGGATTGTTTTTCAATTAAGCTGCTTTAATAGAACTTGCCCAAGAAGTTTATGGTTAGCCCTGTCCTTGGTTGGTTTTAAACAGTTACTTAAGAGGATTTTCTTGTTTTGACTGACTGTAAATCCTATGAGAAATTATTATCAGTTTCCACCCCTCCAACACTTTATTTTTTCCATCCCATCACTCTAATCTCAATAATATTGTGGTATAGATGACTTGCCCCTTGGATCACTCTTGATGTTGTTGTTCAATTAAAGCCCTGTTATGACTCCATAGCCCAATGGATTAAAAACCAGCATTATATCTATCTCTTAGCCATAGCTGTTCTTCCCTCTTGCAACTTCTCACCTTTGAAACTCTTTGCATTCAGGACTTTTCACCTCAAACATGAATCATGCTCAACCATCCAAAACAAAACAAAACCCTTGGAATTTATAACTAGCCTAATATCATTACCTCAAACTTCAAAGACAATATCCATCTTTGTACATATTGGAGAGATCCCTCTCCGGATTCAGGAGGGCTAGATCCTAGGATCCCAAAGTTGGTTGAAACGATGTTAACTCTGTGATCAGAATTTTTTCCAATCTTGCTTATTACAGAGACCTAACATTTATGGCGACTCTGTTGGGGATTGAGTTGAGTTTTCACCTTTTTCCCCTTTTATTTTCACAGAAAACTTTGTGAGTAAGAAGCAGCCTTTTCAAGCACTACTAAGAAATGGTAATCATGATGAAACTTGTTTGAATAAGTGACAAGCTAGGTCAACCCTAGGATTCTGATAAGGCTTCATATAACCTTGAAAAAACAGCTAGCTTAGCCATAAGAGTAGAGTGTCTTTGTCTCATAACCTTAGCTAAGTTTTGAAACAGAGTTAGGATATTCTTAAAAACCACACTACTAAAAACAACTTAGAAAAACCTAAAAAAATTTCAGATTGGTATTCAATAAACATGGTGGTGGACCATAAAATCTTTTACCTCCAAAGGAGCTAAAAAATTCCACTTGGCGACTCCACAATCCTTAACAGACCTTAAGACTCCACTGGGAAGAACCCTTATCATCATAACATCATTTAAAACTCAGTTAGAGGACTGTAGGATTAAATTTGCGTAAACAGATTAGATAACCTCTTAAAGATTGTCATATCTGGTTGAACTTGTCTTGTTTATTCGGGTCTAAAAACACACCATAGTGGCTCCTATAAAGATTCACACTAGAGCCCATCCTGACCCTGATCCTCCTAAGGTAGTTGATAACCCAGAAAACATCCTTAGGAAGTTGCCTAGGATTCAATTATCAATTGTTTTCAGATCACCCTTGAGAGCTAAATCAGTCCCTGAAAATCTTTCGGCTCTACAAAAATCACAAGTTGACTTAGTAAATCCATTCAGAACTAGGTCATTTGATGATATAATACAGCTAGACTTTGAGTCTTCACTTTCATCCCCGGAAATAAGTGAACATCTTGGTAGCAGGGAAACAACACCTCCTGATTTACATTTTCTTCTTAACTTAGGTGTCTCTCATCCAAGATCAGCTCAAAAATCTACTGCTGTTCCACCCACTTCTGTTCATCCTTCATCCACTGTTCCAACCACTTCATTTTAGCCCACCCCACCTCTTGTAAATCCACCCCCACCACATATCATGGCAGCATGGTATGCTCCCTTAGTCCTTTGTATACCATTAGTCAATCTTCCACAGGACTATCAGTCCAAAATTCCATTATATGATGCTAGCAATACTACAACAACATCACAACATGTGGACAAGATGAATGACTACTTTGACAGAAATGAAATTGATGATGATTCTGTCAAACTCAGATTATTTGCTCAAAGCTTAGGGGGAGAAGTAAGAAAATGGTTTAAAGGCTTAGCCCCCCATAGTATAAATGATCTCCAAGGCTTCCATCAAACATTCTTAAACAAATGGGAAGTGAGGAAGAATCCTCTCCAAGTCCTTGCTGACTATAACAATCTCCACAGGAATCCAGGGGAAAGTGTACAAGCTTATTGCACTAGATTTAACAGTGTGTACAATGCACTCTCCCCCGAATTAAAACCTCCACAAGGTTCATCTTTAAACAAGTTTCCTGAAGGCTTTGATGCTGATATGACCTATTCACTAAGAGAAAGAGATTTTGCAACCCTTGAAGACATGCAAAGGGGTGCTCTTTCTGTGGAAGTAAACTTGATGGAGAAGAGAGCAAGGATGAAATCTGAAAAGAGGGTATCTTTCAGAGAGGATTCCACACCTTCTACTTCCAACTCAAAGATGGAAAGGATGATGGAAGAGATGATGAAAGAGATGAGCATAATTAAAAGAGCACAAGCAAGTCAAAATAAAACAGCTCCTCAAAACAGAAACCAAAACCAGAATCAGAATGTTAGAAGGAACCAACCTCCAAACAGACCTACGGAAGATGATCAACAGATCACTCCTCCTTTTCATCAGAACTATATAAGTGAGGTTGAGGAAACAGACGAAATAACAGAGGATGGTGCTATCAACATGCTGGAGGTCGGTGATGATGATTTTGAGATTCATTATGATAAAAAACAAGGTCTATATACTCCGTATGATGACGAAAGAGATGATGATGAAAATCATTATCAAGTCATGGAAAATGTCATCATAGAAACTCAAAGGGAATATGACCTCAGAAGAAAGACTAATCAACAAACCCCCAACACCAAAACCTCTGACAAATCTTCACAAAACAGCACGTCAACCAAGCCTAAAACGATCAAATACAAGGATAAAACGGTGGCTGAAAATTTTGAGAAAGGTAAAGAGAAAGGCACTCAAAACGCTGAAAGACAGAGTGCAGACTCCAGCAGTACTAACACTTCAGCTAGTACTCCTATTACAACCGTTATGTCAAGTGTAAATAAAACAAATCAGCAAGCTGTTGTTGCTGATAAAGTGACAGCTAACAAGGCTGAAACCAACACTTCAAAGAATCAAATTCCTTTCAGCCTGGAACAAGAAATTTCTAAGATTAAAATATTTGTTCCCTTAACCGAGTTAGCTGCCCAACACGTATATAGAACTCAAATTTTGAAGGCTTTAAATATAGAGGAAAATGGAGATACAGTCAATCTTAGTGATGACCAGCCCAAGCTTATTTTTGGTCCAAAGATTGAAGGTAAATACCAAGAGGGACCCGTCCCTCCCTTTTATGTAAGTTTAAACATCCATGACAAGATTTTTCACAATGCTATGCATGATTTCGGGGCTTCTCATAATTTAATGCCAAAAGTTGTGATGGAGAGCCTCGGGCTAGAAATCACCAGACCTTACAAAGACCTTTACTCCTTTGATTCAAGCAGAGTAAAATGTCTAGGCTTGATCAAAGACCTCTGTGTTAACCTAGCTCAAATTCCAGCCAAGTGTTTAGTTATGGATATCGTTGTGGCTGATGTTCCCCCAAAATATGGAAAGCTCTTATCAAGATCTTGGGGGGCTAAGGTACAAGGTACCATGCAGATGGACATGACCTATGTGACTATCCTTGTTTTCAATCAGACTAGAAGACTTTACAGGGAGTCCCATATGCAATACACAGTCACAAGTCAAGACAGACCTCAAAACTCTCCCCTGTATTCTATAAATACATACCTTGATTCTTTTATCATGTTCAATGATGAAACATTTAATAAACCAGTCACTTTAACGGAACTGACGGCCATTAGAGGGGAAGAGAAAAACAACGCAGAGGTGTCTGAATAGTTTTCTGTATCTGAAAGTGTCAGCAAACCAAATGGAAGTCTTGAGTTGCAAATCATGAACCCATTCATTTTGAACGTGGACAGTCAAAAGGAAATTCCTCTACGCAACGAAAAACTTGAGGAATCAAAGCAAACTCAATTGACCGCTGATAACCAAGAAGCATCCAAAAACACAGAAGTTGAAAAGCACGTTCACCAAACAGATCAAACTAACAACAATCCTCTTTGGAATATGTATTTTGATGGGTCATGCACTAGAAATAATGCTGGTGCAGGTGTCTAGATTACTAACACGGAAAACAACCACACTGAATGCATTTCATGCAAATTAAACTTTCAGTGTTCAAATAACATAGCAGAATATGAATCCCTTCTCTTAGGCTTGCATCTCTTGAAGAAGTTAGGAGCCAGAAGAATTAACGTGTATGGGGATTCTGAGTTAATAATCAGGCAAGTCAATGGGGAGTATAATGCAAATCATCCCAGACTTAAAGCCTATCGGAATGATGTCATGGACCTTTTGAAAACATTTGAGGAGGCCAACCTGAGTTTCATCCCAAGGAAAAGAAACATTGCGGCCCACAATTTAGCTTTTGCAGCCAAGACGTGTCTAACGCCATATGAGACTGGAGACAACACAACTCCAATAAAATTTAGACTAGCAGTGCCTGACAACAAAAAATATTGGCAGGTGTTTGACGGAGATAAACAAATAGAAGACTTCATGCAATTCAGAAATGAATTTGAACTGCATAGTTCAGATTCAGACTATGAGACAGACTGCAGTGAAGAAAATTTTCTTGGTGAAGAAGAGCCTTCTCCTGTGCTTGTAAATATTAACCTACAAACTTGCAAACCTAAAAACAAAACATAATTGAGTGCAGAATTGGAAACAGAAGAAATAGAAACTCTGCATTCTAAAGATGAAGGTTTTCCAAGTGGTCTAGCCCATTTAGAAAAGTTGTTTGATCTTAATGATGTGGCCTGGAAACCTAAGCTGGAACCTGTAGAGACTAAAGTGGAAGAATGCAACATATGCAGTAAAGAGAAACTGAACATGATCAAACTGTCCAAAACTTTGCCAGCTCACATTAAACTCAAATACATAGAGGTGTTCAAAGAATTTTCTGATGTTTTTGCATGGAGTTACGAAGATCTTAAATCCTATGACACTGAAATAATACAGCATAAAATCCCTCTTAAAGAAAACCAAAAACCATTCAAATAGAAACTGCTCAGAATAAACCCTGTCCAGTTGCTGTTGGTTCAGAAGGAGATCATGAAAATGTATGATGCTGGTATTATTGTCCCTGTTAGATATTCTGAATGGGTATCTAAGCCGGTGTCTGTTAGGAAGAAAACTGGAGAAATCAGGCTTTGTATAGACTTTAGAGACTTAAACAAAGCTTCATTGAAAGACAACTACCCTTTACCAGAGATGGATCATATTTTACAAAGGGTGGTAGGGTCTAGAAGAATTTCTTTGTTGGATGGCTATTCGGGATACAATCAGATCTTGGTTTACCCTGCTGATCAATTAAAGACAACTTTTACTACGCCCTGGGGCACCTTCATGTATGTGAAAATTCCCTTTGGTCTAATGAATGCTAGAGCAACCTTTCAAAGAGCCATGGACATAACATTCTCGGAAGAACTAGGCTACTTCATCATTATATATCTAGATGATGTTACTGTGTTTTCAAAAACAGATGAAGAGCACTTAGAACATTTAAGAAAAGTTTTCGAGAAATGCAGAAAGTTTGGGATATCTTTAAACCCTAAGAAGACACTATTTGGTCTCCAAGAGGGTAAACTTCTTGGGCACATTATTTCATAAGAGGGTTTAAAGATAGACCCAAAGAGGATCGAGGCCATATTGCAAATATCTCATCCTCGAAACATCAAAGAGATGCAATCCTTCATTGGAAAGATTAGCTTTTTGAGAAGGTTCATCCCCAACTTGGCTAAGCTCCTTAGGAATATCACAAACATGTTAAAGAAGGAGCAAGGAGTAAAATGGACCTCGGAAGCAAAGACATCCTTCGAATTGGTAAAACAAGAATTAACCAAAACACCAGTTCTGATAAGTCCTGTTTTTTCGAAAGATTTTTATATCTTCTCATTTGCATCAGAACATACCATAGTTGTTGTCCTTCTACATAAAAATCCACAAGGACAAGAGCAGCCTATTGCATTCTTTAGTAAGGCATTGAGGGATGCCCCGTTGAAGTAAAACATTATGGAAAAGCAAGCTTTTGCTTTGGTTAAAGCTTTAAAAGACTTCAGGGTATACATCCTTCACTCCCACATCATTCCCTTTGTCCCAAATTCAGTTGTTAAAGACATTTTGACACAGGACCCAGATGGTAAGAGAGGTAAGTGGATTGCTATTATTCTTGAATATGATTTAGAGATAAAACCCACTAAACTCATCAAAGGCCAAGGTCTAGCTAGATTAATGGCTGAATCGAATTGTGAAGTTCTTGATATTAACATGATTAGTGCTTTGGATAACCAAGAAGAATTCTCAACTCCCATTGTTGAAGACCATTTTATCAATTCTCCTTGGTATGTTGATATTGTCTATGTTTTGCTTAATTTAAATGCACCCCCTGGTTTGACAAAAACAAAGGCAAGATTCCTAAATTTGAAAGCTGTAAACTATTGAATTATTGATAAATGTATTTATTGGAAAAATGCAAGTGGTATATTGCTTAAATGTTTGCCTGAGTTGGATGCGGAGAAGGTTAAGAAACAATTCCATGAAGGAGAATGTGGAGGTCATTTGTACTGGAAATCGACAGCCAACAAAATTTTGAGGGCTGGTTTTTACTGACCTACTCTCTTTCATGATGTACACAAGATGACCACTACTTGCCATAAATGCCAATTGTTCGAAGGCAAGAGAAAAGTATTACCCCTTCCACTGCATCCAATCACTGTTGGAGCTCCTTTTCAACAGTGGGGACTTGACTTCATAGGAGAAATCCATCCACCATCTTCTGCCCAGCATAGGTGGATTCTCACAGCCACAGACTATTTCACTAAGTGGATAGAAGCCATCCCTTGTAGGTAGGACAATGATTCAGTTATCATAAAATTTATGGAGACTAACATTCTCTCCAGATTTGGCTGTCCTACCAAGATCATCACAGATAATGCAGCAGCATTTGGATCAAAGAAAATGGTTGACTTCTGTCATAGATATCAGATAACATTGGAGCATTCCACAGCCTATTACCCTCAGGGTAATGTACTTGTTGAATCTTCAAACAAGAGCCTGGTGAACATAATCAAGAAATTGTTGGAGGACAATAAGAAGTCTTTGCACACAAAGCTGGTCCATGCACTTTGGGCTGACAGATTGACTTTGAAAAAATCTATTGGTATGTCACCGTTCCAGCTTGTGTATGGTACAGATTCAATTTTTCCTAACAGCCTTGGTGTACCAGTTATGAAGTCGATTCAAGAGTTACAGACTGAAGAAAATGACATGACCAGAAGAATAAATCAGACCATTCATCTTCAGTAGACCAGGGAGGAAGTGTATAACAAGGCATTGCACAAACAAGACAACATTAAAAAGATTTTTGACAAAAGAACAAAGGCCAGCAATTTCAAGATTGGGGACAAAGTTTTAAAGTGGGACTCAAGAAGGGAAGAAAGGGGCAAGCATGGAAAATTTGACAACCTATGGCTTGGCCCTTACTCTATTCATTCAATTGATGGTAATAATGCATTTTTCTTACAGCAGTTGGATGGATCAGAATTGTTTGGGGGTCCCGTCAATGGCAGGATGCTCAAGCATTACTTCTCTTGATTCATGATATGTTTTAAAGCCTTCCTTTTTCTTTTTCCATTATAAATATTTCATCCACCATTGCATTCAAGTTGTAAAAAATCAAAAATAAAAAAACAAAGAAAATGAAAAGAGGGCAGAAGGAAAACAAGAAAGGCACAACCCCATGCCAAAAAGAGAAATAAATCTGAAAGTGTGCAAGCTCAAATGCCACTCCTCAAAACACACTTCTAGTTAGTCAAACTGCCTAATCTTGACTAATTAGCTTTAAATTTTCTGTTGATAGGGTAGTGAATTCGATTTGCCAAACTGTTCAATCTTAGCTTATCAGTAGATAGATTAGGATAGAAATGAAGGTTCAAACAAACTCAAAATCTGAACCAAAGTTTCCAAAGAGAGATGACTCAAAACTGTTTTATTTTCTGAGTCATAAAAGAGAAAAACTGGTTCTAATTTTCCCAAAATCTGAATCAGATATCAAGGAAGAGACATCTCAAACAAAAGAAAAAACAGAACTGTGAAAAAAGAGAAAACCATGATGAGAAACTTTCAGATCTTAAGCCTTCCATTTTTTATTTTAATTTTCTGCAAATAATAATCTATGTGCAGCTTGTTCTTATGCCATAGATCACAGCAAGTCAAACAGCTCAATCTCGACTTGACTGTTTTTAAATTTCTGTTGTAGAATTTAGAGAATGAAAGTTTGTTGGACAGTTTAATCCCAACAGACAGTAGATTAGGTAGAGAAACATCTGGGCTCAACTATTTAATCTGAGTTCAGGGAGAGATAAGAAGTAGAATTAGATTAGTTTTTATGATTTTAAAAAGAATAAAATGTTATGAAAAGAGTTTGCCAATCCAAGTGCACTCTGATGAAGAAAAAATGCTAGATCAGTAGGATTGGGTAGGTAGAAAGTTTGTATTGCTGAAGGACCATTGTTTTCATGGCTGCTAAATACGTTTTCAAACAAGATCATCCAGAAAAGGAAGGGCAGCCCAATGGATCAAGCACAAGTCAGCGTCCCAGAGAAATCAAGTCTAAATTCTTGATGCCTTCAAGAAGGCACCATCCCCAAGTGGAGCCACTGTTAGCCACCTATAATATTTTGTTATACCAAAAGGTGGCTAAGACTTTTTGAGCCTCCAAGAAACAAATTTTATCACTAAAATTTTTTGGCTCTTGAAGACTCCTTGAAGGCCTCATGCCTCTGTCCGAAATCTTCATTTACTATTTCCATTTCATGCTCTGACATTCTGCTAATTTCATAAGAAGAGACTGTTGAAGAACCATCATTTTCGCCCTTCTCCCACTCAAAACTAACCTTCATATGCTCCCCTTTTTCTCCATAAAATCCCCTTTGTTTTAATGATTCATTTTCTCCCCTTCATGAAAATCACTCTTATAAAGTTAAAGACTCACTCTTTAACCTTACCGAAACCTTCCATTTCCTTTGAAAATCATTTAAAAATGCATTTTTCATAAGTATTGGACTTAAGCCCTTAGGCTAAGTCTTTAACCCCCTTTTTCTTCCATACGCCCACACCCTAAGACCCAGCGCTAACTCTGGAGGCACTTATCGCATCGCAGATCTCAAATTATGGTATTATTTAAAATTCTCATCGCAAGACTCTGCAATGCGATCAATCGCAAATGTCGCATTATCACATTTTCTATGGTGCGTTTCATTGACTCTTCGCAAAAACTTGCGATGCGATCGTTCCGCCCGATCACATATCGCAAATCGCATGTTTCGTTGTTTACATCCATTTGATCCATCGCAAATATTTGCGATGCGATTCGATCGCGTCGCAAATATTTGCGATGCGACCGCCCGATCGCAGTTTCTCTCCATCGCACTGTCCATGATTGCGATCAATCTCGCCGAGCCCACCGTATGATACCCCCGCCATTCATATAAAAATGCCTCTTTCCTTTGTAAGTCGAAAATTGTCATATTTCATTGTTTATAAAGGTTTTGCCCATTAAATCCCTCCATCGTGCAAATTGCAAAATCACATTTTTATGTGAAACCCCTGATCACTCATCGCAAATATTTGCGATGCGATTTTGCGATCTCTTTGACCGCCTCTGAATAAAATATCCACCGTTGGATGCAGCCATCCAACGACCATGATCTTTCCCGCCTTCTGAAGCAGTCTAAACCTAAAAGCACAGGATTTCTTAATGGTTTTTGTGTTTTGCAGGTGTTTTAATGGTTTTCCATTGTATAACGAAGGAAATCCGAGGGTTAGGAAAGACGTTTCCTGCGCCTTCGAGCTATTAAAAAGAACCATTCACAGGTTTGAATTCAATGATTTATCAATGTTTCATGAGCGTTGATAGCATGTAAAATGGCCTATGCGGCCCTGCACATCGACAAGACACGGTTTTACTCAAAAACAGTTAAAGAATATAAGTTTAAAGACAGAGCACAGCAGAATTAAGATTGAAGACAGTTTTACGGGGATTACAGCTAAGACGGTTATCATAAGCCTAATCCCCAACTCAAAACACAGTTTAAATAAAACCTAAAGTGTTTTATCAGACAGAAAGCCTCCACCACCACATCTGAGGCAAATTGATTCCTCAGCTACCACAGAGCCACCTGTTTCCTCAAACCTTTCAAAACAGAGGCCGAAGTTATTGAAGAAAATCAGATATTCACCTCCAACGCAGCCAGGGAGTTATTTTTGGAAGGAAATAAATGCAGAAATATTGGCAGGGTTACTCCAAACATTACACAAAGCCTCAAAGTCAAATAAAGCTCCCACCGAGCTTAAGTCATAAATGTAAAACAATTAATACAGAAGACCACTTGTAAAATTCTTCATCGAGCCCCTAAAAAGGCCAAGAAGTCTTGAATCTGTATTAATTGCTTCGAGAGATCTTTCGTTAGATTTCACCTCCTCATTCTTCTATAAATACCTCAGTAGAAGATGAGAATTTGTTGGTTGAGTTGCTTACAGAGCTTTGAAATACATTTGAGCCTAAACTCCTGATTGTAAATAGTGTTCACTGGCCCTTGGAGCTCTGCTTGTGATAGATTAGTTAGGCTGAATAGTGAAGATGATTGCTGAACTGAAACATTGGACTTGAAGACTGTAACCGGTTTGACATCAATATAAAAGTTGTTTCTTGGGATCTTGGTCTATGTCATTGGTGAAGTGCATCTCTCTTTGTTATTTTTTTCCTTCTATGTATGCCATATTGTTCATATTCCTCTGTAAAGAACAGTTTAAACAGGGTTAGGATCTACTGTATATCAGTAACCTTCTCTGGCTGAGAAATCTTTATCTTAATGTTTTCCTCAAGTTTGTTTATTTAAGAATGATTCAATACTGTTTAAACAGTTAGGAATGTTGGCGTTCCTTCGTCCTTCTGTTTACATAAACATTGTTCTTGAATGTGATTTCCATTATTTGCTATTAAAGTTAGACTAGAGAAGATATGGTTTGCCCTGATTCCTAGATTCTTTTCTCCAAAAGAAGATTCTGAAAGTTTCCCTTGGTGTTGACTGAAAGCAGACTAGGTTTAAAAGTACTTTATCTGATATTAAGTCACACTTTGTTTCTCTTATGTGTTTTCATACTTTCTAAAGGTAATTATGTGGATTACTGGAATGTTTGTCAATTAAGCTGCTTTAATAGAACTTGCCCAAGAAGTTTATGGTTAGCCCTGTCCTTGGTTGGTTTTAAACAGTTACTTAAGAAGCTTTTCTTGTTTGGACTGACTATAAATCCTATGAGAAATTATTATCAGTTTCCACCCCTCCAACACTTTATTGTTTCCATCCCATTACTCTAATCTCAATAATCTTGTGGTATAGATGACTTGCCCCTTGGATCACTCTTGATGTTGTTGTTCAATTAAAGCCCTGTTATGACTCCATAGCCCAATGGATTAAAAACCAGCGTTATATCTATCTCTTAGCCATAGCTTTTCTTCCCTCTTGCAACTTCTCACCTTTGAAACTCTTTGCATTCAGGACTTTTCACCTCAAACAGTAATCATGCTCAACCATCCAAAACAAAACAAAACCCTTGGACTTTATAACTAGCCTAATATCATTACCTCAAACTTCAAAGACAATATCCATCTTTGTACATATTGGAGAGATCCCTCTCCGGATTCAGGAGGGCTAGATCCTAGGATCCCAAAGTTGGTTGAAACGATGTTAACTCTGTGATCGGAATTTTTGCCAATCTTTCTTATTACAGAGACCTAACAGTAACCTTAGTGTCCATAAACTTAATATTACTTACTAAGGTGATGGTGAAGGAAAGATCTCACTGTACCTGGAGCAGACGTCGACTAGACTCACTTGGACTCTTTGGGGGGTTATCTTCACTCGAGATGGTTTTGTGAAGAATCTTGTGCCAGACTGTTTCATTAAGCAGGTTGTCGGGGTAACTGTTCCAACCGCCCTTTCTGTATTAAATTTCTACTAAGTTGGATTTCATCACCAACTAGTGTTTTTAGTACGGGAAGTTACTGTTTGTGTGTGGTTTGACTCCTAGATTTGATAGCGCGTGTTAATTTGTTTGTTTTTACTTTTAGAGACCATAGGTGTGAATTTTGAATTTTAATTGTTAGCTGTAAATTGTGAGTTGTTAATTTTAGTTTTTAATTTGTTAATAAAATTCACTGAAGTTGAATAGAATGGCAACTGTTCCGGAATTTACCAACCAAGGAACCTCTCTTAACGAGAATCCTAGTACTTTTCCTTGCTTTGGAAATGTTGGTCCTCCTTATATGGCTACTTTGTCATTGCCTGCATTTACAATTGTTCCAATTGTTCCACCTCAACCGGATGCTTCCCCTCAACAGAGTTCACCATCTCAACGTCACCAACCTTCTGTTGACCCTTTACCTTCTTCGCCTAATATTTCTTCCTCCATTTCTTCCTCTTCGCTTGGTAAAAGCCTTGACGCTAGTAACCAGGTGGCTAAGAAGAAGAAGAAAGGGAAGAAGAAGAAGAAGAAGAAGCAAGATAAGAAAGAAGTCAACCAACCAACCATGGCTGTAAGTGTTAGTTGTGTTTAGGAAACCTCCAACATGCATCGTAAACCCAAATACCCTTGCAGGCTTTGTAAGGGTGACCACTTCCTTATCAATTGTCCCGGTATTCCAAAGGTCTTGGAAGTATGGTCAGAAAAATCTCATCAAATTTCCGTTGATCCATCAACCAATGATAGTCAGGTTCCTGGGAAAAAGGGTAAAGTTAGGTTTCCTTGTAAGTTATGCAAAGGGAGTCATCAAACTCACATTTTCCCTCACATAGATGAAGCCTCAAAATTGTTGGAAAACCTTACTGTTCCACAGCAAGAATTTCCAATTGGTTACCGTAAAATTTCTCCCAACCTACCGTCCACTGACGGAGTGATTGATCTAATTTCAAGTACAGTTGATCCCACTCTTCCATTAGAGAGTGAAACTCATATCACTCAGGTTGATGATCCATTAGTTGATCAAGTGGTCGATTCGATTTCACATTCAGTCGATCCCATTCTCCCTGTAGAGAGTGAACTTCATATTGCTTAGGTTCTTCTTGTTACATCAGATTCTTCTACGCCGGGGGGCATTTCACCTGTTTCTACAGAACCCCCTCCAAGTACTGAGGTCTTTTCCTTTGATTGGAATAGACTGACAGAACCTCGTCTTCCTTCCTCCATCCCTTTCCAAATTATTGTGAAGTTAGGTGGTAGGGACATACACTGCACACAGGTAGATGAAGGTGCTTCTGTTAGTATTTTATCCTCAACTGCTTGGAAAGCTTTGGGTTCCCCTCAGCTTGTGCCTATTACGCAGAATCTGAAAGCTTTTAACAGAACCATTAGTGAACCTTTAGGGATCCTTCCTAATTTTTCTATTACTTTGGAAGGTAAAATTGTCTGTATTGATCTTATGGTAGTTTGAGGCCCCTTGGATTTCAATTTACTCCTTGGGCGAGACTATGTCTATGCAATGAAAGCTGTCGTATCGACACTCTTTCGCGTGATGTCTTTCCCTCACAATGACAATATTGTGACTGTAGACCAGCTTTCATTCCCTAGTCTTGTTTCGACTACCAATAATAAGACACCCCTAAATGTTCCTGATTCTAAAGTGGTATCTACCCCGCCACAGGTTAATTATGTGGCAGCTAGTCCCATGTTTTCAGTTACCGATGTAAGCGAGCCTCTCACTGTTTGCTCGGCTTCCTTTGACTTAGATCCAGTAATTGACATGGAAAACTCTATGGTATTATTTGAACGTGATTTTCTTATCCCTTTTGAGTCCCTTGACATGTGTTCCTTCCAGAAAACTATTCTTCCTTCTGATGAAGACCTTTTGGAAGCCATGATCAAGGTGTGTCCATTGACATGTGTTTCTTTCAGTTGGAAGCCATGATCAAGTTTCTGAGGATAGTTCCTTTTACTGTGTCAACCTCGTTAAAAAATGAATCAGTGAGTCCGAGGATAGTTCCTTTTACTGTGTCAACCTCGTTAAAAAATGAATCAATGAGTGTGAGGATAGTTCCTTTTACTGTGTCAACCTCATTAAAAAATGAATCAGTTAGTCGAGAGCATAGTTCCTTTTCTTGTGTCAAGCTCGTTAAAAAAATGAAACAAGCTTCCAAGAGGAAAGTTCTTTTCCTGTGTCAACCTCGTTAAAAAATGAAACAGATTCTTACGAGGATAGTTCCTTTTACTGTGTCAACCTCGTTAAAAAATGAATCAATGAGTACGAGGATAGTTCCTTTTACTATGTCAACCTCGTTAAAAAATGAATCAGTTAGTTAGAGGATAGTTCCTGTTACTGAGTCAACCTAGTTAAAAAATGAATCAGGTATGAGGATAGTTCTTTTCCTGTGTCAACCTCATTAAAAAATGAATCAGTAGGTAGATTGTAGAGAGTAGATTGATAGATTAGAAATAAGTAGTTTCTGAGGATGGTTCCTGTTACTGAGTCAACCTCGTAAAAAAATGAATCAGGTATGAGGAAAGTTCCTTTTACTGTGTCAACCTCGTTAAAAATGAGTCAGTGGATCAAGAGGAAAGTTCCTTTTCCTGTGTCAAGCTCGTTAAAAAATGAAACAAATCCTCCCCTAATTGAGTCAAGTCTTTGACTAGATCTTGTAAATGTTAAGTCATATATTTAGGTTAGTTATTTCAGTTTTTTCATAATTTTCTTACAGTTTTAGGTCGGGTCTTTCACATGATCTCGTAAATGAACCTTCATTCCATCCAGCTATTAATTACCAGCAGTGTACTTAGTTGAATGAAATGAAGCTGGGGGGGCATGCGCTCTAGCAGTTACGCTTAGGGGGCATCAAGCATAGTTTTCTCTCTGTTTCAAGCTTGTGTAAAAATGAAACCACTCTGAAGCATATTTTTTCTCTGTTTCAAGCTTTTGTAAAAATGAAACCTATCTTGAGTCAATTTCGGTTATTTTCAAGACTCGTTAAACTCATGAAAATCCCGAGATTATTTTTCTATCTTTCATTCTCATAAAACACATGAAAATGCCGAGTTCTTTCCGTCTTTTCCTGCTCGTAAATTAAATTGAAAGTCGGCCATATGAGTACATTTTTATCCCTTTTTCGAACTCGTTCAAACTTACGAAAAAGTGAAAACCATGAGTACATTTTTATCCCTTTTTCGAACTCGTTAAAACTTACAGAAAAAGCGAAACCATGGAGTTCTCTTTTAAGCCCTTTTCAGACTGTCTAAATATGAAAAGATTGCCGAGTACTTGATTATTTGAACTCGTTAAAGTAAATGAATGATCATCCCTTCAGTATAAGTTTACCCCTTTTACGGACTGAAATGGACTATTTACGAAAAAGGTATACGTTGACTAATTACAGTCAATAGAGTTCTCTCCCGCATTATTTTATCCTTTTTCGGGCTCGAGAGACTAAATTTACGAAAAAGAACACCCATGGAGTTTTCTTAAGTTTTTTCTTCTGACTCCCTAAAATTGAAAAACACCGAGTTTCTCCTATACTGGACTCGTTAAAACTTAACAGTAAAGGACCTGCTCAATTTTTAAACAGGAACGAACCACTCCTTCTTAGGGTTCGAATCTTAAACTAAGTTGGACTCATCCGAAGGATGAGCTTATAAACAAGAAAATGTTATCCTCCTCAAGCTTGTCAAAAATAAAGAGGTACTTGCCAGAAATGGTGGGGGAAAAGAGAGAAAAACAAACCTATTTGTTACATTTTGATTATTCAGAAAACTGTTAACCACGCTTGAACATGACACTTTTTTTCACCTGGGTTGGGAAAATCCTTTGCCTAACAGTTAATCAAACCATATTGAAAGTCTTCAACCGGTTTCTGGGTATTAGCTTTGGGTCAATTGTCACCAAGCCATCTGCAGTGTCGTTATGTGTTCAAGAGGACAGTTCAAATAAACCATTCATCTGCAAAATATATGTCATCCATTTTTTACCATCCCTAAGTCAGTCCTTGCCAATATTTTTCTTCAAAACTTGATCTATAATTTCGTGTTGTGGGCTTGCCTACGACGAATCACTTTCTATCGACGACAACTCATTGTCTAGGAAGTTGATCTAGAAATCGTCAGTACCTTGAAATCTGCATGCCTCAATGGCATGTTTCTCGCCTTCGACGACAGGTTACATCATTGACCTTCGATCGAATGATTCCGTGATGTGTTCGACTTTAGCTCATTCATTCACATTTCATGGATTGTACTGAGTACTTTGAGAGCCATTGACATTACTGGTGGTTACTCTCACACTTGTTAACAGTTTACATTATTGACTGGTAATCAAGTGCTTTCTACCATGTTTGAATTCGACACATTCATTCGCATGGATAGAATCGTACTAGTTCGGGAAGTGGAAATTAAGACCCTGGATCTAATTTCTACCATCTATGCTGTGAGGAATTTTGTTATTCATTTATACAGTGGACTATTCATAAACAGATGGATGCATCCATATTGTGTCTACATATGTCTATACTGTTGATGTATTCAAAATCATTCCTGTATCAGAACAGTTTGAATCAGTTTCTAGTTAGTTTTGATCTGAGTATGGGAATGCCTACCTCAACGATGATATGTTTACATATATATATTTTGAATTGAATGGTTTTACAGGTTCCAACCGGGGCATCCATAGGATGATCCTTGAAATGATAAAGTACTTCACTCTTCATATATGACAGACTTCATCTTCATCTATTCCAGACTTCGCACTTTAAGGGACAATATGTTACACTAAAAATTGTCACCTTGACATTTTGTTGATTGTATGAGCTCATTAACACTCATACATACCTCCTTTGCAAGTCTTTCAACCTTTACTCCTCATGTCAAGCCCTAAAACAGGAAGAAAAACCCTAAAAATCTCTGAAACTTTGGGTACGCAGGTAACATGAAGCCTGCCTGCGTTCCTAGCTTAGGTACGCAGGTAATACACTAATTACCTGCGTTCTAGAATGTAGTTTTCCTTTGCAATGCCTACGTACCCTCCTCAAAGTCAAAAAGGTGAGAAAGTAAAGTAAAAAAATTGGTTTGAGGTCAATTCTAGAAGGTTCTAGATGAGAATTTTTGGAGATGAGTATGCTTTGATAAGGTGCATGTATCCCTCACCTTAAGGAACTAATCCCTTGATGTGAGGAGCCTATCCCTTTGAAGGAGGATTCTATCCCTTCAAAGGTGAAATCCTAACCTCCTCATTTGCTCTATAAAAGGAGGCATTGGGTAGCCTCAAAGGGAGTTCAAGCTTTATGTGTGATTGAGTTGAAGTGTTGTTGAGATTTAGACTTCTTTCTGTTGAGCTTTTGAGAGGAAAGATCACATACCTCTTTGTGCTCCTGGAGGAAGAGTTCAAGACTTATCAAAGTAGAGGAGACTTCTGCTTCGGACCCCGAGAAGGCCTTTCAAACATCAAGGCTAAGGTTGTAAGGTTCTTCTATTATTTTAAGATTAATACAATCAAGTTTTGTTTTTCTCAATAAATTGTCGTTCAATTGTTTATTTCAATGAGCTGTCATTTGATCATTTATTTCATAGATTCCTTGATCACTATGATAGGTATGTTTTATAATTATTTGTTATACAGGTGCTATTTAATATTTTCTTGTTTGTGATTGTAGGTCGACGAAAGACGACACTTTCTTGCGACGAAAGAACTCTTGTTGCAACGGAAGGATTATTGTTGCGATGAAAGAACTCTTGTTGCGACGGAAGCTTTATGACCACTGATAAGCATTTGGATTTAAGGTAGGATTGACACCTTCATAGCATTTATTTGTAAAATGAATATATTTAGAGAAAGACAAGCTTAGTTGTTTGTTTGTTGCTAGGTTGTCTTCTGACATTAGGGAGATCGATATTGTCCACAAGATCAATTTGTCCGGCAAAAAATATGGTCCCAAAGTTTAGCAGCAACTGCCTGGGTCATCTATCACCCTGACCGATCACCACTCTACACAAATAGTGTGTGCATCGGTTTAGCAACAAACAATCAAGTAGAATATAACGCCGTCATCGAACTTATGTGTGACGCCCTCCATCCGGGCATACGTCATATGCATGTCTACCTCGATTCCCAGTTAGTAGTGTCACAGTTAAACCAAAAATTTGAGACAAGAGATTCACATCTATTTAGAAAATATTTGCGTGCAAAAAGATTAAGCAGACAATTTGATTATATTACATTTACACATGTACCAAGGAGTCAAAACCAAACAGCTGATCACATAGCTAACAACATTCTAAACTGGAATGCATCTCGGATAAACCATCATACATAAAAAAAAAAACATAGATATCCATCAATATAACATCATCCATAAATAGAAACATGGGGCACAACATGTAGAGCCGCAAAAAAATATCTCTTATATATATATATATATATATATATATATATATATATATATATATATATATATATATATATATATATATATATATATATATATATATATCATGGTGTATATGTCTGAGTACAAAAAATAGTGTCGCTGACCCATCGGCCAACCCAAAGATACACAAAAAGTCGTCAAAAATAGGGGAAGCATCCTCATAATGGGTGCTTTCCCCGTGTAAAAGTAAACTCTAGGGCGGTGCTCCCCCAGGCGGTGTGCTTGGACCCATAACTGCTCCCAGTACCACTACTGGAGTCGCTGTCGAAACTGAGACTGCCACCCGACGTAAAATAAGCTGATAGTCCCTCTCCCGGGCCATCACCGTCTCCAACCAGACCTCCTCGAGATTATCCAAGAAACCTCGAGAAGGCATCCCCTGGGTTAAGCGGTCCACTCGACCCTAAGCATCCTCTAGAACTGACACCTGAGTAGTCAGCTCAGCAATGCGAGCCTCCTCCGCATCAGCACGCGCCGCCTCCGCATCGGTACGAGCTCGCTCGGTTGTAGCCTCAACAACAGCCGAGCTGCTTCCCTCTCCCGAAGGGCAAGCACCACCACTAGGTCCACCACCTTGAAGCTGTGCAGCATCTCCTCCCGACCCCCCATGATCGCCCTGAGGTCTCCAAAGAGAACCATGGCCAACCAATCGAACCACTGGGTGACCTACCTCACAACATCTGCAAGAGTAACCGAAAACATGTCAGTGTCACCATCAAAAAACATAAGAACATATATACTCAAATAAATGCATAAAACATAAAAACATACCTGTTGGCCCCCAAGAATAACTAGGAGGGAGACCCATCTCTGGATCCCCCCAGAAGTCCATCCCTACATAGGGGAATGGAAAAAACATCTGGGGGTTGACCTCAAACCAGGCCTCCATTGTGGCATTCCAATAACGACCTACCATACCCCCACCCCCTCGCGGCATCACAGGAGCCCACCTCCTCATGCGAGTCTCCCATGGCCCCCCAGGAGGCACCGCCACCACTGGTCTCAACAACACTACCCTCTCATACATAATGCTGCATAGAATACTGGCATACACAAACAACTTTGATCCATTCCGAACCTTGTTAAGCTACATCACCATCTCGTCATAGCAGAAGTGAGCAAAATCAAAGAAGTGCCCGGACCTCAGTCGGCGCAACACTCCAACCTACGGGCCAAATGCTCGATGTGGAGCCGACAACCCTACAAGTCACATAATAGCTGCCATAGAACATCGATCGGTCAAGTCTGTCACCGAGGAAATGCTGATGCACCCCTGCTTAAGGGGCACCCCACCACAATAACATGCCCGAAACCTCTCCAAATCCACCCTCCCAAAAGGGAGTGGATAGCGCAATGCCTCACCATGAGGCAGTAGCCTAGTCACAAAGTATACATCCATCTCAGGACAGATATCAAGGTTAGTCCCATGCAACACAAACATGTTGCACCTCCTGTGTCAATGCTGGATCAAGTAACGCAACAATCAGTCCTATGACCGCAGAATCTCATTCTCCATGAACTTTAGGAGCCCCCATTGTGCTAACTTCCGGTGTGCCTGACCATCAACGGCTAATGCAGTGCGGAGCTCGAGCCAATCCCGCTCCCTCCACAACAACCTATCATCCAAACAGGAACCCATCAGCAACAAAAAAAACATCAAAAATTAGGCAAAAAATTCAAACAAATTTCCTCGACCTTTTGCGTGCTTGTCCCTTTGACATGCACGCTCAAGGTGTGCCTGTATTTCCCACATGCACGCATAAGGCACGCCAAAATAGAGGAACAATGCACTTACCTTGGTCGCCGATGCAATCTAGGGAAAAAATTACTCTGAATCCATACAAACAAATTTTGTATGGATCCCAACACCCTCAGACTGAAAAAATTAGAGTGCAAGACGTCATGGAGGTTACCTGGGCATGATATCGCTAATCCCCGGTGCTCAGGCTGACCGCAATAGCAAGAACTGCTCCATAGAAGCCTCTGACCTCTTAAAAATGCGACAAGTAAAAATGAATTGAATGAGGGCCATATTCACCTATATATCACCCTTTTTAGAAACTTTGGAGGACCATAACAAGAGATCAAAAGGTCCATTCTCTGAATCGAAAGTAGCACTGTGATCAACACTCCATAACGAACAGAGGCAATGCCACACATTCGTACTCCTGAAAAAATAATTTTTCAGCGCCGATAGGTATTCCCTCTCTCATTTTCTTTTTTAAAGCTCATGAATTTCAGATAATATTTGATAAAGAAGATGCTTTCACTCAGGGTAGTTGTTTTTGCAGGAAAGCCAACAAACCATCCACAACTCCAGCCACTGAAAGTTCCAGAGCAGATATCATTCTTCCCCCAGCATGATAGAGTCCCATAAAACTCTGCATATCCTGACATCATTTCTCCATCAGGAATTAACCATAGGTTCCACATATCCGACTGTGTTTATCATCACCTCGCCCTGCACATGATAAACATCCTCGTTGGTCAGTAGAGCCTCCCCTCCATGGCGCTCGTCACCCACAGTAGACCATATATCACAAAAAAAGTGATGCCATGGCCATACCATGTTAGTTCGGGAAGCACCTAATGCCCATCCATCCACCATGCATAAGGTCAAGTTTTACCATACAAAATAAAACCTCTTTCCTAGACAGTCAAGTTGTACAAGCAGATCAAAAGTGCACTACCGCGCCTCGCATTTCACCCACCATACCTCCATCAACATAATCCCATCTGTGATACCTTTTCATCCGCTTCATCAAACTTACACATGAGACCAACCAATGGGCCCCCCACCCTCAGCAGATACCTTCCTCACGTCATCAGTGAGCAAACACTTTCATGTTTTGGGGCACCCGTCTCTGTGTTTTGTACAAACCAAACCCTATTATTTTATTCTTTTGGTGTGTACAAAGACCACAAACGGTGCACTATGTCCCCCACCCACTCATTCATTTTTTTCTTCCATGGAATCAGTCCTTGAACACCCTTGGTCAGAGTATCACACCCTCACGCAAAAGCCACCATGACACTCATAACCAGTTTATACCCACCCTGGAAGTCCTACCGACTCCAAGGATTTCCCCATCAGAAATAGTTATGATTGCCTCCAAGCTGCTTATTATACTTCAACCTTGGGCCACTGAATCCCCATCATTAGTTTTCAGTCACCCCTTGCCACCATGCCTATGTTAAACCCATCACAACTAGGATCCTAATCCTTCATATTAGCAACCCCTCGTTCGGTTGAGGCTTCCTTTTTGTCGACTTCAACACCTATTTTCCAAAAAGGAAGCAGTACCTTGGATCACCCCTCTCCATAAAAGGGGCATCCTCGGGTGGCACTGTGGGAGACATCATTTCCCACAGATGTCATCAATCCTCCTGACATTTGACTACAATGCAAGCTTTCATTTCAAGATGGTATCGTAACCTACAACCATTGCACTTTGATCAAATTCGTTGAAGACTCGTGCCTTCATAAGCATCTCTTTCAGTAATGCTTACACGGGAAGGTCTCAGCCAACACCTATATGTACAATGTGCAGTTATAAGCCATACCAAGTTTACGCATATGGGTACCACGTTCCACCTATTGTCAAAGAAAAAATGCCCCTGAGGGCATCAGTAGTCGTCTTCATCAACCACCAGATCACTACCATATTAGTGACACAGACAGAACATGTATCTATCAAATAGATTTGTTTAACTAGCCACAACATTACGAGCATGGGACATGCCTGCCTCATAGAAAATTTGTATATATTGTATTATATTTGCTTACAGGGGTCCCACAGGGCATGGTCGCTCTTCGAACCAGTGCAGGGTGTCTCCAATTCGGAGCTACATGCAGGTCTCTCTCTCTCTCTCTATGCACAATATATAGAAAAGAAACTATAATGTATTTCGTCTATACATTTCTTCCTAGACCTCACACATTAGGGGGCAACTGTTAACACTGGAAAATTGTACAAGAAAAGACGAAATTATTTAATGTCAGGCAGAAGGATTTACAGGGCTGAGAGACATTGGAGAATCTGGAAAGTATTTAAAAATATCTAATGTCTGAGGAAAAATCAAATTTGAGAAGGTAATAAATGCTTTTGCGGGAAAAAACCTTCAATAAGAGCACCTTTGCACGTCTTTTGACCCGAAAAGTGCGCAGTCTTAGGAGTGGTAGAAGTCACTTTCCAGGACGACAAAAAAGCACACTCCAGGACAATGATTTCACACTTGAAGCCACCTAAGGACAGTCACCAAATCCTCCTTAGTACATCAATGGAACAGACAATGGAATAATGTGGCACACAATGGAATCATCCCCCTCTCTTGGGTCACCATCCACAATGTACCAAGAGAGGGAGTTGTTATCACTCAGTAATTTCTTAAGGTTAAAGAAAGAACTCACCATTAGGGGGATTTTGAGGTCTAAAATGGGCCTCCTAAGGAAATTATAAAATAATAGTGGAAAAAGTAAAATAATATTTGATTACCTCATCAAATTTTGGAGGGAAAAAAAGAAAAAAACTACTTTTTCAAGTCGTATTTTCAACTTATCTCCCAAAGTTTTTACTCAAATTTCGAGCGGGAGTACTCGTTGGATGCAAAATTTGATTCCTCATCCAAGGAGTACCCATGTTTCATACTTTCGATGGATCCTTCTAAACAAAAAATGAGAAATACATGAAAAACGTGATTGCAATCATGTTTTTTAATGTTTTTATCATTTTTCATGTAGCAGGGTCCATCAAAAGTATGCAACATGAGTAATCCTTGGATGAGGAATTAAATTTTTCATCCAATGAGTACTCCCACTTGAAATTTGAGTAAAAACTTGAGGAGATAAGTTTAAAATACGAGTTGAAAAAGTAGTTTTATTATTTTATTATTTTTTAATATTTTTACCCTTTTGCTTAAAAAATGGTGAAACATCCCCCATGGTTGACATCATCATCTTGAATCCTATTGGTTCTTATAAAGTTTATTTTGGCTGTACATTTTTCTTAGGAGGCCCATTTTAGACCTCAAAATTCCCCTAATGCAAAGGTAACCACATACCAACTTTTAAACTATAGGATATAGCCTTCCTAGGGTTCAGAGAGGGCTCTCTCTATAAATTTTAACTTTATTTTGATTATAAGATATTAGGCTAGTTATGATTGTGCAAATTGGTTTTGGTTTGTTTGGTTTGGTGGGAAAAATCACTTAATGAGATGGATAGTGGGAAATTTGTTTGTCCATTGGGCTAAGGAGTCAAAAAATCAAGCAAACAGAACTAAGATCAAGGTCAAGAAGTCAAATGTTTTCAAGGAAAGATAGATAACCCTTTGAAGATCTTGGAAGGTTTTTTGGTGAGGTGATATGATCAGGATAAAGAGCAATGAAGGGTTCTTTGATCTGGAAAAGAGAAGTAGTAGGCAGAGGTCAAACGAAAGAGTGAGCAATTAAGGGTTCCCTGCTCTGGAAATCAGCAGAAAACGTAGAAATGATAAATAGTAAAGACAGTGTGCTTTTAACAAATCCTGAAGTAATACTCCTATTTATTCAGTCAAATTTAGAATACATAATGGATGCATGAAACAAAGAAGATAAACAATGACAAGTAGAAGATACTTCACTTCAATGGCTCATCACATGAATCCTGAAATATGATGCTAGTTGATCTGATCCAGTCTGCTACTCAAAATTTGCAAAAAAAAAGCCTTCAAGTCCAACAAAAATGACTATATAAATCTTCAGCAATTTATTCCACACTAATACTTCAAAGGATGAAGTATATATACAAATTATTAATCTAAAATATCTTGAAAAAATATCAAGATTATTTTACAAATATTTTAAACTGTTTTACATAGATAGAACTTAATAAAAGGACACTCAAAACTAATGAATCTATTTGGCACTATAATTATGGATTGATGGTGACAAAGAATATAATTCGAATTTGATATCAACTATTAGTTGATGATGAGGCATCCAAGTCACTAACTGTCTCCTTCCTTTGTGCTTTTTTCTCGAGAAATTATGCAAAATTGGGGTCCAAGGATACCTTTTTATATCTCCATCCGAGATACATGTATAAAAAGTGAAAGAGGTTATTGTAGATAAATATGTTTTTGAGATAAACCTCTCTCAGTTCCCTAAAATCCTGCTCCCGCTGGTCATAATAGGCTCTGCAAAAATATTTGTAAAATAGAGCTTCGCACAATCTGAAAAATAGGTTGTAAATATGTGCATGTATCTCTCATTCTGTAATACTTGTGAAAAAAGTGAGATAGGTGTTTGTAGATGGGTCTCTTAGGAACAAAAAATTACTTCATTTTTGTAAGATGTATTTCTGATTGGCCGTAATCTTCCCTGCAAAATAATGACTTAACAGGAATTTTCTGTAAAAAGTGCTTTCAAATACTGTTTAATATTTCCAAACCCATAATGGATGTTAGAAACTTGAGAGAGGTTTTTGTAGTTGGACATCTTAGGAACATAAACCTCCTTCAGTTTTGAAAAATTCATCTTGGATTGGTCACAATAGTTTCTGCAAAAAAATGGATTAAACAAGAAATTTTTGCAAAAGTGTCCCTTCTTGCTCTGTTTTCATCTTTTAACCTTACTGTTCTTTTAAATTTTTTTACTTTCACTTTGGATAAAATTCATTGTTGTTGGTGAAATTATTTTCATCTCTGTTTAACTATTACTGCCTCTGTATTTACTTTTACTGTTTTACCTCGACTGCTCTATTACCTTTTCACTTTTACCTTTTACAGTAAGAGTGAGTAAAATATGTCCTGGAGAATTATTGATGGAAATTTTTTCATCTTCTGTTCTGACCACTTGTGTAAATTTCTTCATTCTTCTCTGCTACTGTATGAAATCTTCTTGGTTTTAGGAAAACAATTCAAAATCATTTCCTTGTGATTTTTTTGAGTAAACAGGTCTTTAACTAGTATTAAGCTATTTATCCAAATTATTCTTTTGCCAATAACCTGCAAAACAAAACAATTGTTAATGAAACCTTGGCTGCAGGGAGGATTTATCAAGGACAGTGGAGGTTTTTTGAGGGCTGTTGAAGTCTTTGGAAGTAAATTTGAAGCTTTAAGTTGTTTTAATAGCAGCTGCAATGGCTTTTTTTAGGACCTCTAGGTGTAAAACATTGTATCAGAAGCTTTGTTTCTTTAGTCGGGATGGATAAACAAACTGAAAATGCAAAAAAGGGCTTTACTGGTGCATATGGGGTTTTATGGTTTAAACAGAATCGACATTAAATAGCAGTCATGTGGGAAAATAGGCGGTTTTCGGGCTTCATAGGATAGAAACCGCGAGTGGTTATCAAGCGGGTCTAAGGTGGTAAGTGGTTTCAAATGAATCAGACGTGATCCAATAAAAATAAGCCATGTAGAGGAGGGCGGAAAGGCTGAAATACCCTATTTCGCGTAAAATGGAATGTGTTGATATCGCGCAACTTTATTTGTGATATGGGTTATTGATCATTGGATTGGGAAGGGCTCATGCGAACGGTCGAGATTTGTTTTGGAAGATGTATCGGGATTTCAGAGTGGGGTCCAGGTTTATCAATGTCGCGGGATAGGTTTTTAAAATTATAAATATAACTTTATAACATTTAAAACCTTGGGTTAAATGATCGGGCGGAAGGATAATGTTATATTAAACTAAAACATTTTATCGAATGTTTTAACCAATAGTGCTGGCGGGGGTATTAATATTTATATGGTATATAAACCTTTGAGAAGTGTTTAAGAACCATAGGGGTGGGGATATATTTTATTGATATATTTAAACCTTATGGGCAAGGGCGGAGATTTATTTCACCATATGGGATAATATAAACATAGGTTTAAACTTTAAATAAATGGGTTTTGGGGATTATTTATATATAATGGATTTAATAATATATACAGGAGGGATATAATATAGGGATTTAATACTTTAGGTTAATAGTTAATATGGCATGGAATGAAATGAAATGGATTAAAATACATAGTATTTAAACTAAGTAAAGTGTAAAATAGGCGATATAGCATAGTTTTGTCCCATTTTTTATTTTTTACACATAGACTTAGGATAAAATGCATTTTATGGGTTTTGAGTGTTTCTGAATGGAGATGAAATTAATTATTTAGGGTTTTTACTTTTAATAAGCAAAAAAGGGTATTTTACTTAGGAAAAGGGATCATGATCATGGCTGAGGGTGAAAATGCTGATGAAAATGGGTTTTATGTAGGAAATCCAATATTTTTAACCAATCAGTTATCGAGCCTTGGGTCTGGTCCCAACATAAGTTAGAGAAATGCTCTGAGCCTCTTTAACTGAATGTTTATAATACTGAATCATTGTGGGGGAGGGGAAATTAATAATTTTTTTGCCCGATGATGCTTTATTACATGTCTTGCACAACTGCTTTCTACCTACCCATCATTATTTCTAACATTTTTTACTTCATTTTCATGGGTGCGTTTAAGCTTGTAACCCTAAATCAATTTTCTTTCAAAACATAAAAACTATCTAATTCTAACCTTATTTCATCCGAGAGCTCAGATTAGATTGTTGAGCTTCTCATTTATTCTCTATCTTATCTACTGATTTGTCAAGTTTAAACTGTTTGACAGATCTTTATTCTATATCTAACAACATGAAATTTAAAGCATGAGAGGTCAAGTTTAAGCGGTTTGACCCTCATGGATTTGTGGCATTTAGAACAAGTTGCACACAATCTTATTGGAAAAAAGTAAACTAAAGTAGTGGCTTTTAAACTCGCAACACTTTCATGATCTATTTTTGATGGGGTTCATATTTAATATTCTTTTGATCTTTGTTTCTTTTTGTCATTTGATTGTTCTTTTAGGAAATAACCTCTTTTGTCATTTGATTGTTCTTTTAGGAAATACCCTCTTTTGTCATTTTTTAATTTGGGAATACATTTGCAGAAAGCAAAGGTATCTACAATATTTCAAGAATTTTAACAGAGTCAAATCAAAATTATGAATCTTATATTTATAGGACCCTAACAGGAGGGAGGATTTGAATTCTCATATAAAAGGCCACCAAGAGATGAACAACTTGAGATCACATTGTTATGCTGACCAGAATTGCCCCAAGCAATACCAGCAGTGTGTGATCCGGAGCAAAGATAGAGGGGACTCAATTGTTGGCCATCCAACAACTTCAGTCCACCATAGTAGAGAGAGGGAGACTTTGCATCGAGGCAAGATTGGAAGTAAAGACATCCTTGCATCGGGACTTAGAACCCCAAGTTCTGAGGGCCCCTTGGCAAGTGGGTTAAAGTTTCATCCTCATTTCCTACCAGCACTCAATAAGAGGGGACGTAAGCGTTGCCATTTGGATTATTGCAGTTGTTTGACTCTATTTAGATATTTTGTCTTATTTGTTTTTTTTTTAGTTTAATTTTTATGTTTGAATATGCATGCTATTTCTCTATCTAGTATGTTTATGTTCTAGCATGTTCCATTAACTTTCTTGACTCCATATATTTTCTACCTGTGACCAATAACTTAAGAGGGTAAACCACACCCCTTAAGTTGGTGTGATTTCGTACATGTGTGCACCAAACACACTAACACAATAAATTTTCATATTCGGTTTATTCATAGTAAGATTCCTCTAGAATGCTAAAACTTATTGAGATACTTTGGTATATTTCCTCCTTGGATTGTATATATGAAGATTTGGTTGTCAAGGATTGAAATATTGTTCTAAATTTGTTGTTGTTTTTTTCTAGTTCATCATAATATAAGGTTGAAAAATCACAGGGTTAATATCCTTAAAAAACTCTAGTAAAAAATGTTGATTTTATGTTTTTCATTAAATTATTAGAGTGAAAAATGTATACAAAACACATTAGTGCAGATAAAAATTATTAAACTAATAGGAATATCAATTTTTTTCCCAAGGAAAAGCTTACAAGGAAACCTACATACACTCCATTTTATTTCATGCATGGAAATCATTGTAAATCTATTTGCACTTTTTATCACTCCTAAGCCAACAAGGACATCCAGTGAGGTCTACAACATAGGTAGCCAACTTGAGGAATTGGCCATGACACCTCCTACATGAAGCTCAAAGCACTTAACCACTTGAGCTAGTCCACTAGGATATATTACAATGTATATTATTTTAAGAAAAGTTATCAATATTTTTCAAGTCTAATTTAACTTTTGAGTTTTGACTTTATCTTTGAGGACACTAGTTTAAGTTAATGCTTTCGAATTAGTCGTAGCCTTATGTCATACCCGTGTTTTTTTTTAACCATAACAGAGAAAATTTGTATTAAATTTTGTGTTTGGGGGCATGACCATACAACAATAGTTACAAAAATGGAAGCTTATGTCTTCAAATTCCTCAAGAGGAAAATGCCCCAATACTAACAAAATCCTATATCTTCCTACATCATAGCTAAAAGAGAACGCTCAATTGGTCACATAAATTCTCGAGAAAAAATTCCAAAATATTTATGCACCTAAACTTCATACTGACTAGAATTTAAAAGGAAATATATCCTCCTAACACATGACTGATTCCTCCATAGGAGGAAGCATTGCATTTAATTGTGGGAGACTATAATAGATATGACAGAGAGAGACCTCTAATGAGGAGTTACTAATTTACATTTGGCTCAAAGAGGCCTGGAGGTTAACCACTTAATGACAAAGAGATTCCAATTAATCTTCAATGTTATGCATCTAGACTTGATGCTCCACTAATAGCCCCATTTCCATTTGATAAAGTTGATGCATTTTTATTATGTTAGATTTGCAGATTGAAGAGAACTTGTTGAATTTGACATAAGTCATCCTCCCAGTGAAGCTAGCTATTTTCCCTTTCTCATCTAAATCCATACTGATACAATTAAAAATATTGGAACAAGAGTGGGTACTAGAACTCCCCAAAAGGAAGCTACCTAGGGACATCTTGAAACTGACTAGCTAAATGCATTGAACATCACACCAAAAGACAAGACCAAGAACACACTTAGATAGATAAGAGAAAAATAAATAAATAAACTATTAGAGAAAAAAAACTTACCATAGGGAAACAACCAAAGGTTGGTCAAACATAGAATGACTAGGTGATGTAAGTGTCATTCAATAGAGAAATTCCAAATATGGACACAAATAGACTAGGACTAGGCAAAGGAGTGGCCATCAGAAATGACCCAAAGCCAAAGGAATGAGAGAGAAAACCCTCCCTATAAAACAAGGACATGAAACATAATAAATTCACTATGGAAAAGTTCCTAAGAGAGATTATGTCCATGCAAGATAACAAACCCTTCACAAGAAATACCTAAGCCTAACCCCAAAAACTTTGCCACCAAATTAGTAAATATGTTGTTAAGTCCCTATATTACTAGTGTAGTCCCTTATTATTGTTAGTGTAGACCCCTTATTGTTATTGTTAAATCCCTGTAGTCCCCATATTGTTATTATTGTGCCCCATAAAAGCCCACTATTTTTAATGTTGTGCCCTTACATTATTATTGTTAGGTCGGCTAGGATTATATTGTGACCCCTTGGACTCCTATATATAGAAATGAGGTTTTGTCATTTGTATCATCCAAGAATTTTTCATTTATGTAATGTAAAGGAATTTTCCCCCTTGAAGTGGCTGATTTATAAGGCATTGATATCTATTTTCTTCTATTTTTGGAGCTGGTTTCATAACATTTGATATCAGAGCTTTTGATTCTAGAGTTTTGCTGCTTCAAACAGGTCATCATGGAATTGTCACTATAATTTTTTTTCTACGAAGGTTCAGAAGCTTTAAAAAACCCCATTTGCGAAGTAATCCTGAGGAACTTCGTGTAAACATTTTAAATCTTGGTTTGCAATATTTTCATAGATATGATCCGTGGAAGTTATGGTTTTTGCAGGTTTCCGAATTACATCTCAAAGAGGTGACCTTGGGAAAATCGTCATACCTCTCTCTCTGAGCATCGGATTGGAATTATGTAAAACATGGTTGAAAGTAAACAGACTGTACTTTCCTATGCATCAATTTCAGAGCCAAAGGAGGAAACAGTGACACATGGCATTCCCTACAAGTTCACTCTACTGAACCAGTCCATAATTAGGCCATTGCGAGAGATTGGGCATAACTTTTTCTTGAAGAATCCAAATCAGGCCAGACCTGTGGCACTGGAAAGAAGATTCAAAGGGATACTACAAGACTGAAGATAAAATCTTGGGGATCCTAAATTATAGAGATACATCAGTTTCAATATCGAGCTCTTTAAAAGAAAAAAAAAATGTGTGTATTTTTTTTTTCAAATTGCATAAATCATGTTTGAAAAATCTGTTTGAAGTGATTCCATGGGCATATTGAAGCATATATATCAGTATTAGGTTCTAAAATATCCTCTAAAAATAATTCAACATCCATTAAGCCCTCTGAAGGCTCTACTATGACTCATGAAGAGGAAGAAGTGCAACATGATATATCAAAATTGCAAGACCGAGCGCACCAAATTTTTTTCTCATAAAGAGTAACAAAAAATGAAATGGAAGTTTTGAAGAAAGGCGTGGAAGCTAAGATGGATGGTTTGAATAAAGGAGTGGAATCTAATATGAATGGTTTGAAGAATGGCATGGAAGTTAAGATGGATGGCATGGAACCTAAGACTGATGAAAAAATGAAAGGCAACATGGAAGACATGAAGAATGATCTAAAAGAAGACATGGAAGGTTTAAAGGAAGGTTTGACAAATTTTATACATGATATGATTCCTAATAGCGAAAAGGTAGTAGTTAACACTCATGATGAGAACAAAATAAGTGTTAATCGTGATTTCATAAACTTTAATGTTGGATTGAAGACCCACCATATTCCAAATATCGATATGAGTAAGTTTGATGGTAAGGATCTCATAACATGGATACTACAGATGGAGCAATATTTTGATCTCCATAATGTGAAAAACACACAAAAGGTATGCATTGAAACTTTGTATTTAGAACAAAATACATTTGTATCATATCGATGGCTTTGCTCTCGTAAACAAATTGTCACTTGGTCAATTTTTACGGATGAAATGAAACACATTATGAGGATACATAGAGCAACACCTTCTTGAGCCAATTTATAAATCTCAGACAAAAGGTTTCAATGTTGGAGCACATTGAGGACTTCCAAAAATTGAATATAAGGGTAGCTAATATTCTAGAGGAACACAAGATTAATGTCTTCATAGGTACTTTAAAGGATAACATCCAACATGAGGTTCACCTTTGGGAACCTGATTCATTGGAGAAAGCATTCAGGTTGGCAAGAAAAATTGAAAGTAAAATTATAGCGACAAGGAAGCCTACCACTCACATATATAAAGATGGAAGTGTTTCTACTCCTAGAATTCCACAACCTACAAGGTTGACACCACAAAAATTGGAAGAAAAAATAGCTAAAGGACTTTGCTACAGTTGTGATAAAAAATACACTAAAGGTCATAAGTTTGCTGAGAAGAAATTTTTTACATAGATTGTGAAGACGAGGAAGAAAATGAACAAGAAACTTCAAAAGAATATGATATACACTAGAAAACAACCCTAGAGAAAGAAGAAATGAGTCCGGCTATATCCTGTAATGAATAGGCAGGAATTACCACTCCTCAAACTCTCAAGATAGAAGGACACATTAAGAATAAAAATGTAAAAGTGTTGATTGATTCAGGTAGTACCCATAATTTTATTCATTGTAAGGTATCCAAAGAATTGAATTGCTTCCTATACCCAACACCAGAGTGTAAAGTGATGATTGCAAATGAAGGAACTATAAATTGCTCTGGAAAATGCCATAATATAGAGCTAACCATGGGGGAATATGTATTGAATAGTCCAATGCTTTCCATTCCAGTGGGAGGTGATGATGTTGTACTAGGAGTACAATGGTTACAATCTTTAGGGACAATAGCTTTTAAGTTTCAAGAACTTTTCTTGAAATTTTTGTTTGGAAGGAAAGTAAGTTTAATTATGGGGTATCGTAGGGAAGCCGGGAAGGATAATAAGATTTAATTTCATGAACAATCTTCTAAAGAAAGAACAACGAGGAATAATTGCACAACTATGCTCACTAGAATTTCCAACATCAAAATCATTTATTTCTTCGAATCTCCAAAAAGTCTTGGACAATCATTCCCAAATAACTCCCAAATAACTCCCACCTATTTGTGATCATGATCATGCTATTCATTTGATTTTTGGAAATGTTCCTCCAAACATCAGGTCTTACAGATATCCTTATTTCCAAAAGAGCGAAATTGAACGTATGATTGAAGAAATGTTAGAGTCTAGTATAATTCAACCTAGTCAAATTTCTTTCTCTGCTCCAGTGGTATTGGTGCACAAGAAGGATGGATCATAGCGCATGTGTTCAGATTATACAGAGCTCAATAAGCTCACTATTAAAGATAAATTTCCCATTCCTCTGTTTGATTAATTATTGGATGAGTTACATGGAGCAATTTATTTTACCAAGTTGGATCTCCGTTCAGGATATCATCAAATTAGAATGAAGACTGAAGATATTCTGAAAACAACATTTCGAAGTCATGAGGGTCATTATGAATTTTTGGTCATGCCTTTTGGCCTTACCAATACACCTACATTTCAAGGGTTGATGAATTCCATTTTCAAACACTTCCTTAGAAAATTTTAGTTAGTATTTTTTGATGATATACTAATCTACAACAGGTCTTGGAAGGATCATGTTCAACATGTTGAAAGGGTGCTCAAACTATTGGAGGAGAAACAATTATATGCAAAAATATCAAAATGTTTATTTGGAGTACAAGAGGCAGAATATATGGGTCATATTATATCTCACGAGGGTGCTAAGGTAGACCCTAACAAAATTATATCCATTAAGGAATGGAAATTCCCCACAACCATAAAGCAGCTGTGAGGATTTATTGGGTTAGCATGGTATTATCACAAGTTTTTTAAGAATTATGGGAGACTAGCAACACCTTTAACAACATTATTGAAGAAAGATGCATTTTCATGGACTCCTGAAGCCACTAAGGCCTTTGAACATCTTAAAGAGGCAATGTGCCTAGCACCGGTCTTAGCTACGCTAGAATTCACAAAAACATTTATTGTGGAATGTTATGCCTCAGGAAATGGAATTGTTGTTGTTTTAATGATAGAAGGAATACCCATTACTTTTGAAAGTTGTCCAATCAAAGGAAAGTATTTACAGAAAGCTATTTATGAGAAGGAAATGTTGGCAATACTACATGCACTAAATAAATAACGACCTTACCTAATGGGAAGACACTTCAAAGTAAAAACTGATCATGATGGTCTTCAGAAGACTAGCAAAAGTGGGTCACAAAGATGTTGGGGTATGACTTTAAAATCATCTACAAAAAAGGTAAGATAAATGTTGTTGCAGATGCACTCTCAAGAGAGGATGAGGAGGTGGAAGCATTGCTTTGTGCCATTTCTATTATCGAACCAGACTGGATAACCGAAGCAAGGGAGGAATGGAAGAATGATGAAGAAGGTGGACGCTTATTTAAAAGTTGCAGCAAGATCCCAATACATTTAATACATTGGTTGGAAAAATGATTCCTTATTGTACAAAGATCGCTTATATCTTTGTAAGAAATCCCTACTAAAACATAATATTCTTTTGGAATTGCACACCTCTCCCTTAGGAGGACACTCAGGATTTTTAAGAACTTACCACAGGGTGAAGAAATAATTTTTTTGGGATGGCCTTAAATATGATATTCAAAATTTTTTGGCAGAATGTTTGGTTTGCCAGCAAAATAAAGTTGAGGCAATTACGACCTTCGGTTTGCTACAAAATTTAGCCATTCCAAGTCAACGTTGGGAGAATGTTTCAATGGATTTTATCACAGGTTTCCCTAAGTCTGAAGGAAAGAGTGTCACCATGGCGGTAGTTGATAGACTTACCAAGAATGCACACTTTTGTGCATTATCTTATCCATTTAAACAATTCAAAAAGCTACATGGAAACCCAAATTTTATTGTAAGCGACAGAGATCCCATTTTCACTGGAAATGTTTGGATGAAATTATTTTCTTGTTTGGGTAGTCAACTAGCTCATAGCTCATCTTATCATCCTCAATCTGATGGGGAAACTGAGATAGTGAACAAATGCTTGGAAATATATCTTCGTTGTTTTGCATCTGATAAAAAAACACAATGGGTCAAGTGGTTACCTCTGGATGAATGGTGGTATAACACTTCAATCCATACTGTAGAAAAGATGACGCCATTTATGGAAATTTATGGATATCATCCACCATCCATCACATCATCTTTAATAGAAAATTCTAAGGTTCAAGCAATGGAAGATCACATTGAGGATCAACAACAAGTTCTCCAACTCTTACAGGATAACCTAAATTTGGCACAAAATCAAATGAAACAACAAGCAGATCAACATCGCAGCAAGAGATACTGGGTATTTTTACGGCTACAACCATACAAACAAATGTCCCTTAGGCAAGATAAGAAAGATAATAAATTATCTCCAAAGTACTATGGTCCTTAAAAGGTGTTGCAAAATTTTGGTACTATGGCATACAAATTGGAGCTTCCTGCTTCTTCTCGAGTGCACCTAGTTTTCCATGTTTCATGCTTAAATAAGGTTATAGGTGACAAAATTTCAGTTCAAACAATATTGCCAGAACTTGATGAGGAAGGAAAAATCATATTGGAACCTGAAGCAATCACGGAAACAAGAACTCGACAACTACGAAATTGATCAATTTCAGAGTATCTCATCATGTGGGAGAACTTACCCACTGAATATTCCACATGGGAGGATGAGAATTTTATACAGAAGCATCCAAAGCTACTCAAGCGTTGAGTACTACACTTTTTTGAAGGAGAGGGGCATGTTAGGTCCCTATATTACTAGTGTAGTCCCTTACTGTTGTTAGTGCAGCCCCCTTATTTTTATTGTTGTACCCTTGTAGTCCCCATATTGTTATTATTGTGCCCCATAAAATCCCACTATTGTTATCGTGGTGCCCTTACATTATTATTGTTAGGTCGACTACGATTATATTGTGACCCCATGGTCTCCTATATAAAGAAAGGAGGTTTTGTCATTTGTATCATCCAAGAATTGTTCATTTATGTAATGTAAATGAGGTTGCCCCCTCGAAGTGGTTGATTTCTAAGGCGTTGATCTCTCTTTTCTTCTATTTTGGGAGTTGGTTTCATAACACACGTTGACCATATTGAACTCCATGGGACATTTCTTATTCTTAAAAAGGAACGAGCCATCTTCAAATTGGCTTGATCAACCATTGATATAATAGAATTCATTGAGAAAGGATAGTGTATCATCATACTAGGAAGATCCCATGGGGGATGCAATGGATGGAGGCACCTGAAAATCCATTGCATTGTTTTAATTTCCCAAGTACACTACCATTCATATTGCCTAAATGACATTTATGGCTTTGAATTCACACCTTCACATATTATTATTAAAGTAAATTCATGCCAATTTTCTACCAAATCCATCAAACACAAGACCAAGATTGAAAATATCAATGCAATTCTAGTTTCATTAATCTTTATCCATCTAATCCTCCTATTGTTATCATGCTAGACTTGACTACCTAGGTCGAGGAACTATCTTGTCACATATAAGACAAACGTGGAGCATGGCCACCATAGAGGATTGCAATGAAAATGGCACATGGCCACCATAAACTATGGTAACATGTCAATCGAGCACACACCATAATCCTTGTTTGATTTTGTCAGATTTTCCATTAAGGGAGAGGAAAAACGATAAATTTGGATTGCCATAGATTTCATGTATGGGGGAGAACGATAAGCAATCGTTGATTTTTTTTTTTAATGGCTTTAGTGATGTACGTTCATTTCCATTTGATTTTCTATTGGGTTATTATGCCAAAGAATATGGAAATGAAAAAATGTGATGAAAAATGGAAAGGTGTAGGTCTCTAGGAGAAGTGTATTTTTTAATATGTTCTATAATGAGTTTTGAATCTCCGAATATGGATAAATATGAAAACTCTCAAACCCTAGCTAGGATAAGCCCTTGAAGAAGACCATAAACTTCAACTTGATTGTTGGAAGCCCTCCCTAAACTAGGAAAAGGTTAATTCCACTTGTCCTCCAGGGAAAAAAGATTACAATCCCATCCCCCACTCCTTCTGGATGATTTTAAGAAGCTCAATTAAAAAAAATATCGTTGGACTAAGAGGGTAACCATTTTTTGAATGCAGATTTCCATAGTTGTGAATCATAGTGCATAAGTAGATTTTGGAGAAAATTACATGATAAGGAGATGAAATATCCAATTTTTCAGGTGAACATTTCACCCATCATCAGGGACAAGAAGCAAAAAATACTTCACCTGTGTTTTTTGCTTCTTGTCCCTAATGATGGGTGAAGTGTTCACTCGAAACATCGAACATTTCAACTCCTTGTCACACAATTTTCTACATAAACTGTTTATGCACTAGGGTAACCAATGTTGAGAGTCCTCTGGAGGAAGATGAAATTGGGATATCATGACAATCCTACCAAATGTCTTCTAAACGGTGTAACTACTGTGGAGATTCCAGAGAAAGATTATTAGACTTGAAATGGTCAAACAAAAGAGAAAGCATGAGAAAGAATAATTTGAGGAAAAGTATCGTCCTTATGGAAGATCAACCGACCTATTTTGTACCAACCATAATTTCCAACATATAAATTTTGATAATATATTACCAATCATAATTTCCAACATATAAATTGTGATAATATTTTCTAAATTCTTTTTAGCAACAATTTTCCTTTCAGAAAAACGAACTCAAAAAACGAGGAACGAGGTGAGCTGAGGAGGAGAGAAAATTCCCACAGATTCGAAAGTACTAACGCTCTTAAAAAAACATGAGGTATTGATTCTTCGTGCTAGAAACATAATGAACATCTCGAGGGCCCACACATTTCTCTTTTGTCGAGATTTTCCACAAAATATTGGTCTTTGCCATGGTATACGGAGAGGAAATTCCCACGGGTTCGAAAGCACTAACACTTAAAAACACATTAGGTATTGATTCTTCATGCGAAAAACATAATGGACATATCGAGGGCCCACACATACACATTTCTCTTTTGTGGAGATTTTCCACAAAATATTGGTGTGTGGTACACCACGTGCATTCAAATAATTCGCCAGCTATTTTTGAAAGGTGAACCATTGGAAAAAGGAGATAAATGGCCATCACCTGACATGAAACAACATCAGCACAGCAAAGAGGTGCTTATCCCAATCTTCCAACCAAGAAAGAAATTCCATGTTAATACTTCGACCATTTTCCAGGATCCACGTCCAAAGAGATTTAATTAAAATAAGAGCCGGAGACGGAATGCTATCAGTATCAATATAATTAATAAATAGGTTATCTCTTAATTTGCTCGTTCAAGCGAAGTAAACTTTGTTGCTAATTATGTTTAGCATCCGTGTATTGTTTGGTGTGGTCTCTCGTGAAGAGAGGCACAAACATCTGAGTCTCCAACAATTAAATAAATTAAGTATCGCCCCGAATTAAATAATTAATTAAATATTTAGCTTTTATTTAAAAAAAACTGTAACCTGTCAAGAGGAAATGAGCACGAGTATATATTGTTTATTCAAAACCTCCATCGAATAAAAAATCTTATGTTCCTTTTTGCGGGCTCTGTCAAAAGATTTTATGCATTTTTGCTTTGTATTTTGTTGCAAAAACAAGTATCTTGGAAGAGAACAAAAAATTCAAATAGTCGACCATACCCGCCCACCCTGAGGCTCGAACGCACGACCTGGTTGTTTCCTCGTTCTGTATTTTGTGAAAAATGCTTGGCAATGTTGTGTTTTTCCAAAAAAAGCCTGACTATGCTTATATGTTATAAAAAATACAGGGATCTTGAATGAGAATAAGAAATCCACGACGGGGCTCCGACCAACGATCTCCTCGTTTTCTATTTTGGCGAAAATAAGGGATCGAAAATATCAGAAATCCGACAAGCGACGAAGACGCGCACTGTAAGTCTCGCGTCTAGAGGGTAAAGAGCCTTGCGCTCTATGGAGAATAATGTTTATAATAATTAAAATGCGTTCATATATAAATCAAAGATGTTAATGGATATATCAGTGGCTGTAGTTTAGTGGTGAGAATTCCACGTTGTGGCCGTGGAGACCTGGGCTCGAATCCCAGCAGCCACATTTATTTACTCGTTTTAATTATTTTCAATTGGATTGGTTCAAGTCTTAATTATTTTCGTTTTAATTATTTTCAATTGGATTGGTTCAAGTCTTAATTATTTTCAATTGGATTGGTTCAAGTCTGACCAGCACATTGAGATGCCCAAATTAAAGAATTTTTTTTTAATGTCTACCAGGCTAAAAATAACTTATGGGACAGATTGCTTCTCTATTTGACTCTTGTATTTGGCCCTTTTCTGTGAAGTTTTACAATGACCACTTCCAACTTATCGACAAACTCTTCGCTGAATAGCTTATCCCAAGAATTAGCTGCGAGAATACTTGCATAGTTTTCCCTGGTGTCTTTGAAGGCCTCACATTCTAGAATGAAATGTTTTTCTGTTTCCACTTTTTTGGAGGAGCAAAAAATACATACTCTTTCTTCCCACATTTCTTTTGGCCTTTTCCAGCGCCCTGTTTCACAACGGAGTTGATGAGAATTAGTCCTTAATTGAGCAATAAGAATTTTAGATCTCCAAGAAATATTAGCCCCTATGTACGCCTTTTGTTGATGGTTATGCGTGGGGTTAAACTCTTCCATGTAGTACTTCGTCTTTCTCTCTAGCTCTTTCTTCCAAGTATGTTTGTGGAATTTATCCATAACAAAAGTTTTTATCTCTTTACTATTTGTAGGACACATTTTCAAGCAAATACCCCATTTACTAAACCATTTGTTATTTTGCTGCATCCAAGTCTTCTGTCTTTTGCACAATCTGTCACTAAACACCACCTTAGGCCATCTACCCTCTTCCATTTGCTCAATTTTTTCAGATACCTTATGACTCACACCATAGCAATTGCTTCAATAGGAGCAACCCTTGTTTCACTTAACATGATAGCATAAGGAACTGCACTTTTAATTTTGAATCTGTTTGTAATCAAACGTTTCTGAATTTTATCAATTTTTTTCCACTGCATCTTGGTTGTGCTGCTGGACGATAGTTCACAACCGTAGAGAATCACTAGAATCACTAGAAGCCCAAAAAGAGTTAGAGTGGTTTTACAGTCCCACAGCTCTGCCTCTCTACACCTGTTTTGAAGAGCATAAAATGCTTTCCAACCCCCTAAAGTTCTTTTCTTTCTACAACCATCCCAACTTAAATTTCTGTTGAAGTCAATTCCGAGGTATTTGTAGTCTGCAACTTCTTCCAAAACGTTGCCTTCAAAATAGAACTTATGTTGGTTATGCTTTCTTTTGTTAGAGAAAACCACTACTTTCATTTTGCTAATATTGACTTGCATCCCAACCCTCCTACAAAAATGCTCAAGGAAACGTAAATGCTCTTGCAAACCAAGAGCCGATTTTGCAATCAATATAAGGTCATCTGCATACAAAAGAAGCCTGATAACGAACTTGCCCAAATGGATACCGTCACCCTCTTGCGAATTTAGCCACTCTTCAAGCTTGTCAATATATAACCCAAAAAGGGTAGGAGACAATGGGCAACCTTGCTTGACCCCGATATCGCTTCTAAAACTTTCAGAAATGCCAACTGAAGTTCTGATTTTGACTTTCACCTCTTCATACAACCTATGCACAGGTGCTCTCAAATACTTGGGAACCTCGAGTTCCTCCATTCTGCCCCAAAGCTTATCCCTAGGAACCGTGTCAAAGGCTTTTCTGAAATCAACAAAGCAACAGAAAACTTCTTCCTTTTGTTCCCAAACTTTTTCAATGATGTGCCTTAAAGTTATACAATGATCAACTATGGAATCTTTAGGTCTAAAACCTGCTTGCCCTTTAGCACGTTTATCTCTTTCTTCTGCCCACTTGCTGATTTTATTTTCTAACATGCTTCCAAATAACTTTGCAAACAAGGGGTTTATCATTATGGTTCTATAATTGGAGGGATTATCGACATCACCACTCTTGAAAAGAGGTATTGCCATACTAGTTGTCCAATCTGTGGGGAACCCCTGCTGTAAGATGTTGTTGAAAATTTTTGTGATGTGAGGTGAAAGAATTTTTAAGCCCCACTTTAGATACTCTGCTTGGATTTCATCTAAGTCTTTTGCTTTTCCAGCGCCCAACCTCTTGATACCCATCTCTACCTCTTGCACCGTGAAGAGTTTTGTGTCTGTGTTGACAAAGGGAGGAGGGTCAACCTTGCGATCCTGCTCATAAAGTTGTCTTGCATAGTCAAACCATTTAGAAGATGTAATGTTGTTTTCAGTTTGCATCTTTTTTTATTGGAGCTCATTCCAAAATAATTTGGGGTTATTTTTCCCGAGGAAGATTAGTTCTTCTCTCGAAACCATGAAATCAGTTTTTTTCTTTTTTACTATCTGCTTGTAAGCTTTGAGCTTTATGTTATCTGTGTTTGATTCCTTCCACCTTCTCCTTGCCTTTTTGCATTCCTCGTCAAACCAATCATTAACCGGAAAACAATTTGTTTCAGACTTCTTAATTTTTGCTCTTTTGCACTCCGCAAGTGCACTTTGAATTAAATGTGTTAATCTGTGACTATGACGGCCATGAGATGGGATTTCCTCCTTCTTGAAGAGCCTCTCTAGCATTATTTTGAAGGTATTACAATTCTCTAGATTCAAGAGAATTCTGCGCTTTGGGGGATTTTGTTGAACACACTGATTTTTTGACCCTAATTGCTTCTTTCCGGTCCAAGAGAAACTTAAATAGATTGGCTTGTGATCTGATTTTAAGTGCCAAATTTGATCTCCAATCAACACTTCCTCCATTTTCTAACACATAATCTACTACACTTGCTCTATTGTAAGTATTGCCAATTAAATGGAGATCAAGCTACCATAAAGACGAACTTTATTAATGAACTTTGACTAAATCTATCAGGAAACTATTTTCAATTGGATTGGTTCAAGTCTGACCAGCAGAGACCATCGAGATGCCCAAATTACAAAGCTGAAATATATTGAATGAATACTCTCCGGAAATGGGCCGATTAAGTGGAGATCAAGCTACCATGAAGACGAACTTTATTAATGAACTGTGACTAAATCTATCCGTTATAGGTATGAGGCAATTTTTTTTTAAATAAATCCAATTGAGTTTACGTCATCCAAAAGTAAGTAGATCGAAACGCGTAAGAGCTGACGGAATGACGGATTGTATTGCGAAGCGAATACTATATTCTTTGCGACTAGTAAATTAAGTCCTTTACATATCAAAATGAAAGTGGATTTGTGAAAATGTAAAATGGCGGAAAAAATATTTTGCAACCTAAATTATAAATTGATGGATTTATAAAATATTAAAAAAGAACGCAGAACAATTATGTACTACACACTATAATACCAAAATTTATTTGAAAACAAAAATGACAACATATTTTTAAGGGAGAGCTTCAGTCATAATTCATTAATAAAATTCATCTCCAGCGTAGTTAATCTGCAACTAGGTCCACCCATTTGCGGTGTTGTTTTGGATGATTTAATGCAAATGTAGCCAATGAGATTGTAATATTTCCGATGTTTTCATTGGGTATTTAACTCAGATAGGGACGTCAATATTGCAATATTCCCAAACTTCGCAATTTCGGTATTTAAAAATTACATTATGGTTTGTGAATCGAAATAGATTATCACAATTTCAGAATTGCAATTTAATGTAATTTGAAACCATAAATTGATCAAATTACAATTTTTTTTGTTTGTGGAAATCTAATCAAAACGATTGTTGTTTCATGGTGTACGACGTTAATCTTTCCATTATATATTTTTTGACAATATATATGTGAATTAGTAGAACTTTCCATTATGAACTGGTATTACCAATATAATACACAGCGTTTTTTTTCCTCGGTCTAAAAAAAAAAAACCTTTCCCCATCTTCTGAAAATAATTACAATCAATGTGGCCGCTCAAAACCGAGAACAAATTGAGAGTGGCTGCGGCCGGAATTCAAGCGCAGGTCTACAACGTGGCATTCTCACTCTTAAACTACCTGTGCTTGAATAAATTATTTGAATTTAAACTAAATTCATTGAAAATGGATTATTTTGGAAGTCTGGCTTACTCAGGAAGAAAACACGCCTGCGGATTTGGATCTGGGCTTGGTCCTTCCTGCAACAAAATTTCTGTAACAAAATTCAATTCAAGTGTGAGTTGCTGCCAGTTATATTCATGGCAAGTGTGAGTTGCTGCTAGTTTTATTCATGGCAGTTGTTGGGAGTATTTCCAACAGCAACGCTAGAAGGCTGAGCACAAAACGAACATCCCAGGTCATGGGTTCCAGCCCCACGAAACGTGTTGCTGACTATTTGTTTGCAAAATATTAGACCTCGCCATGTTCAGCACAAAACAACCATCTCAGATCGTGGGTTCGAACCCCATGATAGGTGTTGCTGATTATTTGTTATCAAAATATTAGAGTTATTATTACAAAAACAAGTTCGAACCCCACAAAATATTGGATTTCTAATTCTCAAGCACGTGAACCCCACTGTAATACAAATCAAACAATGCCAGATTTAGCACAAAACAAATATGCCAGGTAGTCGAACACCACTGCAAAACAACCATTCCAGTTCGTGGGTTCGAACCCCGTGTACCGTGGGTGTTATTGACTATTGGTTTAGCACAAAACAACCATCTCAGGTTGTGGGTTCAAAACAAACATCCCAAATTATGGTTTCGAAACCCATGGTACGTGGGTGTTGTTGACTATTGGTTTAGTACTAAATAACCATCCCCGGTTGTGGGTTCGAACCCCACGGCAGGCGCAGCTGTTGTTGATTATTTAAATTCTAACGAGTCATCCCCATGTCAGATCCCAATCATTTTCAATACAATACAATATATAATAGTTATTTTTCCAAATAAAGGATCTGTTTGACTATTAATAAATGCGAAGTTTTATAGAAAGAACTCTAATGTGTATCTTCGGATGGTTTGAAATTTAAGTGTTCCAAGTTTAAGTAAAGAATGTCATATATTAAAAGTAAAGATTTCCACCATTGTTCATTTTGCAGAGGATCAAAATCCTATATATAGTTTCTCCCAAATCCTCTACAAAATATCATATGTTTTCTATATACTATGAAGAAATATATGAAAAATATGCGTGGAATAAAATATATTTTAGATGTTTGAGTTAAAATAGGTTCTTAATTTTTATGGAATATAAAATAATTAAAATTTTATTTATTGAAAATTTTAATTGTTATATTGTGTAAGAAAAATAAATGTAAAAAGAGATTGTATATTAAATTAGCTTTCATATTAAGCTATATGTAATTCTTTAATCTAATTTAATTAGAAAATTGATCTAAAAATAATTTCTAAAAGTTGGATCCAAAAACAATCTCTAAAACAATCTATATGGAGCATAGAACAAAACAATTCAAATTTTATAAGTTTTTAATGAAATGCCTTAATAATTGGCATCAATATGTGAGACAAACACTCAAATAAGTTGTGTTATGACAAGACATATAACCTAGAACATGTCTCATTAAATCTATATATTTTACAACTAACACAAAGACATTAATATATGAGACAAACTCTTGGATAAGTAGTAGTCATGAGTAGACATCTAGGTTAAAACATGTCTCCACAAACCTTTGTCATTCACAACAAACACTATCATCTTAAAATCCTTTTTTTCTAATCTCCATTAACATTGTAATTGTAATTAATTATGTTATTGTTCCCCTTATAAGTATGTAAGTGGAAATGGACCAAAGACCCCCACTAAGCCAATTGATAAAGGAGTGTAGCTTGATACGAGGCAAACCATGTAAAGCTATGAGAAGGGAGAAGCCAATAAAGGTGGAATTGGAGAATTTATGCTTTCCAATGAATTATTGGTTGAGCCAAACGTTCATAAGCCTCAGGATTGCAAACCTTTACTAAAAAAAGGTGTTGTCAAGGTTACGAGACCACAATTGATTGCTAATTTTTTGTCGACACTGGGAAAAAATCCTCAATAAATCAATTTTTTTCTTTGAAACTGGAAAAAAATCTTCAATAAATCTAAAATAAATTCGACTATGACTCTTTAAATTGTTTTTTTAGAAAATGTATTCAACAACATCAAAAACCCTTAACACACCCAAAATCCTGAAGCTTAATAATTGTAACCAAAATTTTCAAAAATTTAGGCAATATTTTTTCAAAATCATTGCCAATTTTTTTATTGTTTTCCAGCAACATTATGACAAGTTGGAGAGGTGTGATAATAATGGCCAGTTATTATGAGTGGGAAATTGTACTATGACGACTCAGGAGTATGGGTAGTGGGAAGCGCAGCTCCTAAAGACTTTATGAGAGGTTGAAACATTCCCTCTCCTTAGTGTCTGTGTGCTGGAACAAGAAGTATCATTGGAAAGATAGCGCGAACCAGACATTTAGGCAACAAAAGGATCTTATGTTAAAATATGTAATTACCTCTCGCATGCAGAGTTAGACAATCAGTTAAGTAAGTGTTGAGATAGACGAGTTATATGATAGATGAATTTGGTAAGTGAGTTAGAGAGTCAATTAAGTGGGTGATGGTCAAGTTGAGTTATGTGAGTGTGTGCATATCAATTTAGGTTAAATACCCTTCATCGAGTTCATTGTGATTGAGATTGATTAAAGATTAATAGAAGAACTGCAGCTTGTGTGTTTTGTGTATGAAATACTTGCGTTATTGTGTGTTTATATCCTCCGACTATCCAAAAAATTGATATCGGAGCTGAAGGAGGATCACAAGATCCGTGGGCGAGCAGAGCCAAAGAAAAAAAGCCAAGAGCAAAAGACCGACAATTTTTTTTTAATTTTTTGCAAAATCGTTGAACCATTAAAGAGCGCGCAGGTCCGCACTTTTTTAATGCAACGCACGCGCAGGTCCGCAACTTTGTAATAAAAAAGCTGCGCACCTTTCGTGAAACTTACGATTTTCAACATATCAGGTTTATTCCACGGTTTTCTGTATTAATTGCATGCGCAATCGGAGTAAGACCAAAAGATGACAACGTGCTTAAGAAAAGCAAAGGTCAAAGAGACAGTTTAATTCTGATATGTGAATGTGAGCCTTTTGAAAAGGTATCATATTTTATTATATTAAAAAGTCACATGGGTGCTTGTTTTTGGGAAGTCATAACACCCATTCATGCATGAGTTTTATGTTTTTGCTTTATTACAAAGATTTATATAAAACTCATAAGTGAGGAGCATTTGAATTTAAAGGGTTTTATTAATAAGTGTTTTTTTTAAAGAGCTTATTATAAAGGATATTTTTTATATATAATTTTTTTTTAAATTATTATATAAAAACATATATTAGGGTTTTAATAAAGGAGATTTTTTTAAGGAGTTTTGTAAAGTCTTCATAAAAAAGATAAATTTAGGGTTTTCAGAGAAGATTTTTTTTTGAAGAAAGATGGCCACATCAAGTTTTCAGTCACAACTTCATTTTTTCACTAGGAAAGATTATGATGTGTGGGCCATTAAAATGGAGACCATGTTAGAAGCGCATGATGTATGGGATCATGTCAAGTTTGGGTTTGTAGAACCTTAGAATGACGCAGAAGAATGAGGCCTCAGTAATGTAGACAAGGAACAATGGAAGAAAGACAAGAGGAAGAATGCACAAGCGTTGCTTCTTATCTAGCAGGGAGTGGACCGAGAAATGTTCCAGAAGATAATGATGACTTCTTCAGTAAAGGAAGCATGAGAAACCTTGGCGACAAGCTATCAAGGTATGGCCAAAGTCAATATTGTTATATTGCAGAATACTAGGAGAGATTTTGAAAGTCTGCGAATGAAGGAGACAAAGGACATTGATTCCTTCATGAATAGAGTCATGTATGTCGTCAATCAGTTAAAAATCTATGGTGAAAATATTAAAGATCGAACAATGATTGAGAAGGTTCTTAGATATCTGTCTACCAAGTTTGATGTTGTGGTAGTAGCCAGAGAAGAAGTCAAGGATTTGGAAAAACTGACAGGTGATGAGTTGATGAGATCACTTCTATCGCATGAGGCAAGGATAGACATAAATAAGGATTCCACTTTAGAAACTGCCTTCAAAATTCAAGTTTATATTTCAAGAGGTCGAGGCAGAGGTCGATCGAGAGGCAGAGGACGAGGCAGAAGCTATCGTGGTCAGAGAGATGGCTGAGAAGAGCATGAGCATCGAAGTGGAAGCAGTAGCAGTAAAATATTTCACAACAATCAAAGGTTTGAAAAATCAAAGGTGAAATATTATTATTGCAATAAATTTGCTCATTATGCTCATGATTGTATGAAGAAGATAGTTGATCAAGGAAATCATAGAGCTAATGTTAGTACAGAGAATACTAACTCCATGTTCCTAGCATGCAACACCATGCATGAACCATTCGATAAGGTTTGGCTATTAGACAATGGTTGCAGTAACCATATGACAGACAACAAGAATTTTGTTGCAAATTTGGATGAATCTGTGAAGGTAGAGGTAAATTTGGGGACTGACAAGAATATGGATGTAGATGGCAAAGGAGTGGTCAAAATTATGACCAAGCAGGGGGAGCCAAAGACCATATCAGAGGTATATTATGTCCCTGGACTCAAACACAATTTGATAAGTGTTGGTCAATTGACGCAGAAAGGATACAAAGTTATCTTTCAGGGGAAACAATGTGTTATTTATGACAAATCCCCAAGCAATTAGTTGATAGAAAAGGTGCAGATGATGAGGAAAATACTATTTCCTCTAATTATGAACTACAACGATCAATTTAGTTCTTTTACAGTTGCATGTTCTAACGATTACTGGTTATGGCACTTTTGGTTTGGACACTTGCACTTTTCCAGTTTAAGATTGTTGCAATAGAAACAGATGGTCAGAGGTTTACCTCCCATCAAAGAACCTGTTAGCACTTGTGAGTGTTGCATCTTGGGAAAGCAACACCATGAAATTTTTCTGAAAGGAGTTTCATACAGAGCAAATAAACCACTTGATTTGGTGCATATAGACTTGTGTGGACCTGTGAGGACACAGTCGATTGGTGGAGGTTGTTACTTCCTCAATTTTATTAATGAATATAACATAAAGTATTGGGTTTACTTTTTGAAGAATAAGTATGAAACTTTTACAAAGTTCAAAGAGTTCAAAGCCTTAGTGGAGAACCAAAGTGATCGACAGATCAAGGTATTGAGATTAGATCGTGGTGGAGAATATGGTTCAAAAGCATTCCATGAGTACTGAAAACAACATGGAATCAAAAGATAATTTACAACTAGAGACACACCACAACAGAAAGGTGTAGCAGAGAGAAAAAATAGAACAATCATGAACATGACAAGGAGCATGTTGAAAGCAAGAAAATTGTCTAATGAGTATTGGGCAGAAGCAGTTGCATGTGCTGTTTATGTGATAAACAGATCTCCTAAAAAGAGTGTGATGAACATAGTACCAGAAGAAGCATGGTCAGGTATGTCGTGCAGTGTATCTCATTTCAAAGTTTTTGGATGTGTAGCCTATGCACATGTACCTAATAAAATAAGAGGCAAATTAGATGATCAAAGTGAAAAATGCATATTTACTGGTTATAGTGAGTAGTCAAAAGCTTACAAATTGTATAACCATGTCACCAAGAAGACAATCATTAGCAGAGATGTTGTGTTCAAAGAACAAGAGTCATGGAATGGGACTGTAGACACACCAACTAATGCACAAGCACCCTTGATGGAAGAGGATGATGTAGCAAAAAAGGAGCAACAAAAATCAAGAGAGCAGACACCAAATAGAGTCACACCGGCAAGGACTCCAAGATTTTCATAGCAACATGGATTTCAAGCAGATCAATAGACCAAAATTCTCCAAGCAACCAATTAGGTAATGAATCAAGCAATGGAAAGCAAAATATGAGAAGGTTTAAAGATATTTATGATGATTTGGATGTTAGTTTGAATTTTGCATTGTTGGCATTCCAACCTTCTTCGTTTGAAGAAGAAATCAGAGATGAAAATTGTGTGCAAGCCATGGATGAAGAGATGGATTCTATTGAAAATAATGATACATGGGATTTGGTTAATTTACCAAACGATAAAAACCTCATTGGTATGAACTGGGTTTACAAGACAAAGGTGAATGAGAAAGGTGAGATTGACAAATTCAAAGAAAGACTTGTAGCAAAAGGATTCTCGCGGAAATTAGGAATAAACTTTGGGGAAACATTTTCTTCGGTAGTCAGATTGGATACTGTAAGAGTAGTTCTAGCAACAACAACTCCAAGTGGAAAGTATATCAGATGGATGTCAAATTAGCCTTCTTGAATGGAATTCTAGAAGAAGAAATTTATGTGCAGCAACCTCCAGGATATGAAGTTGAAGGTAAAGAAGATAAAGTTTACAGATTGAAGAAAGCGCTCTATGGACTTAAGAAAGCACCTAGAGCATGGTATAGCAGAATTGACAACTACATGATCAAGAATGGATTTTGCAGAAGCAACATTGAGCCTACCTTATACACAAAGGTAAATGAGTATGGACAGATTTTGATTGTTTTCTTATATGTTGATGATATGATTTTTACAGGTGATCTTGAGTTAGATGAATTTAAAACAGTCATGATGAAATAATTTGAGATGACAAATCTTGGTCTCATGAAATATTTTCTTGGCATTGAAGTTGAACAATCTGAAAAATGAATTTTTATTTGCCAAAATAAATATGCAAGAGATTTGCTGAAAATATTCAAGATGGATAATTGCAAACATGTACCTACACCAGTTGCAACAGGTGCAAAGTTAAGTAAGGATGATGAAGGAGCAAGTGTCAATCCAACTCTATTCAAAAGATTGGTTGGCAGCCTCATGTATCTCATAACTACAAGACAAGATATTATGCAAGGAGTAAATTTGATTTCAATATTTATGGAGACTCCAAAAGACACACATTGGAGTGTTGGAAAAAGAATTATGAGATACATAGTGTGAACTAGAGATTATGGCATAATGTATGCAAGTACAGAAAAGAAAGAATTGATTGGATACACAAATAGTGATTTTGCAGGCAGTTTGGATGATCGAAGGAGCACATCCAGTTATGTGTTTCATCTTGGTTCAGGTGTGATAGAATGGGCATCTAAGAAGCAGCCCATTGTGACAATATCATCAATAGAAGTATAATATGTAGTAGCAACTTCAACAACATGCCAAGCAGTATGGTTAAGAAGAGTATTGGATGGACTCAAGTAGAAACAACAAGGATAAAAAAAAATATACTATGACAACACATCAACGATTTCACTATCCAAGAATAGTGTGTTTCATCAAAAGAGAAAGCATATTTATATTAGATATCACTTTATTCAAGAACTTGTGAGCAATGGAGAAGTTCACTTGAAGCCTTGTAAATCTAGTGATCAATTGGCTAATATATTTAAAAAGCCATTAACAGTAGATTTGTTTGAGTTTCACAAAAGAAATGTGGGTGTTGTGAGCCTAGCTGAGACATAGACCAACAGACATGTTTGAGTTTTCATGAGTTAATGTTTTAGTTTAGCGGTCGTAATTAAGGGGGAGTGTTAAAATATGTAATTACCTCCCGCATGCAGAGTTAGACAATCAACTAAGTAAGCGTTGAGATAGACGAGTTATGTTATAGATGAATTTGATAAGTGAGTTAGAGAGTCAATTAAGTGAGTTATGGTCAAGTTGAGTTATGTGAGTGTGTGCATGTCAATTTAGGTTAAATATCATTCACTGGGTTGATTGTATTCATTGTGATTGAGAGTGATTGAAGATTAATAAAAGAGTCGCAACTCGTATGTTTCGTGTATGAAATAATTGTGTTATTGTGTGTTTATATCCTTTGCCTATCCAACAATTTGGTGGTCGTGGGTTCGAGCCCCATGTTGGGCGCTTTTCACGCCCCCATATATTAAGGGATGTAAAAAAAAAAATGTTTTCACAGAATACAAGACCAAGGAAGGAGTTGGTGTCTAGATCTCTTTAATTCAATATACTTGTGTATTTTCACAAATTACAAAAAAGCGTCACTGTTCATGGACTTGAGCAGTCTGGATTTGTTCATGTTAAGATTCCTATTTTTTTTTTTTAAGCAAAACACAAGCGCGCAGGGCGTGGGTTCAAACCCCACGGTGGTCAGGTTTTGTTGGCTATTTTATGATAAATACAAAATAAGTGTTACTTGTCATGCTCTCCCTAATATTAGTTTGAGAGTTACAGCTTTTTGGCTTTAACAATTATGTCAATCATGATTTGTAGATAATTTGGAGTATAGAGCTTTGTAATTGTATACACTTATTTTTTTATAAAGCCAACCATTTTACTTGCATTTTTAGAGTATGCGTTTATGAGGTTCCATCACACAAAAAAAAAATCGCACATGCCTTTATGAAGTTCCATCACACCAAAAAATCGCACATGTCTTTTGTAGGCTCACTTCTTTTGATATGACAATGCTTGTTTTGAATTTTGACATAAAATCAGGAATTTTACATGACAATAAGAAATCCAAGTAGTCAACATAACCCCATCGTGGGGTTTGAACCTACGAAGTTTGTATTTTGTCAAATTTGGCGATGTTTTTTTTTGTATTTTGCCCCAAAAAATACAAATAAATTGAGATTAAGAAATCCAGACTTGTGATTTCGTTGTGCCAAAAATTGAAGAAATCCAAAGACTTACTCTTTGTTGTGCCAAAATGATAAAATATGTTTGATTGAATTCATAAATAAAAAACTAGTTAGCTCTATAATGGAGAGACTGAACCAGGAGAGTCTGACTCTATAGAACACTCTACATTCTCAATACAACTCAACCAATATATAACATACATAGATGTAGGGAAGTTAGAACCATACCCTAAGAAATAGAAACTAATTTTGATCCTAAGGTTTTGTGAACCAACTCTCACAAATTAAGGATTCTCCATTATCTTTTAACACTCCCCCTTAATGGAGAAGGAGTTCACAAATATACCTAACATTTCCCTAAACATTTCAAACTTATTTTTTCCAAAAGGCTTAGTGAAAATGTTAGCAATATTATCACAAGTTTTACAATATACAAGGTGGATTTCTTTAGATTGAAATTTTTCCCAGACAAAGTAAAATTGCATATCAATGTGCTTCGTGTTTTTGTGGAACACCAGATTATTAGCCAGTTTGATTGAGCTTTGGTTGTCACATCTAATATTTTTTTCATCTTTTTGTTCTTCCTCGACATCCTGGAGAAGTCTCCGCAGCCAAAATGCCTCACATGTTGCTATGCACATGGCTTGATACTCTACTTCTACTGAGGACAAGGAAACTGCGTTTTGTTTCTTACTGCTCCATGCATTCACCCTGGATTCATTGTTGAATGCATAACCTGTTATGGTTATTTGGTCGTCTACATTTCCAGCCCAGTTGGAATATGTAAACCCCGTCAATCTAACATCAGAAAAATCGGTATAAATAATACCACAATCTACAGTTCCTTGTAGATACCTTAAAACACCTTTTGCTGCATTCTAGTGAATCTCAACTGGCTTGGACATGAATTGACTTAGCACAATAACTACATAAGCCAGGTCTGGTCTCGTAGTGGTTAAGTATATCAAACTCCCAACCAACTGTCGATAGAGTGTCGCATCTACCTCTTTAGAGCCATCCTCACTCTGAAGTTTAATGTTCTGTTGTAATGGTACTACTGTAGCCTTACACTAATCCATCCCGAATCTTTCCAGTAGTCCTCTAACATACTTACCCTGGGATAGAAATTTTTTCCCGAATCTCTCCAAGTCTCAAGACCCAAACAGTATCTTAATTCACCAACGTCTTTCATTTCGAACATTTGTGACATTTGTTGCTTGATTTCTTTGATTAGATCAACAACATCTCCTGTAATAATTAGATCATCTACATACAAATAAATCAACACTATACATCGCTTTTCATCTTTCACGTTATACATATTAGGGTCGTTTTTACTTCTATTGTAACTGTGTTGCAGAAAAAATGAATCTATCTTTTCATACTATGACCTGGGTGCCTGTTTTAGTCCATATAAATCTTTCTTTAATCTACAGACTAATTTTTCTTTCCCTTTCTGGACAAACCCCTCAGGTTGCTCTAAGTAAACCTCCTCTTTCAACTCCCCATTTAAAAATGCAGACTTTACATCTAGTTGGTGAATCATCTAGTGTTTTCTAGTAGCTAAAGCAATCATCATTATGATAGTATTTAGTTTAGCTATGGCGGCGAAGGTTTCCTCATAATCAAGACCTTCTTTTTATGAATACCCCTTTGCTACCAAATTGGATTTTAATTTATCTATGCTTCCGTCTGTATTAATATTGGGTTTATACAACTATTTACAACCTATGGTTTGTTTTCCTTCAGGTAGTTCAACTAGCTCCCAATTGTTGTTTTTGAGAATATATTCGTATTCCTGTTCCATAGCTTCTTTCCATTCACTACATTGATTTGCTTCTCTATAACTAGAAGGTTCAACAACATTCATCATACTAGTTATAAAGGCATTTTCTGCTTCTCATGGTTGTTACCTGCTTCTTCACTTCCTTCCACCAAAAAAGGAATATCCCATTCCTCATTACTTTTATGAGATTCATCATAAACCTGCTCATGGAACATGACATATCTACTAACAAAAATCTTGTGAGTAGAGGGATTAAACAATCTATCAGATTTATATTGTGAACAATACCCTACAAAGTTGCATCTGATGGCTTTTGAATCTTATTTTCTTATGTCTTCCTTTGGAATGTGGGCAAAGGCTTTAGTCCCAAATACTCTCAAATATTTTATTGTAGGATTGAATCCATATAATGCTTCAAAATGAGTTTTGAACTCTAGACTTTTTGTAGGACTCCTATTTTTCAAATAAGCAGCAATATTCAATGCTTCATCCCAAAAACCATTGGAAAGATCCTTACCTTTCAGCATGCTTTGAGCACACTCCAATGTTCTGTTCTTCTTTTCCGCTACTCCGTTTTGCTGAGTAGTATGGGGTATTGTGAATTGCTGCAATATTCCATGGTCTTTACAATACTTGGTATGTTTAGACTTTTTATATTCTCTGCCTTGATTAGAGTGAAGAATTTTTATGTACTTCCCTGTTTTATTTTCAATCATAGTTCTGAATAGCTTAAATTATTCAAATGTATGACTTTTCTTACTCAGAAAATATACCCAAGAGAACTTTGTGAAGTCATCAACAAACAGTAAAAAATACAATGCATCTCCTAATGACTTTGTTTGCATGGGTCCACATAGGTCAGTGTGCACTAATTCAAGTATATATCTCTTTTTTTCTCTAATCGAATAGAGAATTATTCTCTATGAATCTTTCCTAATACACAAGCTTCACAATCATTATGCACTTGTTTTAAAGTAGGAAGACCTCTTACCATTTCCTTTTTCTGAAGTAACAACAGATAGTTGAAGTTGATGTGACCAAGTCTCTGGTGCTATAGCTCTTTTGTAGTCAAAATCGATGCTGTCAAAGCTCGATGTGGTGCTGACCTCACATTTAATTTGTACAGACCTCCTGTTTGAATCCCTGAAGCAATAGTATTCATACCATCCAAAAAATATTTAATATAAAAAATAGATTTAAATAATTCTACCTTAAGATTCTGATGTGTAATCATGGATACATAAATTGGGTTCTTTGTAACTCCGGGTAAATACATTACATTTTGAATATGTCTGATATTACCATCAGGAAAAATAACAGGAATGTTCCCATACCCTTTGATCTGATAGCCTCTATCATCGCCAAGGTAGATTTTTGCTTCGTTGTTGATTTCTTTAAAATCTTCAAACCATTTGTCTGTTCTTTATCATGTGTATGGATGCTCCCGAATCCACATACCAGATGTCTGCTTCGAAATTTTCATCCATGTCAACCATGAACAACCTGAAATCCTGAGCATGGTCATCATTTGCGAAATGACCTGCATGTCTTTTATGTCTCTACTGTCCTTCGTCAAATTTATTTTTCCTGCAATACTTAGCCATATGAAATATTTTTCCACAATAGAAAATTTTTAATACAAAGTCATTTCTATTCGGATACATACCTTGAGATTGATTCGGTCTTTTCTGTGGGTTTCCTCCATTTTGTTGTGATGTATTTCCTTTTGTTTTGAAGAATTTATTCTTTGCCATTAACGCAAGATCTACACTCTGGGGTTTTAGAGTCAATCTTCTTTCTTCTTCTTACATTAATATTCATGTTAGTTCTTCAAACTTTGGGGCTTTCTCCCTCGCACTTATCCCAGTGATGAACATTTGGTAATCGTAAATCATACCATTCATGGTAATCATGACCAAATCTGTGTCTGCAACTATCTCACTGATATCTGCCAATTTGTTCTTCAGATATTTGATCTGCGATATGAAAACAACAACTATTTCATTCTCCTCCATCTTTATGGGGAGGATCTTGCTCTTCAAGAATAGGAGACGATTTGTATTCCTGATCTCATATAGATCTTTCAACACTGTCCAAATTTCGCTTGCAGATTTGCATTCTATGATATGCGGGATGATACAATATTTCAGTGACATCCTCAATGTCGTCTTTGCCCTGCTCTCTCTCTTCTCCTAGTCTTGAGTCATTGTTGCTCCTGCTGCTGGCTTTGGCTCATCTCCATTTGTAATCGTCCAAGCACTCTGTGCTTCTAGGACAGCCTGCACCTTGAAATTCCAGTTAGAGTAATTGGAACCATCGAGCTTGTTACTCTCGTTCATGTATGATTTGATTATTTGATTGTTTATCTTGACGATTCTAAAAAAAAAATCAAGTAATTGATAGGAGAGAAAAAAAATAATGACGAATCTACCCGAGATCCTCACACAAAGCAATATCACGATACAGATCTACCTGATCTATGATCAATCTAGTAGGTTGCTTTGCGCGCTACACAGGCTCTCAGCTCCTTTGCCACGACCTCTTCCGTTTCTTAGCACGAGCTCTCTAGATCCTCTGCACCAAGCATACACCGGCAACAAATCTGCTCCATATCTCCTCCTTCATCGACAAGTTGATATGGGCAGTAGACCTGCTTCAGATCTTTTCATTCATCGATGAACTTTCATCGACAGTAGATCTGTGATAGATCTCTTCTCTCATCGGCAAAATTTTACCGGTAGTAGATCTCAGAACTCATCTTTTCATTAGTGGGTGAGCACTGGCACATATCTTCTCATATCTCCTCTCTTTCCCGCAGCGAAGTGCTTTAGAACCCAAATTCCGCGCTGATCATGCTGAGAACGAAATTGATTAAGGTTCTACCTTTTCATCGCGTTTATTCTGCTCAAATCCGCGTTTATCAACGTGACTGTTCCTCCAAAAATCACGCTTATCGGTGCAGTTGTTCTTAAAAAAACCGCGCTGATTCGATCAATACTTGAGAAAAAAAAACTCCACTCTGTCATCAGGGGCTTCTCCTCTGCCACATGGATACTCACAAGGATCACAACACTTCGGCTATGATTCAACCTTGGATATCTGATACCATGATAAAATATGTTTTATTGAATTCATAAATAAAAAATTGGGTAGCTCTACAATGGAGAGATCAAACCAGGAGAGTGTGACTTTGCATAACGCTCTACATTCTCAATACAACTCACCAATATATAGCGTACATAGATGTAGGAAAGTTAGGACCATACCCTAAAAAATAGAAATTAATTCCTATCCTAAGGTTTCGTGAATCAACTCTCAATTCTCCATTATCTTTTAACTCAAAATTACAGGGACCTTGAAATTAAGAAATCCAAATGGATCGAACTCATGACCTGCTAGCTTCCATGGAACCTGCCAAAAAAATACAAAGATTAAAAAAACCAGATTGCTCAAACCCATGACCTGCCCCTTTCCTATTGTGAAAACAACGGATTTTATATCTCGGTATATTTGATATTAACGAACAAAACGCCCACCATGGAGGTTGAACCCACGGTTAAAAGCCTTGCGCTCTACTAACTGAACCATACAGACTTCCAGTGTTTTTGTCTATCAACATGAATAGGGATTGTAAAACATCTTTTGATAATTGATTAATCTAAAACTGAATCTATTGTTTTAACGTTTATATGGATTGGAAAATATGTTTTTATAATTGATTAATCGAAATTTGAATCGATTGCTTTAATGGTTTTATGGTTACTGTTGTAGTTTAGTTGTGAGAAGTCCATGTTGTGGCCGTAGAGACCTGGGCTCGACAACTAGCAGCCACAGTTTGAAATTGGTAATTCTGTAATTTTTAATTGAGTTAATTGCTTTCAAGTAAATTCAATTGAGTTTATAACACATATGGTACTTAGCATTTAATCTTGTAAGGGGATGCCAAATACCATATTGTTTTGACAATAACCAATTTTCCAATCTATATATTGGAATTTTTAATCGAGTTAATTGTTTTCAAGTAAATCCAATTGAGTTTTTAAGCCATATGGTCCTTAGAATTTAATCTTGTAAAGGATTCCAAATACCATCATGTTTTTACCATAACCAGTTTTCCAATATACATATCGTATGATACTTGTAAATGATGCCAAATACCATCTTGTTTTGACCCTAACCAGTTTTCCAATGTACATATCCTATGATACCGAAAAGAAAATAAATTGTCCAAAGGAGGAACAAACTAGCGTAGGTTGTAGGACCAACGATTTGGAGCCTTTTACGTTCGTCATCCGGTAAACACCATTCCGGCGTCAACACAACTTCCGTCTCCATCTCCATTGACGTGGACGTTTGTTTATGTCGTTAAAAAGGGTGGCTCACTCCGCGGCTATTTCAAATCTTTGTAAACCAAGTGCCCTCTCCACCTCCGTTGACGTGGACGTTTGTATGTACCGTTAAAAAATGGTCCCCTCGGTGCCCATTTCAAAATTTTGTCCTCCAATGTATCGCCAACTACATTCTTCATTATGATTGACACTATGAATGTTCAAGCACCCGATGACTTTATTGACCAAAGGAACTTTTTTTGGATCACCAATTCATTTTATCATCATAATTGATACAATTAATGTAATAGGAAAAATTAAAAAACACACTAAATAGCTTAATTAAATTTAAAAATATCTTAGGTTTAAAGAATGATAAAAGATTTATAATAAATATTATTTTAAGTTAAAATAATTATGATATCTCTCCATAAGAACAATCAGGAAAAAAAAAAACTAATGACATATCTTATATTCAAATAAAATAATATAAAGTTTACATTAAATACTCTCGTAAACATTAATAAAATATATATTTTAAATAATAACACAAAGTACAATATCTTGAAAGCACAATCGAAATAGAATAAACATTTATACCAAACCATTTTCATTCAAAAAACATAACCATATTAAATGGATAAATATGTTTTCATCATATTTACATTATGTATAGTATTTGTATTATGTTGTTTCATTAGAATCATTTAAGAAGGGTTGACAACATTTTCATTCAAAAACATAACCATATTAAATGGACAAATATGCTTTCATCTTAATTACATTATGTATCGTATTTGTATTATGTTGTTTCATTAGAATCATTTAAAAAAGATTGACATCATCATAATACAAAATACAATACCTTGAAAATCACAATTGAAATAGAATAAACATTCTATACTAAATCATTTTCATTTAAAAGCATAACCATATTAAATGGACAAATGTGTTTTCATCATATTTGCATTATGTTGTTTCACTAGAATCATTCAAAAAAAGTTGACATCATCATAATTTTTTTTAGATATTAAATTTAAATAAATATTATAAATTAAATAAAATTAAATTTGGATTTGTTAAAATTAAAAGTTGAAAATCACATATGTACATTTATTAATTCATAATTGGTTATTTGGTTGATAATACTGTAAATAATAATTAAATTAGAATTAACAAATTAATTTGAGAGAGAAACTTCTCTCCTAAGAATGATATTTTATTGCTTATTATTCATAGATTCTCTACATTGTAGAAAACGATTTCATGAATGTATTATTATATATATGAAAATTGATTTATTGTATAAGTAAGTTTGCATCTCTAATTTATGCATAATAATATTGTTTTCGAATAATGAAACTTGATGAAATAGACATACACTAGCTAACGTGAAACAAACATGTACGTGCCAAGCATTTTACTAAGAAAAAGCTAACAGAACTAGCTAACGTGAAACATACATGCACTTGCACTAAATTCATTAGTACTTATTAGTTGCCTAAAGCAACAAGGACATCTAATGAGGCTTGCAATAGAGATAGCTAGCCTAAGAGATTCACCTAGAAACCTTCGACATAAAGCTCAAAGCACTTAAACACTTGAACTAACCCACTAAATTATATTATAATGCATAGCACTTGAACTAATCTACTAGGATACATTCTAATGCATGTTGTTTTAACAAGTGTTAACTAAGTTTTCCTAGTTTGATTCGAATTTTGAGTTTGGATTTCCTCTTTAAGAGAATTAATTTTAAGGTTATTTTTTAGAATTTGACTTAAATTGAGGTCATACTCATAATTTTAACTTGTAAGATAAATGTGAGTTATATTGAGTCAACCAATTTGATTCCCAATTCTTGCAAGTTTTACAATTGCAAATCAAACCCTATATTTTCCTATAAATGAAAAAAATACAACAGAAACATTTTTTCCTTATTAATATGATTTTATAACAAATAACTAACTTGTAAATGATTTATAATATATAATATAAAATTTTATATTTTTCAAAAAATTATTATTTAATTTTTTGATTATATAAAATATTATAAACTTATATATATATATATATATATATATATATATATATATATATATTTCATAATGAATAATTTTCCCATCTCAATTATAATTATACTAGTACAATCACATAATAAATCTGATTGATATATATTATAAGTCTAAAAAATACACATATATATTCAAATTAATTAAAATAAAATAAATTTTAAAATCATATTTATTTAATAACAATTTATCTTAAAATAAATTTTTTTCTCAAATTAAAATTACAATTAAAGTTAATGAAATTAAATTAAAATTTGAAAAAAATATTCATAAATTAATTAAATTAAATTAAACACAATAAAATTTTAAAATTTTTTAGTTTTATAATATCCAATCTTAAAATAAGCAATATTCACAAATTAAATTAAATTAAAATTTACATTAATTAAAATAAAATTCTAAAACCTTAAATTCACATGAGTACTAACACATTCTAAAATAAAACTCCATTCATAAATTAAATAAAAATACAAATTAATTAAATTAAATCGAACAATTTTTTTTCTAAAAGAATACAAGACTTGCAAGTTGCCTCCTCAAAATTGGTCATTAAAGTATTCAAACCCTAACCCTAATAGATTATCATTTGCTCATTGGACTGGAAGCCGGTATTGGAGCTTGGACCGGCTCATGATCGACCACTTCTTTCACTCACACAGATGACGGTTCGAGGCTTGGGTGCATATCCTCAGTGAAGTTTTGCTTTGGGGATTTTGGGGGGATTTTTTAAAATTGGAGAGGAAATTTTTTTAACTTTGAAATTTGTAAAATTAAAAATGCAATCGATTAGTTTAAAGTACGGATGAACATATTAATCAAATGATATATATCTACGAGGCCAAAGAGAATAGAAGTCGTGGAATACGGCACCAATCACCTTAACTAAATAAATTCAATTATTGATTATTATTTTTTGAAGTTTTTAATAATAACATGTTTCATAAATTATTTTTTAATAAATTGAAAAGAGAAATATATTTAAATAATTGAAATTTTTTTCATAATATTATCCACATTATGTATAAAAATAAATATATTCTCTTAACTTGAAATTTAAATAATTTATTTAAATAAAATTATAAACTCTTCCAATCCAATTTTTCAAACCCAATTTCAATATAAACCAAACCTACCACATAATAAAATTTAATAATAAATTAAATAAATACAAATTTATTTTTCACTTTATTCCAAAAAAAAAAAAAAAAAAAAACCGCTTGAAACACATACAAACAAATAAAATCTTAGAAATAAAAAATAAAAATCACTCTAAAACATCACATTCACTTAAAAAGCAAACAACATAACCGCAGAATGTTACCAACCTCATTTCAAAGCAATATCCATCTGATGGGAGCTACACCGCGAGTTGCGTTCACGATCCCCACATTCATAATTCAGTGAAGCCTATTCACCTGCCAATAATTTTGCCAAGTAAGCCATTCATCTAAGGTGTACTGCCAAGTTAGCTAATTATACGACGAACGAGGACAACTTTAATCCTATGGTTTCGTCGGTTCTCGAATGTTCGGTGTTCGAATCGTGTAAATTTTCCCAACTCTGGCTACTACAAATATTGCAAAAAGCAATATTTATAACTTTAAATATTGAAGAATTTGCTCTCAAATATAGGAATATTGAAGAAGGCAATTCACAAGAAGAAATTGCACTTAAATAAGACCATTATCAATTTCACATCATAAGTTGAGAAGAGTTTAAATTGCACTAAATCTTTGTAGCCATGGATTGTTTTAATTCAATTTGCGGTAAATCTGGTCATAATTATGATTGAAATTGATACATTTGGGGTAACGTTGATGACCTACGTTGAATTGTTTAATATTCCCCATAACCAAAGTTGTTTAATATTCAAAACCTAACAAAGAGCTCAAATCACCTCATTCAAACCTAATGATCAACCCAACGAAGCGTTCCCAATGTGCTGTGCTTAATGATAAACCTGCTATTATTTGATTTGAAACTAAAGTATTTTTAAATACTTTTCATATTATTTGTTGGATGTTGTTTTAGCAAAAAAAAATTATTCTCTAAAATCTTGGCAACTCATTTATTTAAATATCTAAATTTCTCAAACTCAATTTTAATATAGATTAGTTCTAAACAGTCTCATGCCCAAACTAATAAATTGAGTTATGCAATTAAGATACCCAATAATATATGTTTAGATGGTAAATCTCTTGAAATCCAAATAGTTAAAACACCACATACAAATTTTCTCTTTATTTGAGAAGTTTTTTCTTCCATAACAAATTTTTTTTTTTATATAGTGAGAAAATCTATCATAATTTAGTTGTTAAATTAACTGCAGTAAAGATATTTATCTCGGGCTGCTATCCCCTAAAGCAAGTTAACCCATCTGCTATTCTTCTAAGGTTTAGGCCTTTAACTTTAGCCAAGCAGAACCAATTTTAGGGCATACTCCAAAACCAATTTGCTAACAAAAAAAATTCTAAAACATATTTTAACATCAATTAAATTTGATATTCATTAAAGGAAAAAAATTTGTAAAGGAAATAATTTTTTCCTAATAATTATTTTAACATCTAATTAAAATTTATAGAAACAAAATTATAAATAGAGAAGTATGATAGAAATATGATTTGAATTTATAGATTTAGAGTTCTTCTAATTAACTCGAGGATTTTTGGCCAATATCAAACTTGTTTTCGAATGAGAAAAATACATAGAATAGATAGGTATTGTTGAGATTCAACAACAAAATTTCAGCATCCATGCCTAGTGCATTAAGCACCTACACTAGGGTGGGGCCCACAGGGCTAAATTTGGTGCATGTCTATTTTAGTTATCTCTTATTTAAGATGAACAATAAACTGTAATATAATCTCAAAATGACTTGTAATAGTTAACTCATGAATTTCGAGTTGAGGGTAGTTGGTGAGGCATGTAGAGTAATTCTAGTTGTAATAGAGTCCGAAGTGCAGCGGTGCATTAGTCAATGCAGGTTGTAAACAGTTTAATTCAGTCAAGTGAGTTAAACTCAATTGTGCTAGTTGTAACTATTAGATACAATAGTGAGAGATAAAATGAATTAAATATTAATTAATTCACAATCAATGATCTCACATGCAACTGAGGATTTACTATTATTAACTGCATGCATGTTAGTTCTAGTGGAGACCCAGTTGAGATCTAGGTGAAAGGGATGTTGACTATCAATTGTAGGAATATTGGGTTGCACCCATGCACCCAAACACCCATTGGATTTCCCATGATACTCAGCGTAGTTAGAGAGGGCAAGATCTCCAATTCTTTAGGGATTGCATTCCTCATGAATTTCATGAGTGAGGCAAGCTGTCAAGAGGTTGGAAATTGACTAAGTATTGATCAGTTTTCTGTGAGGACAATGTGCGACAGATAGTTGAGTGATGGAGACTATTGTGAGAAGAGTGCATTGTAGTTGTTTAATGTATCCATGATGAATATACCATAAAATATAGTGGGGTTTTGAGCAGTAAGCTTTCCATAGGAAATTATCTGTGTTGTGGTTTGATTTGATTCTTTCTTTTCTTCATGTAATTAACGATTGTGTTTAATTTCCGCAAGTGATTTGTAGAAGTGATTCAGTATATAGCTTTAGTATATTGTTAGATCAGTTTGAATCCATGATATACATGCTTTTTGTATAATTTCTACATGGTATCAAAGCATAGGAAATTATTGCAGTAAAGAAGAAGCTGAGTTTGTGACTGAATAAAATTTGAATTCGTAGAAAGAATTTATTGGTGCAACAACTGATTCAGTATCAAAATGGCTTTCAATGGCTTGAGATTGGAGTATGCATTCGAGGGCAGCTCTAATTATATTTCTTGGAAAGACAGGATGGAGGCAGTACTCGAAGACAATGGCTTGAAGGAATTCATTGACAATGGTGTTCCTAAACCCGCTGTGACAAATGTTGTAAATCTTGATGTGTGGAAAAAGAAAGTGGCAAAGGTGAGGAGGATCCTATTGGAGGGAGTACGAGACCACATTGTCTCAAGCCTCCATGGGAAAGCCACACCATATACAATGTAGAAGGCTTTAATGGATCTATTTCAGAGCAGCAACGACCATATGAAATTGGCACTCAAAGATAAACTTAGGAAGATCAATATGGAAAAGGGTGACACCATTCCAAAATATCTAACAAAGTTTTTCCAATGTCGGGATGAGCTGGGGAGTGTTGGAATAATAGTCGCGGATGATGATTTGGTGAGCCTAGCTCTTCTGGGACTTCCCAAGAGTTGGCACATTTATAAAGACTCTGTCAATGGAAGGGAAAAATTGCCAGATTGGGAATAACTATGGTTAGATTTGGTGCAGGAGGAGTTTAGACGGAATACCAGAGATGGATCTTATCTAAGCATGAGGATGAAGAAGATTGTGCTTTCGCTGCCAAGGCAAAGAAGGGGAAGGGGAAGAAACTGCATTCCAAATCCGAGTCAAAAAATGACAAGAAGTAGGACATGTCCAAGGTGAAGTGTTTTCACTCTCACGAGCATGGGCATTGTGTCACAAACTGTCCACAAAATAAGAAGAACAAGAATTTTGTTGGATCTACAGCTGGTGAGGCTTAGGCCTCACAATTTGAGCTTGAATTCTCGCTCATTGCATGCATGGTGTCAAGTGCAATGGGTTTTGTGTGGTACTTGGATAATGGTGCTTTCTTTCACATGACGAGAGACAAGGAAATTTTCAGTAGATTGGAGGAGAAGGATCTACAGATGCATATCGAAATGGGGGATGATGGATGGTATTGTGCTACCGGGATTGGTACTATTACTGATCAAAGTTGGATCAAGGACCTAAGTGATAGCTCAAATTTCATAGTGTTCAAAAGTGTGTTGAACCTATGCGACATGATAGATATCTTCTTCCTGATTCTGGCACCGTGAATGGTTCGAAAAACTGACACCGTGTGAAGAAGTTATCGCGTTTTGAAAAGTCCAGTAAATTGCAAATTTCAAGAGTTGACCAGGTTTGATTGGGCTTTTATACAGTCAGCAAAAAGAATATTCCAGGTATTATTCCTAGAATATTCCTCAAAATATTCCTTCGAATATTCCTTCCGGACCAACCCGATCGTGACAAGTGGCCTAGTCCGATTTGATGATGGGTTGTACGTTTTTGGGTTCGGCCAATTAGAGGTCACCACGTGGCCCAGGATTGGTTGCATAAACTTTTGTTTGGGTCCACAGGGCTCGAACCCTGGACCTCCTCTCAGCTAATGCGCCTGTGTTCCAACACGCCACAATTGGTTCTTAATTGTAATGGTATGCCGATTCTATTTAAGGTTAACATGTTGTATATGCGGAGGGGTGGAGGGGCCATCCCCTCCCCATATGGCCTTAGCCCTAGGACTAGGCGCTGATATAAAACCTTCGCAGTCACCGCTAGCATCCCATGGAGTGATAACATGGCGTCGTTTCCGCAGTCACAACTGACGGTTTGTTAACCCGACATTTAAAACCCCGTCGACGGTTACGTCTCAACACTTGTCACATGCCAGGTGTAAAGAGTTAAGTCCTTTGCGTGGTTACCTCCCTTCCAACCGGGGTTAACGCTTATACACCGTGATTCAAGCCCTTAGTTCCGCCAACGGTCACCATAACCGTGGAGGGGAAGGACATGTGTCCAACTGGCTAACCATAAATTTAATGCCACGGCTAATCTGGCGGGTAATTTGGCAATGCGCCCTATTTTTGGTTGGATTTTCTATTTTAACTCCAGTTAACTCGAGTTCTCCATATTTAGTGGAGCTATTTTAGGAGTTATTGGACAAAATTGATTGTGCTGTATCTTGAGCATTATTAGACCATTCTTGGAGTGTGAATACTCAATTTCGATTTTCATGGACATTCTAGACTCATTGGTGAGGGTTGCAGAGCCATTAGAGGACTTATGAGCGTGATTTTTCCTCAGATAAGTTCCAAGGGCCACTAGGGACCAGCAGTAGAATGAGGCCTAGCCAGGGTAGCTAGAGGCCTTACTCAGCAAGCCAATAGTCATTTTTGGATGTTTCATACATTCTGGAGCCATTGGTGAGGTTTGTAGAGCCAGAAGAGGACTTATGAAGGTTGAGTTGCTTCAGAGAAGTTCCAAGGGCCACCAGGGACTAGTAGGAGAATGAGGCCTATCTAGAGCAGCCAGTAACAATTCTCAACAAACTAATAGTCTATTCAGACTATTTTGAACCTTCTGAATCCAATGGAAGGATTTGCAGAATATTTTGAATAATTTTGAAGGCTGAGATGATTCATAGAAGTTTTTAGTGAGCCTGGAGCTAGGGGTGCCACTAGGTGTTGGAGGTGTAACCAGAGCAGTTAGAGGCCTTTTTCAGCAAGTGAATAGTATATTCTAACTACTTTGGACATTATGAATCTAATGGAAGGATTTGCAGAGTCATTTGGAGAATTCTTAAGGTTGAGAAGCCACAGGGAAGTTTCGGGTAGCTGAGGGCCAATAGTGGATGGAGGCCTAGATTGGGGAGCCAAAGCTCATTTGGAGCAAATGATTAGTCTATTTTGGATGTCTGATATATGCTAGAGATAGTAAAAAAAATTTCAAGGATAGAAAATGATTTCTTTAGGATTTAGTGCCACATAGAAGCTCAGGGAAGCTAAAGGGCACCAGAAGAAGGGGTCAAGTCAAAGGAAGCCAAGGTTCATCTTCAGAGAGATAGCAGCCATTCCATGGGTATGATGGTATTCTAAACCCAATGGTACAGTCCAAATAACCATTGGAGTTGAGTAGTTACTTGTAAGAGAAATTTTCCATCATAATCCCAAAGAGCCAAGTCAATTTGACAAGGGCTCAAGGAGACTTAACCCATGATATTTAGGTGAAATCCTTTATTAAATTTGTTGTTATGTGTTGATGCTTATTTTCTGCACTTTATGGTTGTTTTAAATGCTTAATATCAACAAAAACAAATGTTTAATTCCTCACACTTAAAGCATTAAAACAATTTAAGACACATACCCCTGAATCAAGAATTCAATTCTGCATGGTCAAGTAGAAGCTAGATCTTAATTTGTTTAACTGAGTGGGAGGTGCTTGCAAAGAATAACAAGTTATCCACCCATTTCAGATCAGGTAGTATCAGAGAACTAGGTTTCTTGCTTGACAGAGCACTAGGTTGCTTGCTCGAGAGAGCACTAGGTTGCTTGTTTAACTTGAAAGGTGTTTAACAATGCAAAGAATTTAACTGTTTGCAAATTGACTGATGCTTAGAAGTTTGAGTTTTCTAGAGTTGAAGGGGAGCTAATTTTAGCTAAGTCCAGAAGAGGACAATAAGGAAGAAGGTCGATAGCATTTTCCTTACCCAGAGGACCTCAAGGCAACCCTTGAAGCACAAGAGGGATTGTTTGCAAAAGTGGCTGTTTGAAGAAGAGCTTGAATCTACAACCATATTGTTTAGAAGATTTGTTAATTATTTTTGAAGCTTTGTGAATTATTGTTGAAGTTATTTAGTTCATTTTCATATTGATGACAACTTCTTCAAGTGAGGTTTCAAAATCCTCCTCATTTACAAAACTCTTTGATAAAAAGATGAAGCCAGACTTCTACATCTTGAAGGATATGGTGCAAAGTATGTATGAAGATGGAAGAGAAAGCACTAGACTTCATGAGAAATTGGTTGCTATGAAGCAAGAGAAAGAAGAGGTAAATCACTCAAATTTGTCTTCAATTTCCTCTTCAGATAGATGTGCAGGTTCATTTGAAAATCACACTAGAGGTATAGGGTCCAAGTTGATGTTAAAAATGGGCTATGAAGGCAAGGGTTTAGGCAAACATGCACAAGGCATGATAGAGCCTATTATGGTTAGGGAAAGGCCTAAGAAGTTTGGTCTAGGATATGTTCAATCTTATGGTGAAAACTCTACAGCCATGAAGGCACTTGAGACAACTCCAAGAAGAAATTTTTTTGCAAGTTCAAACCCACAAACATGTCAAGTTTGTTTTCAAGTTGAATGTCATTGTTTGAAGCCTATGTTGTAGCAAGATGTTAATGGACATGCAGCTTATGGCGAGAAAAAGTGTTCTGACATCTATCAAGACATGAACACAGATGTTAGTCTTCAAAAGAAAGCTGGAACCTCTACAAGTTCATCTCCTCAAGAAGGTAAAAAATATGGACATGCAAAGCAACATTTGAGGTATAATTATTCCCATAGTGAATTTGATTATGTTTATGTTAAGCATGGCCAATATGCATGCATGAATGGAAGAAAGAGTTGATGTTCCTATTGCGGTTTGTGTAACCATGAAGTTTCAAAATGTTGGAAGAGATTGAAGGCATACAGGAAATAGTCGAAGCGAAGGCAACTTGCATAGAAGGTGCAAAATACTTGCACACATTTCGAGAAGAGGGGAAATTTAATTGCCCAATGTTGGACATTGCATCCAACCTATCATCCTAAGAAGTTGAAGCAAGAGGTTAAAGAGATTGGCTGATCCGGATCTTGGGGGGATGCCCCCAAGATGTAAAAAGTTGAAATGGATCTGACGAGATCTGCAAAATTACAATGCTAGAAGAAAAAAAAGAGAACATAAAGAAAATAAAACCACAAAAAAACTTGTTTTATTAAAATAGAGAATAACTTTAGAAGCTACATTGTGGTGGAAAATCTATCCTTTTACAGAGTGAGGCTTGTTATTTATAGCCTTTTTTTTTTAGTTACAATACCATGGGTAGATACCATAGGTGGATACCATGGGTTGATACCATGGGTCAATACCATGGGTGGATACCACTTACAATACCATGGGTAAATTCCATGTGTGGATGAATACCATGGGTCGGTTCCATTTACAATACCATGGGTAAATTCCATGGGTGGATGGATAACATGGGTGGATGAATACCATGGGTGGATGTCGTTTTCCATTCAGATCATTCCTCCCTCCTTAAGAAGCAATGGTCCCCATTGTGTGAAGTTCCCTCTTGAGAAGCCTTTGTTGAATATGAAGAGCCACTGTAGAGAAGGGTTGTGTGTAGTTAACCTTTAACCATGATGAATGAATATCCGAGGATAGAGATACCTTGTAATGCTTGTGACCAACTGTGATATTGACAGTGTGCGGCCTAGCAAATGAACTTCAATGAAGTGTGGGTTTGTAGATGAACCAAAACGATGACAAACGAAGATCCGAGGATAGAGATACCCTGTAATGCTTGTGACCAACTGTGTGACTAACAGTGTGCAGCCTAGTAAATGGACTTCGACGAAAGGATTTTGTGTGGTTGACCCATAACTGTGATGCTGCTTGTTGATGAAGTAGCAGGTGCCTACATAACTTTGGGTGGGAGGGCACATCTCTAAATAACCCAAGCCGAACACTGCTATGCTGAAACTGATGAATGTGAAGCAGGTGCCTACTAAAGCAGGGTGGGAGGGCACGTCTCTAAAGGGAACCTTCTCTGAATGCTGATCCAGATTTAAAATGAGCATAACTCAGTAAATATAACTCAGAATATTTATTATAACCTGTTTTTGGAAATGGAATGATCATTCTGCATCTTCTCATGTGTTTGAAACCACTATCTGGAGAGTGTAGACTCTCAGATTCGTGCTTGAACTCTCTCGCCGTCACAAAATTTCTAAAAAAATAGCTCATTTTAAATCAACAATAACTCCCACATCTGGACTCCGATTTGATCGATTTTTTTTTGAAATTGGGTGATTTTTGAAGGGGAGTTTAGATCCATAGCCATTTCTCTAAAATTTAGCAATGAAAACTATGAAAATTGACAGGAGAGTTGCCATCCATGAATTGTCATCAGACCATTTTATGCAACATTGCTTTTTTAGAATTAGCGATATCTCCCTCATTCAAACTCCAATTCGGCCGATTTGTTTTTGGAATTTGGGTATTTTTTTTGCAAGGAATCCAGATCTAGTCTTAGATTTTGTAATTTTTTCACCAAAATTTTCAGATCTGATCTTCAAACTCGCCGCCCAAGAAATTCATGGAGTTTGTTGAAGATTGCTGCCAAAAATTGAAACTGAAATATGCTCCAAACCCTCATTCCCATGGATTCGTAACCTGGCTCGAATACCACTGATCTGGATCTTGGAGGGAGGCCCCCAAGATCTAATAAAATTGAAATGGATCTCACTAGATCTGCAAAATTACAATGCTAGAAAAAAAAAGAGAACACAAAGAAAATAAAACCACAAAAAAACTTGTTTTATTAAAACAGAGAATAACTTTAGAAGCTACATTGTGGTGGAAAATCTGTCCTTTTACAAAGTGAGGCTTGTTATTTATAGACTTTTTTTTTTAGTTACAATACCATGGGTAGATACCATAGGTGGATACCATGGGTTGATACCATGGGTCAATACCATGGGTGGATACCACTTACAATACCATGGGTAAATTCCATGTGTGGATGAATACCATGGGTCGGTTCCATTTACAATACCATGGGTAAATTCCATGGGTGGATGAATACCATGGGTGGATGCCATTTTCCATTCAGATCATTCCTCCCTCCTTAAGAAGCAATGGTCCCTATTGGGTGAAGTTCCCTCCTGAGAAGCCTTTGTTGAATATGAAGAGCCACTAAAAAGAAGGGTTGTGTGTAGTTAACCCTTAATCGTGATGAATGAATATCCGAGGATAGAGATACCCTGTAATACTTGGGACCAACTGTGATATTGACAGTGTGCGGCCTAGCAAATGAACTTCAATGAAGTGTGGGTTTGTGGATGAACCAAAACCATGAAAAACGAAGATCCGAGGATAGAGATACCTTATAATGCTTGTGACCAACTGTGTGACTAACAGTGTGCGACCTAGCAAATGGACTTCGACGAAAGAATTTTGTGCGATTGACCCATAACCGTGATGTTGATTGTTGATGAAGTAGTAGGTGCCTACATAAATTGGGGTGGGAGGGCACGTCTCTAAATAACCCAAGCCAAATGTTGCTATGTTGAAACTGATGAATTTGAAGCAGGTGCCTACTAAAGCGGGGTGGGAGGGCATGTCTCTAAAGGGAACCTGCTCTTAACGCTGCTCTAGATTTAAACTGAGCATAAATCGGTAAATATAACTTGGAATATTTATTATAACCTATTTTTGGAAATGGAATGATCATTATGCATCTTCTCATATGTTTGAAACCACTATTTGGAGACTGTAGACTCTCATATTTGCGCTAGAACTATCTTGCTGTCACAAAATTTCTGAAAAAATAACTGATTTTAAATCAACAATAACTCCCACATCCGGACTCCAATTCAATCGATTTTTTTTTGAAATTGGGTGATTTTTGAAGGGGAGCTCAGATCCATAGCCATTTCTTTGAAATTTATCAATGAAAACTATGAAAAATGACAGGAGAGTCGCCGTCCATGAATTGTCGTCAGAACATTTTATGCAACATTGTTGTTTTAGAATTAGCGATATCTCCCTCATTCGAACTCCAATTCGGCTGATTTGATTTTTGAATTTGGGTATTTTTTTGCAAGGAATCCAGATCTAGTCTTAGATTTTGTAAATTTTTCACCAAAATTTCCAGATTTGTTCTTCAAACTCTTCGCCCAAGAAGTTCATGGAGTTTGTTGAAGATTGCTGCCAAAAATTGAAACCAAAATATGCTCCAAACCCTCATTCCCATGGATTCGTAATCTGGCTCCGATACCACTGATCCGAATCTTGGAGGGAGGCCCCCAAGATCTAATAAAATTGAAATGGATCTCAACAGATATGAAAAATTACAATGCCAGAAAAAAAAGAACACAAAGAAAATAAAACCACAAAAAAACTTGTTTTATTAAAGCAGAGAATAACTTTAGAAGCTACATTGTGGTGGAAAATATTTCCTTTTACAAAGTGAGGCTTGTTATTTATAGCCTTTTTTTTTTAGTTACAATACCATGGGTAGATACCATAGGTGGATACCATGGGTCGATACCATGGGTCAATACCATGGGTGGATACCACTTACAATACCATGGGTAAATTCCATGTGTGGATGAATACCATGGGTCAGTTCCATTTACAATACCATGGGTAAATTCCATGGGTGGATGGATAACATGGGTGGATGAATACCATGGGTGGATGCCATTTTCCATTCAGATCACTGGCGAAAGTGGAACCAAAGATTCCATCATTAATGTGAGAACAGATGTTTCACATAAAGAAGATTTTCAGCAAGAAAAATCGCCAGGGAAGTGGCTTGGTAAGAAGTGGTTTGACTACTTGGCCCAGTAAGACATACATTCAATTGTACATATGAAAATTTTAGTCATGTATGTATTTCTGTTGAAAACTTAGGTTTTTTTGAGCGACCTTTAATCGATGATCAAGAACATGATGTTCAACTACCTTTTATTGAATATTTTCCGGCAGAATTTTCTGGATGAGATCAAAGAGGATACAATTCTTGATAGGAGGACAAGAGCATCCAACAGGGGAAGTGTTAACTACCTTTGAGTTGGGGCGCAAAGGCACTAAGCCAATCAAGGAAAAGTGTATGGAGGCTTGAAAAGTGAGGGTGTTGTACTCTCATCTATTGAACAGGTAATTAGTCTTTTGGGGTCCAAAATATTCCTAATGGGGAGGAGTGATCAGATTTGGATCAAGGACCTAAATGATAGCTCAAATTTAAAAGTGTTCGAAAGTGTGTCGAACCTGAGTGATCAGATAGATCTCATCTTCCTGATTCCGGCGCAATGAACGGTTCAAAAAACTGACACCGTATGAAGAGGTTATCGCGTTTTGAAAAGTCCAGTAAACTGTAAATTTCAACAGTTGACCAGGTTTGACTGGGCATTTGTACAATTAGCAAAAATAATATTCCAAGGAATATTCTTGGAGTATCCCTAGAATATTCCTTCCGGACCAACCCGATCTTGACAAGTGGCGCAGTCTGATTTGATGATGGGTTGTACGTTTTTGGGTTCAGTCAATCATAGGCCGCCACGTGGTCGAGGATTGGTTGTGTAAAATTGTGTTTGGGTCCACAGGGCTCAAACCCTAGACCTCCTCCTGGCTAATGCGCCCACGTGTCAACACGGCACAAGTGGTTCTTAATTGTAATAGCATGCTGGTTCTATTTATGGTTAACATGTTTTATATGCGGAGGGGCAGAGGGGCCAGCCCCTCCCCATATGGCCTTAGCCTCGGGACCAGGCACTGATATAAAACCTCTGCAGTCACTACTAGCATCCCATGGAGCGATCACATGGCGTCGTTTCCGCAGTCACAACCGAAGATTTGTTAACCTGACATTTAAAACCTCGTCGACGGTTACGTCTCAACACTTGTCAAATGCTAAGTGTAAAGAGTTAAGTCCTCCCCGCGGTTACCTCCCTTCCAATCGGGGTTAATGCTTATCCACCATGGTTCAAGCCCTTAGTTCCACCAACAATCACCATAACCGCGGAGGGGAAGGACATGTGTGCAACCGCCTAACCATAAATTTAATGCCATGGCTAATCTGGCGGGGTAATTTAGAAATGCGTGCTATTTTTGGTTGGAGTTGCTATTTTAATTCTAGTTAACTGGAGTGCTCCATATTTAGTGGCGCTGTTTTAGGAGTTACTGGACAAAATTTATTATGCTTTATCTTGAGCATTATTTGACCATTCTCGGAGTGTGAATAGTCAATTTCGACTTTCTTGGACATTCCAGACTCACTGATGAGGGTTTAAAATCCATCAGAGGACTTCTAAGCATGATTTTTCTTCAAAGAAGTTTGAAGGGCCACTAGGGGCCAGTAGTAGAATGAGGCCTAGCTAGGGAAACTAGGGGCCTTACTCAGCAAGAAAATAGTCATTTTTGGATGTTTCAGAACTTTTGGAGCCATTGGTGAGGTTTTCAGAGCTAGAAGAGGAATTTTGAAGGGCGAGATGCTTTAGATAAGTTCCAAGGCCCACTAGGGCCACCAGGGGTTAACGGGAGAATGACGCCTATCCAGAGTAGCCAGTAACCATTCTCAGCAAACCAATAGTCTATTCTGAGTATTTTGAACCTTCTGAATCCAATGGAAGGATTTGCAGAATATTTTGAAGACTTTTGAAGACCGAGATGCTTCAGAGAAGTTTTCAGTGAGCTTAGAGCCAAGGGGTGCCACCAAGTGTTGGAGGTGTAACTAGAGCAGCCAGAGGCCTTTTTCAGTAAGTGAATAGTCTATTCTGATTGTTGTGGAAATTCTGAATCCAATGGAAGGATTTTCAGAGTCATTTGGAGACTTTTGAAGGTTGAGAAGCCACAAGGAGGTTTCGGGCAGCCCAGGGCCAACAATGGATGGAGGCCTAGATTGGGGAGCCAAAGCTCATTTGGAGCCAATGATGAGTCTATTTTGCTTTTGGATGTCTCACATATGTTGGAGACATCAGAAAATTTTTCAGGGACAGAAAAGGATTTCTTGAGTTAGTGCCACAGAGAAGCTCAGGGAAGCTTAAGGGCACCAAAAGAAGAGGTCAAGTCAAAGGAAGCCAAGGTTCATCTTCAGAGAGATAACATCCATTCCAGGGGTATGATGGTATTCTAAACCCAATGGTATAGTACAAATAACCATTAGAGTTGAGTAGTTACTCGTAAAAGAAATTTTCCATCATAATCCTAAAGAGCCAAGTCAATTTGACAAGGGCTCAAGGAGACGTAGCCCACGATATTCGAGTGAAATCCTTTATTAAATTTGATGTTATGTGTTGATTCTTATTTGCTACACTTTACGGTTGCTGTACATGCTTAATATCAACAAAAAAAAATGTGTAATTCCTCACACTTAAAGCATTAAAACAATTTAAAACACATACACCTAAATCAAGAATTCAATTATGCACATTCAAGTATAAGCTAGATCTTAATTTTTTTAACTGAGTGGGAGGTGCTTGCAAAGAATAACAAGCTATCCACCCGTTTTAGATCAATTACCTTTTAGAGACATTCATGTAAACCATTTCAATTAAAATAAGTATTGCATGTACCAGGTTTGAAGAAAAAATTATTCTGAGTTGCAATGTTTGAGGATAGAGGCTATGATGTTGTTTTCAGTGAAGGTAAAAATTTCCTGTGACATAAAACAGCAGGAAAATCCAAGAAGATAGGGATTCAAGTTAAGAATCTCTATAAAATGGATTTATATGGTTGCGCAAGAATGATGGGCAAGGCAGACAAAGTGGTGAGTTAGGATGAGGGTGAGTTATGGCACAAGATATTGGGTCATCTACACCATGGAGCCTTGAAATTCATGCAACAGATTTCTACAGGACTTCCACTGGGAACACTTGCTCAGTTAGATACATGCAAGGGATGTACCATGGAGAAGTATGTAAAGGCTACCTTTCATGAGAAGGAGAACTGAGCTTTATGGATCCTTGAGAGAGTTCACACAAACGTGTGTGGACCATTCTATGTTGCTTCGGCAGCAAAACATAATTACTATGTGATATTTTTTGATGAATTTTCTCGTAAGTGTTGGATCTTCTTCATGTAGAAGAAAGATCAGACATTCTCAAAGTTTCTTGAGTTTAAGGCACTAGTGGAGAAAGAGTCAGGGAAGAAAGTGAAGGCTCTTAGGAGTGATAATGGTGGTGAGTACATCTCTAACGAATTCAAGAACTTCTACAACAAAGAAGGAATTTGAAGAGAACTGATAGCACCTCATAATCCATAGTAGAATGAGGTTGTTGAAAGAAAGAACATAATGATTGTGGGTGAAACATGAGTGATGTTGCATGATCAGGGCCTACCATTGTATCTATGGGCGGAGGCATGCAACAGAGCGGTACATGTGCAGAACAATTTTCCTCATAAGATAGTTGGAATGAGTACACCTGAAGAGGATTTTACTGGTAAGAAACCATATGTTTCACATTTTAGTATTTTTGGCTCATTTGTTTATGTGCATGTGAAGATGCTAGGAAGAAGCTGGAACCAAAAATTGAGGTTGGGATATTTGTGGGGTACACTAAAACTCCCCACAACTATGGAGTGTAATTTCCAAACAATATAATGACTATTGTGCGACATGATATAAAATTTGATGAGGAGAAAGCCATGCAGTTGTCCCTTGAGAGGGAGTTAGACTTGCATGCAGAGGAGGAATTGTTGGTTCCCAAGATTAAAGCTCAAGATGTGGATCAGCCACATGTGGAGGATCATGGAGTGGAGGAAAACACTCATGTAAAGCCATCCATAAAAAATGGCAGAAGGCACACCACGAAAGCTGATAGATTGAGACGTGATGTAGCAGAGAATGTAGGAGCCCCTATTTTACTGCGCAGACAGAGACAACCTCCTTATAGGTTTACTGGATACATGCCTCTTATGAGAAAATGTATTGTGACTAAACCATCTTCCTTTGAGGAAGCAGTGCAGCAACCAACTTGGGTTGATGTTATGGTAGAGGGGTATGACTCCATTGTCAAGAAAAGTGCATGGGAGATAGTCCCAAGACCAGTTGACAAATCAATGGTTGGATCTAGATGGATCTACAAGGTAAAGAAAGTTGTTGATGGGAGTGTGGAGAAGTACAAGGCCAGATTTGTTGCCTGGGGATTCTCACAGATTGAGGGGAATGACTATGAAGAGACCTTTGCACCAGTCGCAAAGTATTCTTCCATTAGATATATCCTTGCACTCTCAACGCAGATGGGGTGGCGCATTCATCAAATGGATGTGAAAACTGCGTTCCTCAATGGAGTTATTGAGGAGGAAGTGTACATAGAGAAGCCTGAAGGTTTCGAGATATTTAACAGTGTGTTGCATGTGTGCCGACTCAAGAGAGCACTATATGCGTTGAAGCAAGCACCTCGTGCTTGGTACACTTAGATTGAAAACTATTTCACCTAGTTGGGCTTCACCAAAAGTGAAGTTGATGCAAATCTATACCAGATTGTGGTTGATGGTAAGCTTTTGATTATTGTACTTTATGTAGATGATCTAATCCTGACAGGTGATGAGCAGTTGATACTTTCTTGCAAAGAGGACATTACAAGATAATTGAAATGAAGGGCATGGGACTCCTTCATTATTTCCTTGGCTTGGAAATATGGTAGCAGGATGGTGAAATTTTTTTGTCTCAAGGCAAGTATGCAAAGGAGAGACTGGGTAAGTTTCACATGGAGAGCTACAAACCCATGGAGACTCCTCTTCCAGGAAATTGGAGGAAGGAGGATGCTACTTCTGGAGAGGTAGTGGATGCTACTGTCTACAAACAGTTAGTGGGTTCACTAATGTATTTGGTGAACATGAGACTAAACATTTTCTACGTAGTTAACCTGCTGAGTCAAGCTATGGTTAAGCCTACCTTTTGGAAGGCGGGGAAGCATGTCTTGAGATACCTGAGGGGCACACCAGAGTATGGTCTATGGTACAGATGGACAAAGAGAGTGAAGCTTCAAGGCTTCACATATGTAGATTGGGCTGGCAATCCATCAGATAGAAAGAGCACATGAGGAGGGATCTTTAGCATTAGATCAACGATTGTTTCTTGGTACAATAGGAAGCAGCAATCTGTGGCACTCATTTCAGCAGAATTAGAGTACATGAAAGCAAGTCAAGTTACATGTGAGGCTATCTGGATGAGAAATATCTTGGTTGGTTTGTTTGGTTCTTAGATGGATCCGAAAATGATACATTGTGATAATTAGAGTTGCATTAAACTCTCAATTAATCATGTGATTCATGATAGGTCTAAGCACATAGATATCCAGTACCATTATCTCAAATATTGTGAGTAGAGGATAATAATGTTGCTTCAGTACATTCCCACGGAAGATCAGAATGCAGATATTCTAACAAAGGCACTCACCAGGAGCAAATTCGAATACCATTAAGGCAGGATTGGGGTGATGGATAATCCCTTTCTTGTTGAGAGGGAGTGTTGAGATTCAAAAAGAAATTTTTAGCACCCACGCCTAGTGCATTAAGCACCTACACTAGGGTGGGGCCCACAAGGCTAAATTTGGTGCATGTCTATTTTAGTTATCCGTTAATTAAGATGGACAATAAACTGTAATCTAATCTCAAAATAACTTGTAATAGTTAAATAAGTGTGATAACTCAATTAACTCATGAATTTCGAGTTGAGGGTAGTTGCTGAGGCATGTAGATTAATTCTAGTTATAATAGAGTTCAAAGTGCAGTGGTGCATTAGTTAACACAGGTTGTAAATAGTTTAACTCAGTTAAGTGAGTGAAACTTAGTTGTGCTAGTTGTAGCTGTTAGATACACTAGTGAGAGATCAAGTGAATTAAATATTAATTAATTAACAATTAGTGATCTCACATGCAACTGAGGATTTACTATTATTAGTTGCATGCATGTCAGTTCCAGTGGAGAAATAGTTGAGATCTAGGTGAAAGGGATGTTGACTATCAGTTGTAGGAATATTGGGTTGCACCCATGCACCCAAGCACCCATTAGATTTCCCATGATACTCAATGCAGTTAGAGAAGGAAAGATATTCTATTCTTTAGGGATTTCATTCCTCATGAATTGCGCGAGCAAGGCAGGCTGTGAGGAGGCTAGAAATTGACTAAGTATTGGCCAGTTTTCTATGAGGAAAGTGTGAGACAGATAGCTGAGTGCTGGAGACTCTTGTGAGAAGAGGGCATTGTATTTGTTTCATGTATCCATGCTGAATATGCAATAGAAGATAGCGGGGTTTTGAGCAGCAAGTTTTCTCGGGGAAATTATCTGTGTTGTGGTTTGATTTGATTCTTTCTTTGCTTCATGTAATTGGCGATTGTGTTTAATTTCCGCAAGTGATTTGTGGAAGTGATTCAATATCTAGCTTTAGTATATTGTTAGATTGGTTTGAATCCATGATATACATGCTTGTTGTATAATTTCTACATGTATAATATGCAACTCCATCAAATGTAAAATTAAACTAAAAATATACTTGAAAAATACCAAAATATAAAACAATTACACCACTTATTTAATTTTGTTTTGAAAATTAAAAATTTATACTATTTAATATTAGATATAGATTTTATACTTATCATATCAGTTACCATGAATAATTGTATATGTAAATATGCTCTAGGAGTATAGTCATATGTCAATTTGTATATATTGTACAAGTTAATTATTAAGTTATATTTTTGAAAAATCAACATGGTTTCAAAGTTTAAAAATGAACTTTCCAACACAAACATATTATAAGATGGCCACTACCAATTAGAGGAAAGAAGAATTTATACACAATATTTTATAAAATTTTGTCTTTCTATACATTTTATATTCCATTGAAGGTACCATCATTTTATTATTATGTTGGTGAAATTACATTTTTTAGACTAAGCCTCCTTTTCAAAAGTCATCATGTAAGACACACAAGACAGATACCCAATTGTCATCAACCACTAACATGGTAGAATAATGGAATGAATAAAGGAAATACCCAATAATCATCAAATAATTGGAAAATTTTGGAAGTGATTATATCCTCTTAAAAATATCCAACAATCTTCAAATGACTTGAAAATTTTGGAAGTGATTATATAATCCTCTTAAAATAATAAGAATTGCCAAAGGTAAATATTTTGTGAATCATGCATATGAAGAATTTTGCTCCACATGGTTTGCATTGTATTAGGCTTCATTACATCGTCTACAAGTATTTAATTTGTAATCACATTTATTTAGGGTCTTTTGCACACATTTACATTTACATGTCCATGTAGAGATCAATACCATAATTAATTTTAATTACAATATTAATATGGATTAGAAATAGGATTTTACAATGATAGTGCTTGTTGTGAATGGTAAGGGTTTGTGGAGGCATGTTTTAATCTAGGTGTCTACTACTTACCCAAGGGTTAGTCTCATGTTCTAATATTAAAGTTGTGGTGCTAGTTGTAGATGACATGGGTTTGATGAGGCATATTCTAAGGTAGATGTATTCTTATGGTACAACCTATTTGAGGGTTTGTCTCACATATGGATGCAAATTATTACAACTCAAGTCTTGTGGAACTTGCATTGTAATGTTGCATGAGTTATAAAATAATTGGTTTTGGACCCAATTTTACATATAAACTTAGTTAAGTTGGATTTAAAAGGTTGTATGACTTGTGATGACCTAGTATGTGGTGATAGCTTAGTGTGCAATTTCTTTCATACTCTTAATTTTCTTGAATGATATAGCAATTAGAGTTTTCAATAAGCTAAAATTTGAGTACTTTACATCTAATATAGTTTTTAGAGCATATCTTTTACACATTTTATAAGAAGCATATCAACTAGTAACCCTTTTTTAGAAAGTACCTTAACATAATATCCATTCACTATCAATCCAAAATCCAACTTTTCCTAATAAAATTTATATTTATTAATAAAATAAAAACTAACTTTTTTTAGAAAGTACCTTAACATAATATCCTTTCACTATCAATCCAAAACCCAATTTTTGCTAATAAAATTTTATATTTATTAATAAAATGAAAACGAAACCATTTTTTTTTAAATAATTAATAAAAAAAAACATCAAAAGTGTTTATTCTTCTTAATCATTAAATGTGTTTCCCTCAACCAGCGATCTTAGTTGAGGATAAATCCAAATAGTCAACATAACACCGTCATACTGTGAGGTTCGATCCCACAACATGGGATGCCGGTTTTGTGTTAAACAAATAATGAGCAACACCCGCCTACGTCAGGTTTGAAGGTACGACCTGGGATGTTTGTTTTGTGCTAAACTCAGAAATGGTTGTTTTGTATTTTTCCAACACAGGAGATTGATAGTTAGCAAACCAGGGATCCTAGATGAGGGTAAATCTAAATAGTCAATGAACACACGTCATACCGTGGGCTTCAAATCCACGACACGTTGTGGACTTGCTTTTCAATTCCACCAACAGTCACTCTCAATTTGTTCTCTGTTGAGTGTTACTTTCTTTTTATTTCTTTGCGTTTGAATTCCACCAGCCGCCACTCTCAATTTGTTTTTGGTTTTGAGTATCCATGTTGCCTCTATTTCTTTTGAAAAGAAATACACAACAGCCACTCTCAATTTGTTTTTGGTTTTGAGTATTTAGGGGAGAGTTGTCTAATCTTGTGCAGGGACCAGTAATTGTTATAGTACTGGTTCCATCAACCCACCAAAAATAGACATATATGCAACCAATAATTAAACAGAATAAAATAACATGAAGTTCAAATATATATTAAATTATGTTCAAAATTTCCCAAGTCATTGACTGGGCCCACATGTGTCCATAAATAACCCACAACTGTCCATAAATAGCTTAATAAGTATCAAGATTACAAATCCCAACATTTAAAGTAGAAAACTCATAAAACCATTTCTCCTTCCAAAATGGTCAAGTCAATAAGTACAAAAAGCCAGTCACTTCAACCCATCTGATCAGCTCTGATGTTGTGTATGAGAAGTAAATATCAATACCTGCACATAATAAAAAGAAATGTATGTCAACCATAACTGTTGTGTTATTCAACATTTAAACCCATTGTGTTCAATAAATGACACCCACCCCATAACAACATTTAAACCCATTGTGTACAATAAATGACACCCACCCAATAAATTCAATAAATGATTTCCTATCAAAACAGATCAAACACATGGATCAACAAAAAAAAATTCTCAGCCATTAGATCACATCAAATTCAATCCTGATCACACATGCAAAATGAAGCCATTGCAATCCATGTTCATCATTGTCACCAATAAAATTCAACTGCAAATAACTATAAAAGAAGTTCAACCACTGTTGAAGTTACATTTTTCAGTTTCAAGTTATTCACCAGCCTTGGAGACAATCTAGCACAAAACACACCCAGCCTTGGAGACAACCTAGACAGAACACACCCCAAAACAGAACACAGTATATTCAGGTTAGTTTACATCCTTCTTACAATTTTATTTTAATTTTTGAGTCTTTATTTCAGCTTTCTTACACTATTATTTTCATTTCTGAGTCTCAGTTTTCAGTGATTTATGAGTCTTTATTTCAGTTATTTCTGACATTCATCCATAATACTAGACAACTTAAATGTTATGGATCACAATTCTGTGGAAATTAGACACAGGTCCCAAACTCATAGATACAAACTGAAAGAGCAACACAGAATTTTCTAAATCCACGTTAATGAACTAAGGTATGTTATTTATTTTCTAAATCCACGTTAATGAACTAAGGTATCTTGTTTACAACAGCATATCTACAGTACTTCAAGTAATACAAGCTCTTACCAAGGTGTCCAGTATTCATCTAATCAATCTAATCACATAGAGCGAGTATCAAACAATTGGAAAGGTTATACTGGTCAATATATGCCTGCAAATTTTATAGAAAAATGTTTCCAAAAACACTATATTTTTGTAGAAAAACCCACCCTGCGTGTACACTGCAATTTTTGTAGTCTCCATTCTAGGATGTATCAAACAATTGGAAAGGTTATACTGGTCAATATATGCCTGCAAATTTTATATTAAAAATGACAGGTCAGCATGAACAATCAAGTTATAAGAGACCTTTCAGATAATAGTCTCAAGTTAGACCTTTCAGATAAAAGTCTCAAGTTGTTGGGTTGATCAAACTATCTAAAATAAAGTCTCAAGTTGTTGGGTTGATCAAACTATCTAAAATAAAGTCTCAAGTTGTTGGGTTGATCAAACTATCTAAAATTAGTTTGTCGTCAGAACCTGTTAAAGTTTGTCCAGAGGATTTGGTCACTTTATCCAAACAATTTTAGTGTCTCCTACTTCCCCATTTGCCTTCGCACTCAACATAAATACAAAAAGACAGGCAGATGACTAGCTAGCCAAAGAGGCAAAACCTAATTGTGTGAATGAAGTCAAATGTAGGGGTTTAAAGGGCACATATCTTCAAAGTAATGAAAATATCTAGGGCTACATGAGACCAGTCAAAAGCAAAGCCAGACTTCAAAACAAAAAACTACTTTGCTGCCAAAGAATTGCCAGGAAAATAACATCTTATTGCTAAACCCTGAATGTAATTGTGAAGCCACCTGCATAGGTGTAAAGCACACAAACCTTGAAAACATCTCAGAGGCCTAAGGTCACTTCCAATCAAACAAGTACAGCCAGGCTGTATAAAATCCAACTACTGTGAAACAAAGAGTTCTGTGTAAAACAACAGCCTAAATGAGCTGCTATTAAAGAAGTAGCAACAGAAACAAGTGCACCTGAGAGAGTTCCTCGCATGCTTAACTCTGAATTTTGGGCCAAAACAAATAGGTTTAAAGAGGTGGTGCGCAGCTCTGTAATCCTAGCATGTGATTTGAATATGTTTTTTAAGCTCCTAATGACAAGAAGAGCCATAGGGTGCAAGAAAATGGGAAGTCCCCACTGATGCAACTGCACACTAAGTAGATTAACTTCAGTTTTGTGACCAGTGAAGTTATTGTTGACTCTACCTTATCTTCTCTTGGAACGGAAGTGCATTTCTAGACAATGTAATTTCAATGTAGCTCTGCCATATTTTTGATACTTTACTTTAAACTTATTGTCAAATCTTGCCAAATGTATGTTTTAACTTTTAGTACTTTTACAACCAAATGGCATGGAGCAAACAGAATCATAAATTTTGATTATGTAACTTCCCACTTTCAACTGGCTACAAACAGTTTGTTATGCATTCAAGTAAGACTGGAGCCCCCAAGGCAACTTATAGGATGAATTTATAAATATTCATGATAAAAAAAACTTAAAGAAAAAACTTAAACCATTTCAAATCACAATTGTATTCTATTTGTAATCTAAATCTTAAAAAAAAATTCAATAAGATGGATTCAGAAAAATAAACTCAAACCATTTCATATCACTGAAGCCTTCATTACTGGTATTGTATTTTTTATAACAGAATGAAACTTTTTCAATCACTCTTGCCAGTTCATACAATCACTCTTGCCAGTTCATACATAACCTGGTTACTATCAACTATAGATCAATAAGATGGATTCAGAAAAATAAACTCAAACCATTTCATATCATTGAAGCCTTCATTACTGGTATTGTATTTTTTTATAACAGAATGAAACTTTTTCAATCACTCTTGCCAGTTCATACAATCACTCTTGCCAGTTCATACATAACCTGGTTACTATCAACTATAGATCAATCTCTGAGTGACCGATTGGAATTAAAATAAATAGGTTGCTAGAAATTACAAAACCTTGAATAAATAGGTTGCTGAAAACAAATCTGCAAATCTGCAATAGGGAGTTGAGCACAGAAGCTGTAGCATTTGAAGTTAACATATATATTTGCAGTAGCTGAAAATAGAAGCTGTAGCATTTGAAATTAACATATATATCTGCAATTGCTATGCATAGATGCTGTATTCATCATATGAAAACAATCCTTCTTTTCAATTAGGAATAACAGCTTGCAATTGGTGCTTTTGCAGCCTACAGGTAGTTGCATCCATGGCAAGAGTGAGTTATGTCGCTCGCACAAGGAGAAGTGGCAGAAGAGTGACCAGGGGTGCCCAACTGCGATGCACCTCATCAGATGAAGAAAGAACAGGTGATGTCAATGTCACCAATGCTCCAGTAAATGTTGTTGACGATGAGCATGTGGCTGAAGCTGATGTTGTGGCACCATCAACCACAGAGCCACCGTCAACCACAGTCCAAAGTGCAACTTCAACTAAAAAGATCAGCGCTATAATAGGTTGGACAAAAGAAGAAATGTTAGCTGCAATTGACGACATAGAGTTCAATGGATATTCTGTTCGGGCATCTGCAAAGAAACATACTATTCCCCCTTCATCAATACATTATTGGATAAATGGGCTGACTCACACCAAACGTAGAGGGCCTGTTACAGTTATGACTGAAGAGGAGGAGGCCGAGGTGGTTGAGTGGTGTAAAGAAATGGCCCAATTGGGACATGGGCTAGAGTTGATACAACTCAAATCTACAGTTGTTCAAATCTGTCAAGGGAGGCCAAACCCATTCAAAGATGGGTTTTCTGGTAAATCATGGTGGTTTGGGTTTAAAAAAAGGCATCCAGACCTTGTATTGCGTACAACTGAGGGCCTTGACAGAGACAGAGCATTAAATTTGCGCCCTACAGTTGTATGTAAGTTCTATGACACTCTTTCTAGTGCATATGATAAACACTCTTATGCTGCAGACCATATATGGAACTGTGATGAAACAGGTTTACAGGCAGGAAGGAATTGTGGCATGAGGGTAATTGCGAAAAGAGGTAGCCGAAACGTGCCAAAGATTTTGCCTAAGAGCAGGGAATGGATAACCATTTTATGTTGTGTCAATGCAATTGGTGCTTCAATCCCAGGATTTTATCTTTTCAAAGGTAAAAATCAGTTGAAAAATTATATACAAAACTGTGAACCTGGAGCATGCATGGTTGCACATCCCCATGCATGGATGAATAAAGCACTGTTTTTAAATTGGCTTTGCCACTTTGCTGCATTTGTGCCGGGTGGTGTCTCACCTAATAACAGACACCTGTTGATATTAGATGGCCATGGAAGCCACATGGCTCTACAAACAATTGAGGAAGCATACAATTTGGGCATTGACCTTTTAACATTGCCCGCTCATACCACTCACAGATTGCAGCCACTTGATGTCAGTGTGTTTGGCCCTTTCAAAAACTATTTCAGGTCAGAACGTGTTGCATGGATGGAAAAGAATCCAGGGGTTGAGGTCAAAAGGTTCGAGTTAGCAGAGCTTGCAAGTAAGGCTTTTAAAAGGGCTCTGACACCATCAAATATCAAGGCTGGCTTTAGAAGGACAGGAATATGGCCACTAAATTATGATGCTCTTATGCATGATACTACTTGTAGCCAAGCTTTCCATGTGGATGGTCAGGAAGAAAGACAGGAAGTGGAAGAAGAAGTAAATGAACATGATGATGTGGTTGCAGCTGATAATATAATTTCCCTCTCTCAAGGACAATTATATGCTGATGATGATGAGCAAGTATGTGAAACATAGTATACTTGTCAACAAATTCATGGCAACACTGTTGAACATGCAGTTGAGAATGCATATTTTGTTGAAACAGAAATTGCTGATATTGTTAATGCAGATTTAGTTCAAAATGAAAATGCTGATATTGTTAATGCAGAAAATGAAATTGCTGATATTGGGCATGAAGAAAATGTTGATATTGTTAATGCAGAAAATGAAATTGCTGATATTGGGCATGAAGAAAATGCTGATATTGTTAATGCAGAAAATGAAATTGCTGATATTGGGCATGAAATTGAAAATGACCAATTTTCATTGCCTAGCCAAGTAAACCCACCATCATGGCTGGCAGAAAACATGATTAATTTGAACGCCCATAGTGTCTCAAGAACCAATGAACAAAGCATGAACATTCCTTCACAAGTGGTTGAATTGAATAGTGAAATTGTTCATTTTTTTGTGGACAATAGATCAATGGAAGAAGATGGAGGACATAATGAGGCAGCAGATGAAGAAAACAATATAGTTCAATCAAGTGCCACGGATACTAAAGTGCCAAGCAATGACATGCAGGTGGGAGGGAGGGAGAAGTTACTTGGGCGGTTCTTAAAGCTACCAGTAGAAAGAGTGTCAATGAAAAAGAAGCAAGGAACAGCCAATAGTCTTTGTTTGGGGCGAAGTTCACAGTTACTCACCTCTAAAGACTATATAAAGCTCCTTGTTGAGTCTGAAAATAAGAAAATGGAAATTCAGGAATTAAAACAGAAAAAAAAAGATCAAGCCAAGGAGAAGAAGGCAGCAAGGGCTATTGCAGCACAACATCGAGCAGATGAAAGGCTTGAAAGAGAGAGAGCAAGGCAAGAGAAGGAGCAACAAGAACAAATCTCAAGACAGGAAAAGGAAGCAAGGAAGGCTCAACAAATGCTTGAAAGGGAACAAGGGTCGACTCATATGGTTGACATAAATGCAAGCACAGTTAATGAGAATGAATCCAGGAACATGTCCAACACATTGGACAACATTGCAAATAATACAACATTATTCCAAGACCTCATAAACATTCAAGTGCCTCAGTATCAAAATCGGGGTTTACCCACTTGCCTTATTCCTACCACAGGAGGTTTGAATTCAATGTATGCTCAGCACACACCTCCACTTAACGCAAGTGTGAGGTACGGGTACTCAATTCCTCCATGGATGGAAGGGACAAATTGGTCTCAATTATATGGCAGCAATCAACCACCACTTAATCAAGCCTTTTTGGGAAGGCCAACCTACTTGGCTCAATCAGGCAACTCAGTGTTTGGCACTGAAGATTCTCAAGGCCATAAATAATAGGAGTGTTAAATGTTTTTGGATGTAACCACATTATGATGTGGATTCTTGGATGGACTCTACGTTTGGTTTCAAATCGGTGATATGTTAGAATGATTGCGATAGGGCTGTCATATTGACATTTTTGAAGACTGTTTATGAAGCAAGATATCTTCCAGCCATACTTTTATCACTTCCTATGCTTAAGGATATATCTGAAATGTAGAAAAACACATAGTGAATGTAATTTTGTTTTTCATAATTAAATCATTTTTTATGAGACAAAACTAGTTTCAAATCGGTGATATGTTAGAATGACTGTGATAGGGCTGTCATAGTTTTTGAAGACTGTTTAATAAGCAAGATATCTTCCCAGCCATATTTATTTTTTGGCCTCTTCTTCACAGATTAGTAAGAAGAATCATTGGCATAAAATAGTGATACTTGGATAGAGAGCGAGAATGCCTCCAACCACGACGATGAGGCTGCCAATACAATTAAGATGTAGTTGAAATGAGACTCAAAGCCACAATGCAATAAGAGGTTGGATACACTAAGATGACATAAGTAAGAAACCAAATGGAAAGCAAGGTGCAGAGCCAACATGCAATAAAAGAGGTTGGATACACTAGGATGTCATAAGAAAAGAAACAAAATTGAAAACAAGGTGCATCATCTGTCTAGCATAACAATTGGGCATAGAAATATACTGTATTGCAGTCAATCAATTTGCCATTAGAGAACTTACTTTTGAAATGGTAACATCCACCTTAATTATCATATATTCAATCTATGCGTAGCCAAAAACTTTCAAACGTTCCATTTTCACCAGAGTCACCCACAGGAAGTTGCATTCCCGCTACTAGTTCCACACCAAAATCTTAAAACTTTGGCAGTGCCAAAATTAAATCTGGTTTTATGAAGGGATCCATTTTCAATAGAGGTAAAAAAGTTTCTGTCTACTGAAAAAAATTCCTGTCCCAAAGCATTCAGATAATAAAGGTGTTTGATTGTTACTCTAGCATAAGTTTCCTTGAGCATGGGTTAGATTTGAGGGGAAAAATTGTGGGGGGCAGGTGAGTTGCGGGCAAACCCTAAAATCTCACTAAAATGTTGATATAAATTCACTACTTGTATTTTGAGTATCTGCAATTTTGTCTTTCTCAAATTTGTTACGGTTGAATCTTAATTGAAGCCTTTGTGTATTAGTTTGACTTCCTTCTCTTTTGTTGTTATTTGGTTATAGCCTTGTACTGTCACAGTAGAATGAGTTGACAGCCTTTGTTTCCTCTAGAGTCTATACCAGTATCTTACCAGGAATTTTCCCTTTAGAAATAATTTCTATTAATAAAATGAAGTTGTCTCAAGCTTTATGGCCATACCCTCACCTTTTATGGCAACCTTTATCGGTATTCCTAAGTCCATGTTGTGAAAAGAGAGACCAAATTTCAAAAGACAAAAACTAAGAAAATAGATTATCACTTAAAATGACATGTAGATGTGAAACTTAAATCTAGCATACATTTTGCAAAGTTAAAAAACTTTTAATAAAAGCTATCCCCGAGATATGTGTTAAGATTGCTTTCTTTAACTTGTTTCCAAAAATTTATGCATTTCCCATATTTCTGTTCATTAAAAAATAGGGTGCCCATTCCCCAATTGCTAATTTCAGCACAGCTGCTGCACCTGCATCAGAAAATCTTCTGCCGATTCCAATCCTCACTCATGAATTATGCAACCTTAGATCAAACCCTTTGGAAGGGACTGCCATAAACACCGTGATCAGTGTTTCCTCCAATTACCATGACTGGCCATGGTCCCATGGACCAGATAGGATGGTAGATAAAATGAATTGGAAACTTCTGAAATCAATCTTGAAACAAATAATGTGGATAAGATATGTAACTCAAAATACATCTCCATTGAGGAGATAGTATAAGATAACCATACTTAACAGCACAATTCTTCCCTTAGTCATTTAGACTCTAGAGAGAGCTGGTATCTATTGAGAGTAAAACGTTTTCACTAAGCCTGTCAATAAACTAGAAAGGGTACTATAGAATTCATAACTTCTAACTGAGATTTTGTTTCACTGATATTGTCAAAGAAATGCTGAAAAAGGTGGGAAAGAACAAAACCGATTCTACAAAATTCCTGTAGCCTAGAGTTAGTATTCAGCTGATAAAGTGACACAAAATTACTAAGGATTTTAACCAAAAGCAATAAACAACCAATCATCACAGTTAGACATTTTGATTATTTTCATCAGGCACATTCTTATTTTCTTGCTTGGTGTCACCATCAGCATACTCCTCAACCTCGTATTCCTGATCATCATCGTCATCCTCTTCATCATCATCAAACAGATCACTGTTTGAATACTTATTATAGAAGCTACCCCTGGACTCTGATTCATTCACAAATTCCAGACCATAAGAGGTATTCAACTGTATCATGAGTATTTGAAAATTTTACTTTTGTTGAGTCAGTTGTAGTTCTGCTGTCCAAAAGCAACTCCATTTCATTAATTCAAAAACCCATTTTACTTTTGTTGAGTCTCATATTTGATCAAGACCAAACATCTCCTTAAACATGACAGAATCATAATGTAGAAGAAATTTCACCCTAACGGCAACTATTCGTCGGGCCAGATCTATGCAGCAGACTTGCACATTATCCAATTGTGCATGCAGACAATAGTAGGTTGCTCATGTTTCTAAATTATATGTAGCATCCCTGCTGGAGGACCACAATTGTTCATTTTCAGGTACATTCAACCATTCATTCTTCGAATTTATAGGTTATCACTGAGGAAGAGCTTTAGTGGAAAAAAGCAAGGAGCACGAAACAGGAACTGTTGATCTCTCCATTAAAAAAGTATGTGCATGGAGATTTAAAAAATATAACGAAATTCTCATTTTGAAAGAGTATCTTTAGAGTCTGGAGTAAAGATGGGCCATTGCAAGGCACTGTGGGTGGGCCATTGCAAGGCTCGTAAGAGACAGACGCAGGCAAAAAAGGGTTTAACTAGGCAAAACGACCTCAAACTCTATTTACAGGTTTGCAGCTCTAACAAACAATATTACAGGTTTGCAGCTCTTCTAAGCAAAACGACCTCAAACTCTGCCAAGTACCAGAACCAAACCCTAACCCCTAAACCCACAGATAAAAAACATAAATTCCACCACATATAAACTCACAAAAATTCCATTCACTGTTACAAGAAAACAAGAAGAGCTAAATTCCACCGAACAACGATTGGAGTGTTAAAAAACACAGGGAATAAGTGTTAAAAAACACAGCAAATGATTGGTAGGATTGTGAATCCTACCAGAGGTCACCGAGAAGCGCAGAGGTTGAGAAGTGCAAAGGTTGCAGGGCGTCGCCGCTGAGGAACCTGGAACCCTGGAACCAATTCGAACAACCACCATGGAACCCTGTACCTGCAAGTAAACAAGAAAATTAGAATTTTTTGGCATTATCAGAGTAAAAATTGAACGAATTGCAGTTTAACCTGAAGAATTCGATAAACCAGAGCAAGCAGACCGAAACCCTTGCAGACAACAATCGATAAGCTGGCGGTCCAGCATCAGACGAAAGGCGGACCCAATAGCAGACTTCACATTCAAGAATAGGAACCCCCTGCGAGCTACAACGTTCGGCAACTGACAAAGGTTGAAACCCAACATTCTGAACATGGCGGAACTGGCGAACATGCATAGAAACTGCACGAAACAGACAACCAGCAATGGCGGGGAAGGAAATGTTGAACAGCATTCAGCAAATGGAGACAGGGCGAACAAGTTTTGGTACCGGCAACCACCACCAGCGGCGGAGCCGAACGCCCACACTTCGGGCCTGAGCAGAAATGAACGGGAGCAAAACCTCATCCTGGTTAAACCGCCAGACGAAACCCTAAACCTGTAGTAAATTCCCTTCATTAATGGTGGCACCAACCCAACACGTGGCCGGTTGAAATGGACACCTGTCGTACAACGACCACGTGACATAACACGTCGCTTGCTGAGGTGGAGGGGGACGTGTTTAACCACTGGCGACTCTCCCCTATGCTGTTTGTATTTCTTTTCAATATATAATATATATTATTTTTGGGATTCAATTGTGTTATGTAAGTCATTTATTTATGACTATTTTTATGAGAGTAAAAGTAATTAACTAATTTCTCATAATTTTTTAATAGTTTATTTAGCACTTATTACATCGAGTGATGCTCACAAAAATTAAAAATGTCTTAATTAACTCAGTTAAATCCCCAAAAAAATATATAACATAATGCACTGCAAAAACCCATAAACTGAAATATATTTTGTCAAAAAATATGATGAAAAAATTAACAATATAAACCATGAAAGAATAATTGAAATTGTTTTGATTACATTTCAGCAAACAAAATAATCAGTAATCTGACCAATTTATAGTTTAAATTGCAATTCTGAAATTCTCATAATCTATGTCGACTTACAAATAATCATGAAATTTTGAAAAACCCAAATAACAAATTTGGAAAATTTGCAATCTCCATATCACAATTTGAGTTAAATCCTGAATGACAAAAACATCAGAAATATTTCAAACTCAGTAGCCTGATTTGAGTTAAATCCTTCAGGAAACAACACCCGAAATAGGGTGACCATAGTTGCAGATGACTCTACGCTCAACATGAATTTTATTATTGAATTATGACCAGATCTATCCTTTAAAATAGAGTTTTTTTTTTCAAATAAATATTGCTATTTATAATATCATATATATATTTTTAATATTTCATAAATCCACGTAATAGATTGTAAAAAATTTTCCACCCATTTTACATTTTCACACCTCTACTTTCATTTTTTTTTAATATGTAAAGGACATTTCTTTCTTCTATAAGTTCCAACGATTATAGTAGATGCTTAGCCATCCAAGTATTAGTCTTTTGGTAAATTTTTATATAGGGTTATTTCTAGAATTTTTATATCACTACTTTTATTTTTATATAACTATATAACTATATATATATATATATATATATATATATATATATATATATATATATATATATTTATAAGTGTCAACAATTTTACTAAAGGTTAGATTTAAAATTTTTGTCCATAATTTAGATGAATGTCTTTCAGATTTATCACATCATTAAGATTTGGTCTAATGAGAGCAAGATAGATGCCTAGCTGTCCAAGTATTAGTCTTTTGGTAAATTTTTATATAAGGTTAATCAAAGTTTTAAAATTTTTAACTATAATAATTTAGAGAATGGACATTTTCACAATCATAAACATAATGTTGAGAGCTTATGCAAAACTGTGTATATTGCTCTTGATAGCAATTATCCAAAAACTCTCAACATTATAATAATTTGGAGTTGTCTAATTAGAAGGAGGAATTGCTCGGACGCCAGAATCCGGGCCAAAAAAATTAAGAAATCTTACAATAACAACGGTGTTTGAATCATGATTTTGATTTTGATGGTGGAAATGGTTTCACCAGCATCAAAAACCTCTAAGACACCCAAAATATTAAAGTTTGATAATGTGGATTTACAAAAATCTCTAGATTTTCTTAAAATCTTACCAAAATTTCCATGATTTTCAACAGAAAAAGCAATCTAATTAGTTAGACTCCCACTAATAATTTATGTAAATTCTTATATGCAAATTTTTTAAATTACAACATTTTAAATTTTTGGTTGCTTAAGAAGGTTGATGAGACTGATAATTTAAGCTTGAGGTTATTCTTTAATTTTATTTTATTAAAATCTTTAAAAATAAATAAATAAATATGCATTGATACATGTGTCCAGGGATTTAATTAATTGATGTTCTAGGTTGTTTTTGGCCGGAATTAAAGCGCCAACGACCTCATTGCCTAATGCCGATGTTTGGTAGTGTTAACTCGTTGGATATTGAATGATGGGATAGCTGCGACACACTTGCAAGTTGTAAATACGACCCAAAATCAATGACTGAGACCCGCTAACACCCGTATTTCCTTCTTGATAGCTTAAAGTCTAGGAAATCTATGCAAGAATGAATATTTTTTGAAATCCAAGTCTTAACCATGAATAAAGCAGGTTAGGTTATGTTAACCCCAAGTTCGTTTTATTTGGGTCAATCTACCCGTAAGTCGACCTCTTTTGTACTGTGATGGAAAACGACGGATTTTATTCTCCCATTGGATGGACGATTAAACGCCTGACCCTAATATTTCAAAAAACTGCAATGTTTAAAACCTAAAAACCAACGGGGATGCCTTTTACCAATCTCGTTGCCAACTCGCACTTCTTTTGTATAGCGGGACCGCCTCCAGTGTTTTCTCGTGACAAGAAAACCGATTCGGTGGGCTGGAATGTATGGTTATTAATCTGCTGGTCAATCCATCTTTGGAAATCTAGCAGGACGAACGCTCCTTTGTTGTAATTTTTAATTGAGTTAATTAATTGTAATCCTAGTTTATAACTCATATATGGTCCTTCAAATTTAACCTTGTAATGGGATGCCAAATACTATCTTGTTTTGACGACAACCAGTTTTCCAATCCACATATTGTATTATACTGAAAAGCTTAAAAAACATGTCGAAAGGGAAACAAAATGGCGGCGGCTGTAGGGCCAACGATTTGGGCCCTTCTCCGTTAGCCGTTTCCAATATCGTCCGACGATGCCCATTATTTATATTCCAGTAACTCTATTCCTTCGAGCGGCGTCGAGTTTCAACCCAACTTGCCGTTTCGCATATCCTCCTCGCATTCCCGTTTTCCATATTCCATAACGCCATTCCTCCGAGCGGCGTGAACACAACTGCCATCTCCACCTCCATTGACGTAGACGTTTGTCTATGCCGTTAAAAGGTCCGCACACATTTCAAATCTTTCTAACCCAAGTGCCATCTCCACCTCCCTTAACGTAGACGGAGACGTTAATTATTATTTTTTAATTTTTTAATTTGTTAATATATATCTATTATTTTATAGATAATGTAATAGACAACAATTCTCATCTATATTAATATTATTAAATTGTATTGTAAACTAGCAATTGCACTATTATTAGATGTTGTAAATGAGAGGTTGTAAGATTTTTTAAGAAATTCAAAAGTTGCTAAGCAATATATAGTGATTTTGGTCAATTTTAGTAAAGGAAGAAAAGCATTGTGTCGTGTTCCAATTTTTATTTTGATAATAAGACATTCAAATCTAGTTTTTAAAAATATTCTTCGAGAGGTCGCACTTGGAACCACTATAATTTCAAGCCACTATAATTCCACGCACTTCTATTCGTGGCTGTTCATTCATTTAAAGCAGACCATTCACCATTTATAACTTCAGCTGTAATTAAATCTATAATTTGTGTTTCTTTCCTGCCAAGAAAATTCAAAACAAAGGTTATGGTCCCAAACCGTAGAGCAACCACTATAGTGAAGAAAACCACACAACATTATAGTGTGGATTCCTCCAATATGACCAATGTTGCTTCCAAAGGGATGCCAGGCATTGAAGCTTGAAGGACTCTGCATACTGTGTTGGAAAATTCAGATCCTGTGAGCCAGGAGCAGGGGTGCTTAGCTCTTGAATAAGTGCTCGATTCCATCTTAAAGTAGAACAACGTAACAGTCAAATAAAGATTTAAACAAATTGCAGCTCCTTGGAAGAAATTATGTTAGCAAAGATAGGGTAAAAAAATTAGAGATGCACAATAAAAAGGGCTCTTTCTTAAACAAATTCCTACAATTATTTTAGACATACTCATAGAGTTTTGATTTTTTGTAGATCTCAACGAACTCTAAACCAAGTTTTTCCTCAGCAACTCTGGAACTCACTTTCAGCGCCCATGTCGCTGGATTGTATCCTTCTATAACATGTGGTATTCCTGGAATAGCCTGGTCAAACAAACAAGAATTAGACAAGATCATTTTTTCCAACTATGGATTGATAATGACAAGCACAATCGATTACTAAATAGCTTATAAAACACGGAAATAAAAATTCACTTATACCTCAAAATTCTCAATGATTTTATGAGAATAATTGTAGAAATTATACAAGATGCATGTATATTACCGGACTCCCCTGATCTAAAAAATTAATCTGATGTTAAATACAGAATCCTTCCACTTAATTATTTGCGGAAATTAAATCACCAATTGCAAAACACATATGAAGCAAATCAATCCCACATAAACACACTTGTTTAACGAGAAAAATTAAAGCTAAAAACCCCTACTATCATATATTATGTATATCAATGAATCATGTAACAATATCATACAAAGCTTAGTACATGAAGCTCTTAGTACAATCAACAATCATTACATATTGTCATGTAGAAATTTGCATTTCTATGCACCAATTTCTTGCCTCCTGACAGCCTGCCTCCACTGCGCAATCCCTCCTGAAGAAGACCCTTGAATGAATTCGAATTAGCCTTGTCTTGACTGCGAAATCCTCATTGACATCTCCAATGTGTGTCAGATGCATTGAATGCATCACTATAGTCACAACAGATATTCCATCTCACCCTTTCACCTATCTCTCCATTGGGTCTCCACTGGAACTGACATGCAACTAGTTAATTGCTGTATTTTTTCAGTTGCAAGTGAGTCTCTAGTTGTGAATTAATTAAATAACTAATTCACTAAACTCTCGCTAGTGTATCTTCAGTTAGAACTAGATACAACTAGCACAACTGAGTTTAACTCACTTAACTGAGTTAAACTAAATAATAGCTCACATAACTACTCTTCCAACTTTGTCACAACTTGCCACTTCAGTTATAACTGAGTCCTCCATGCATGAGTCACCATCAAACCCTAGCAATTGCGTAATTCCTTCAACCCACTGATTTTCCAAATATGTTCACTGAAATAAAGTGCTTAAAGAGAATAAGTTGATATTTATTGTCGGATTATTATTAAGTGCTAATAATAATTGACATGCATCTATTTTTAGATTAGCGATCTATAAATAGACTTCACCCAATCTTTTAAAAATAGGTTTCATCTATTTTTCCAACTTGATCAACCATCTACAAATAGCTTCCTGCTACTTATAAAATATACTCACCATGTCTAAAAATAGACATACACTTAAAAATAACCTGCCTCTATGGTATTCGAATTTGCTCCTAGTGAGTGCCTTCGTCAGAATATCTGCATCTTGATCTTCTATAGGAATGTACTGAAACAAAATGATCTTTTGCTGCACACAATCTCTGATATGATGATATTTTATATCTATATTCTTAGATCTATCATGAAACAAAGGATTAATCGAGAGTTTAATGCAACTTTGATTATCACAATGTATCACAGTAGGATCTAAATGAGAACCGAACAAACCAACCAAGATCTTCCTCATCCAAATAGCCTCACATGCAGCTTGGCTTGCTGCCATGTAATCTGATTCCGTTGAACTGAGTACCACGGAGCTTTGTTTCCTACTGTACTAAGAAACTAATGTAGAACCGATACTGAAAACCCTTCCTGATGTGCTCTTTCTGTCCGTTGGGCTGCCTACCCAATCTGCATCCGTGAAGCCATGCAACTTCACTTCATCTGTCTGTCTGTATCATAAGCCATAATCAGATGTGCCCCTCAGATATCTTGGGACATGCTTGCCTGCCTTCGAAGAGAGCTTGGTAGGCTTAACCATCGCTTGACTAAGCTGGTTCACCGCATAGCATATGTATGGTCTTGTATTAACTAAATACACGAGCGAACCCACCAACTGTCGATAGACAGTAGCATCCACTACCTTTGCCGATGTAGCATCCTATTTCCTCCAATTTCCTGGAAGAGGAGTTTCCATGGGCTTGTAGTCCTACATGTGAAACTTACCAAGTATCTCCCGAGCATAATTTCTTTAAAGCACAAACAGTTCACCTTCTCGCTACCATATTTCCAATCTAAGGAAATAATGAAGGAGGCCCAAATCCTTCATCTCAAACTCCTTTGCAAGATCTTCCTTGCATGAGTGTATCAGCTGCTCATCACCCATTAGTATTAAATCATCAAAATAAAGAACAATGATTAAAATATTACCCTCCACCACAATTTTGTATAGGTTTGCATCCGCCTCACTCTTGGTGAAGCCAAGTCCAGTGAAATAGCTATCGATTAGTGTATACCAAGCACAAGGTGCTTGCTTCAGCCCATACAATGCTCTTTTGAGTCTGCACACATGTGACTCACTGCTGAAGATCTCAAATCTTTCAGGATGCTCAATGTACACTTATTCCTCAATGATCCCATTAAGGAATGCAATCTTCACATCCATCTGATGAATGTGCCAACCCATCTGCGCTGAGAGAGAAAAGATGGTCCTTATGGAAGAATACTGTGCGACAGGTGCAAAGGTTTTTTCATAATCAATCCCCTCAATTTGTGAGAAGCCCCAGACAACAAATCTTGCCTTATACTTCTCGACGTTCCCATCAACAACTTTCTTTACCTTGTAGATCCATCTTGAACCTACCACTGATTTAACAACTGGCCTTGGAACAATCTCCCAAGCATTGTTTTTGACAATGGAGTCATACTCCTCCACCATGGCATCTACCTATGTGGGCTCCTGCGCTGCTTCCTCAAAGGAAGATGGATCTGTCACAATACACTTGCTCATGAGAGCCATGTATCCAGTGAATCGGTCAGGTGATTGTCTTTGTCTATGCTGTGATGTAGGGACTTCTACATTCTGTGCCGCATCAAGCTTCAACCTCTAAGCTTCTGTGGTACGCCTTCTTCCTGTTCTGATGTTTGGCTCTGCATGAGTGGACTCCTCCACTCCATGATCCTCCTCTTATGGTTGATCCACATCTTGAGGCTCATCTTTAGGAACAAGAATTTCCTCCTCTGCATGCAAGTGTAGCTCCCTCTCAAGCGACAACATCATGGCTTTCTCCTCATTGAATTTTATATCCCGTCGCACCACAGTCATCTGACTATTGATGCAAGCGTCAAGAAATGCAACATCACTAGAAGTAGGTTTAAGAACATCGCTATCGATGAACTCCTTTAGACCATTATCTTCAAGCACTACCTCCATCCTGTCCTTCCAAGCTATGTAGTTCGAGCTACCCTCAAGGGAATACTCCAACTGAAACCCATTGAAAGCAATTTCAATGTATACTCAACTGTCGCACTAGGAAATTATTGCAGCAAATTCGAATTGTCCACCAGCACAAAACTTAGCACCGTTTCAAGATTGCAATCTTCAGTGATTAACACTGCTCTGATACCATGTAGAAATTATACAAGGTGCATGTATATTACCAGACTCCCTTGATCTAAAAAATTAATCTTATGTTAAATACAGAATCCTTCCACTTAATTCTTTGCGGAAATTAAATTGCCAATTGAAAAACACATATGAAGAAAATCAATCGCACATAAACACAGTTGTTTAACAGGAAATATTAAAGCCAAAAACCCCAACTATCATATATTATATATATCAATGGATCATGTAACAATATCATACAAAGCTTAGTGCATCAAGCTCTCAGTACAATCAACAATCATTACACACTGTCATGCAAAAATTTGCATATCTATGCACCAATTTCTTGCCTCGTGACAACCTGCCTCCACTATGCAATCCCTACTGAAGAAGACCCCTAAATGAATTTTAATTGGCCTTGCCTTGCCTACATAATCCTCATTGGCATCTCCAATGTGTGTCAGATGCATTGAATGCATCACTATAGTCACAACAAATAGTCCATCTCACCCTTTCACTTATCTCTCCACTGGGTCTCCACTGGAATTGACATGCAAGTAGTTAACTGATGTATTTGTTTAGTTGCAAGTGAGTCTCTAGTTGTGAATTAATTAAATAATTAGTTCACTAAACTCTCACTAGTGTACCTTCAGTTAGAGCTAGATACAACTAGCACAACTGATTTTAACTCACTTAACTGAGTTAAACTAAATAATAGCTCACATAACTACTCTTCCAACTCTATCACAACTTGCCACTTTAGTTATAACTGAGTCCTCCATGCATGAGTCACCATCAAACCCTAGGAATTGTGTAATTCCTTCAACCCACTGATTCGCCAAATATGTTCACTAAAATAAAGTGCTCCAAGAGAATAAGTTGATTTTTATTGTCAGATTATTATTAAGGGCTAATAATAATCAACATGCATCTATTTTTAGATTAGTGATCTATAAATAGACTTCACCCAATATTCTAAAAATAGAATCTCATATATTTTTCCAACTTAATCAACCATCTACAAATAGCTTCCTGCTACTTATAGAATATGCTCACCATGTCTAAAAATAGACATACACCTAAAAATAGCCTGTGCCCCCCCCTTAGTGAAGGTGCTTAATTTTCACTAAGCTCATCATTTTGTTGAATCTCAACAATAATGACCCAAAGTACCCACATAGATGGTTTGGCCACCCCTTTTTAGGAGCAAGAGGTGCAGTTCAACAAACCAATAAAACTAAAAATTTAGCAATTATTGGTTTTGTGGAGCCCTGCCTTGTTCTAGCCCTTTGCACTCCTTCATTTTGTTAAGCCAAGCAAAGAAACATAAAATAGGCCTTTTTTTTCACATTGCATAGATTGATCATGAAAGTGTTTGAATTCACCTCTTCAAAATCTTCAAAGATATCAATGTTGGGTTGGTGGATGGTACAAACAACAGTTCGACCTATATTGACTGTGTTACGAACAATACGCATAATAATGGCTGCAACATGGTCATCTAGTCCTGAAGTTGGCTCATCCATGAAAATAATAGAAGGATTAGCAACTAATTCCAATGCAATGGTAAGTCTCTTCCTTTTCTTTGTAGAAAGACCTGTCACTCCAGGAATCCCTACAAGATCATCTCTCAGAGGAGTGAGCTCTACATGCTCCATGACTTCTGCCACAAACATTTGCACTTATTGTAACAACAAAAATCTATGAGTAAAAGCTGCTTGCATAGTCTCGTTAATAAGAAATATCTTCACTTTGAATAATTGCATGCAAAGGGGAGAAATTTAGACCAACCATTCTAGTTTTATCGTCAACCTCGCAAGGAAGACGTAGCCATGCAGAATACACTAGTGATTCAAAGATTGTGACATTTGGAGAGTCGATATCATTTTTTTCACAGTACCCTGAGATGCGAGCAAGTGTTTATTTATTCTTAGGGAATCCATAGATGCTTATATTTCCTTCTACATAGCCCCTTATTTTTCTTCCAGCTAAGACATCCATTAGGGTAGTTTTTCCAGCACCGCTAACTCCCATCAAGGCTGTAAGTACTCTTGGTCTAAAGGATCCACTTACATTGGAAAGGAGATGTAGCCTTTCTTGACCCAACCCTTCACTTTTCATCTCCTGTTACAAAACTAAACATTAGTTACAGATATTCCATTGAAGAGAACTACTGGAAGATTACCAATTCAATTGAATGACTTGTAGATACACATACCGGTGGCATGTCAACATAATAGTTTATGTTCTCAAAATCCATCGACAATGGCCTGAAAGGAAGGATCATTCCTTTCTTCTGTTGTGTCGAGACTTGAGTGACACTAAATTCTCTGTGTGTAGAATTATCTTCAGAGGTTAGATTATCTCTCCCCTCTGACAAGTAAACATGATTGACAAAACTAGTAAATCTATGAAAGAATAGTGCCTATTTTTTTCATATACTTTCAAAGCTTTGGATGTGACCAAGTTACATAGTTTTATAGATTGCAATATTTGTAGTTCAATCGTTTCATCTTTTCTTTCAAGAAAAAGCAAAAATAGTGCTTTTGAGTCTCATTCAAAATCAGCACAAAGGCTTTTTAATGTCTCTCACTCAGTTGTCTGAGACAAGGTGCTACAGAGAAGTTATGTAGTTCATTCAAGTTTCTCACTTCAAGATTATAATTTATAATTAGTTACAATATCCACTTAAAATGCACTTCAAGCTGTGAGGAATAGATTAAAATATTCACATTACTAAAATTATTTTTGGAGAGCTCATGCCTTACCACTGGACTTTCTTTGAGATGTCAGTTTAATATAATGGTTGCTTTCTCCAGTTCTGTTTACTTGGTTACAGTCATATTACTGTAAAATAAATGATCTGGTGACGTTGTCTAGCCAGTTTGTTCTTGGAATCGCCTTTACAAAGAAAACCGCATACATTATAAACAAGAAAAACTAAAACATATAAATACAACAAGGAAGAATCAGATTCTTAGCTTGAGAGGTTGGTTGATTTATATGAATTAAATACCATTCTGAACATTTTTTTCCTAATATTATATATATTAAAATCAATAGAATTCCGTCCCTGAACCCACTTTGAGTCACTGATCATAATAATCTTCTTAAAATTCTATCTCTGAACCCACATTGAATCACCCACTTTGAGTCACTAACAATCATAATCTTTTCAATTGGACCCCATAGTTCCATCATCTCTTCTCTGCAATTTGAACCAGGTTATCCATATCAATAGTAGTGGAAAGCATGAGTTGACTCTCTGGAGCACCTGATAGTGCCACAACCTCTTCCATGCAATTTGAACCAACTTCCCTAGATTAGTAGAAGTGGAAAGCATAACATGGATTAAGTTTTATATAGACACCATAGCCACACTGGCCACAGACGAAGCCCCATCAAAATACCCTGTGGGAAATGATTCCCCAGATCCTTAAAGGAAACACTTAAAGGAAACATAATGCAAATGGGACAATCAAAATCTTTTCAATGGGACTCCTAAGTTGCAAAACCTTGGGAGCTTGAATTTCTGTGCAAAAATATATGGATAAGGAAGCCTCTTCTCCGCCCAAGACTATGGGGTCTTCATCAACATACACAGTGGAGATCAACAAATCTGGATCGATAACTAAGGGTGAGGTCAAGAGGATTCAAACCCAAGATGAGGATGAGATGTTGAATTTACTCCCTCGTCTTCAAACTCTGCCATTTCAAGCCTTGGGAGATCAAAGGAGACTTCCACATCGACCTAATAGCAAATAAAAATTCACCAAATAAATTAAGAAAACAAAAACAAATATTATAAAAGGGGAAAATCTCGAGTCATGAAAGGGATCTTTGCTTCAACTAAGATCGTAGAGGGCTTGTTTGATTTTTCCTGCTACTAGATTTATCCAGGTGGATATTGGTGGCCACCCACATTTTCCACTTGGGCCCCCACCATTGTCTCTTTCAGTTTTTCAGTTCCGGCATAACTTACTATTTTTAGCAGTTTTTCGGGTCCTGAACTTCCGGAGCCGTTTTGAGGCCCTAAACGACGTTTTTTGGGTACATGAATACCAGCGAATTTGATCATCAAATTCATCCCGAGAGTTGTAGTCCTCGGATAAAGCTTTCTAATGATGTATCATGTGCGTAAAACGGAGATAGTATGCCAAAGTTACGTCCCTGGGAAGTTGAAGCACCAATTTACCCAAACGGGGCCCATAGTTTTGGCGCTTCATCTCCTAGGGTTAGGTTTTTGGGATGTTTAGGGTTCTCCATTGTTTCTCAATAATAAATAGGCCCTCGAGCCTCATTGTAACTCAGTTCAGAGGCCTGTAGCCGCCACATCTCTTCTCAGAGATAGCTACCACTGCCCTAGCTAGTTTTATTTCCATTCTGTCTGTAAGCAAATTTCAGTTCTTTGATATTAATGAAATGAAGTGTTATTTCCGCTGCATCTCTGTATTTATGGTTATGTGTTTATTATGTTGCGTTCCTGCATAAATCCGGATCATAGATGAATCCAAAAAATTAGCACAAGAACTACCAACTCTTTCAAGAAAAAGAAATAACAGAGCAATTACTTAGCCTAAATTAATAGAGGAAATGGGTATGAATCCTTATCCCATAAGATTGTTAAGGGAAACAATCCTTAGGCAAAAAGTATTGAAGTAAAGGAATTTAATGTGTATGACAAGCACCTGCGCAACGTTAATGCCTACAAATTCTGCAACAAACCCACTGCTGAGATCCATATTTTGTTTCAATGTTTTCATTCGATTAAGAGCTTCTACTTCCAAAATTGACCATTGTAAAAGTAGCGATCTGGTGACACTGTCTATCTAGATGGTTCTTGGAATCGCCTTTACAAAGAAAACCACATACATTATAAACAAGAAAAAATAAAACATATAAATACAACTAGGAAGAATTAGATTCTTAGCTAAATTTTTAATCAAACAGATTACCAGGACTCGCAAATTTTTTTAAAAAAAAATCCCTGATGAAACATATTAACAGGACTCACAATGGGACCCCTATGTTGCAGGGAATTCTGAATAGCTGAGCGACTCTAAACGAACTATAAGAAACCCTAGAAACCCTCTAGTAAATAATGAGCTATCATAACTATATTGTAAACTAAATATTTGCAACTACCTTTGCCTTTTCATCCAATGAATGAATATGTTTTAATCGTCTAACATATAATCTAACGGTTTTAGGTTATGACACAGTGCACAAAGGAGAGTTGTTTTCAAATAGTGACGTGTTAGGGTGAAAATATCTTTAAATATAATTATTTTTAAAATATTAATTTCCAAATTATTAAACAAAATATTATTTAGAAAATTATAATGATTCATTTAAGTACAATTTTGAAATATTCTCATTAAAAAATATTTTTACAAATATTGGTATATCTCTATATTAATTAAATTGTTTAATTTAGATGAACTCAATAATGTTATCAAGCTACAAGAGAAGCACATATGTGTACATTGGTCTTTGCCATTGAATTTACAGGATGATGATATAGTATTATTGACAAAAAAAAACTCTCTTATTTAACACCAATAATGTTAATTTTCATAGGCGTTATTATACCTATCCCAGGTATGGTATTAAGCATTCTATTTTTCCTTTGACTACGTATTACTTTGATTTTGACAAAAAAAAAAATTGCATCTTCTCCATTGTTTAACATTATGGCTTGAGTTTTACTATTTTTTATTAATATTTAAAATTATTTATGTGTAACATGATTACTTTAGGTATTATTCTGTAATGATTATTTTGGGTACTAACTGCACTCAATATTCACCACTCATAATGCCACCTAACCCACAATTTATTCGAATATGGCTACAGTTCTAGCGCATTTGGCATTCCATCACAGATTATGTCGATGATGCCACTCCAATTACTTCCTAACCTATGGGGATGACAAAAACACCTCTCCACTCACTTTAATCCATGTCAGACATGGTCCACCAGTTGACCAATCATAACAAGCCAGGTTTCTTCTTTCTCCTCGAGTATATGTTGTCCCTAAAAGCATCGAAATTTTTTTTGTCTCTACTCTAAATATATTGAAAATGTTGACAAGGGAAATCATTATTGTCACTATAGGTGTCCATCGATTCACGGAAAAACTGAATCTAACAAGAGTTTTTTTGTCCTCCATGATTCCTTATTTCGTCATCCTATTATTATTATACCTGCCACTATGATCCTACAGTAAAAATCAAAGGTTTCGTCAAATAATTTCCAAGCTTGTTTATGTCTTTTAGGCAATGGATTGTAGTTGTAAAAGTACATGAACTTAGGTAAATTTTGCAAAAAATTAATAGCTAAAAGTGGACAAACATTTAACATAAAAAAAGAGGCAAAAGTATAACGAAGTTCACCCATATTAGGCTACATCATCGGGTCCAACTTCTAATGTTGACCACTTTGTTATATGATCAGATTCTCAATATGTCAACATACAAGCTTTAATCTACAAAAATGACACGGTCATTGTGTCTAAAATTCCAAAGAACCCCTATCTAGGCTCTTCTTTAGCTAAAAAAGGCTGAATAATGAGCAAAATATGTTTGTTTTACCAAATTTCTCTCCAAAACTGCTCCACAAAAGGCCTTGGCTCTGTTAACTACTAAAAAATGTGTGCATAGCCCAATTGATAGGGCATTGAAGTGGCTTAACAGAGGTCACTAATTAAACTCACATCTCCCCTATTGATTTCATTGGTTGGTTAAAATATATTAATATTTTTTAAAGCATATGGGTCGAAACCCCGCTCCATCAGTGATATGGATTCACATGACCAAGGGTTGTAGGCCATAGGCCATGCACCCTCCCTGAGCCCTGCTTTATTAGCATCGTTCTTGGTTTCACGTAACACTTATGCCCTGGGCCTTGGGCACGGGTAGGCTGCCACACACCTCGCCCTTCAATACTTCGTCAGTGGTCATATGACATGTGAAGAAGACCATGGGCCAGTCTAATCAGGCACGCCCGCTAACCTGCTCTTTCTTCCAACTGCTCTACCATATGATAGTAAATATAAATATTTCCCATGTATTAAAAATAAACATTATAGCCTAATTGTTCAGACGGGTGGTTTGTATAGTGGAGGTTGTGTGTTTGAGCCTAGTGGAGGCTCATATGGTGCATAAACCCAAATTTTCACAACTTCTAAGGCCCACATGGTAGCCTCTCATAGGGCCATGTGGCACCCTCTAATTGGCCCACATGGTAGCCTCTCATAGGGCCACGTGGTACCCTCTGATTGGCCCATGCGGTGGCCTGTGATTTGCCAAATACAAATTCATATGTCAATAATCATTCACCATGTGTCCTCATAGGATTGGTCAACATGCCATCCATACAAGAAAGTCATCCTGCTCATGTCAGCATACGAATTGGCACATGGCATTAACCCTACAAATTTTTTTGTTGTTTTCTAAAAACTTCAAGACGTGATAACTTCCTCATATGGTGTTTGATTGAGGTGATTCAAACATTGTTGGAATAAGAAAGATGAGATATACAATTTGGCATTGGTTTTGGGGGATGTTCGGAACTTTATTTTTTTAAACATATTTTTTATCCCCTAGATCACTCCTCCCCAATGGAAGGTTTTGAACCACTAAAAGTATATTTTTACTCATGAAGTAAGTGAGGGTACAATTCTCTCAATTTCTCCATCTCTATCCACCATGATTTTTTTGGATTGACACATTTTAGCCCCACACAAAGATACTCCACATTGCCTCTGGGTGAAGTTCATATCCTCCTTTCAAGAACAGTATCTTCCTGCAACTCATTTAAATATTCAGGAGAAAAATATTCTAGAGATGGAATTTAAAGATTCTCTTCTTGGTGAACGATCATAGGAGGCTCATACAAGCTCAATTTTTCCACATTCACAATAGAGTAAATTTGCATGTAAGGTGGAAAATCTAATCGGAAAGTGTTGTTACCAATCTTATCCAGGATTTTGATATTTATTAGCTTGATATTTTTACCTTCACCTTGTAATCTTTCCTTGTTGATATAGCATTGGAAAAAGTTTCAGTATGATAAAATATTGGCTTACCATGTCGCATCAATATTGTTCCCATAGCATATTCACTTGAATTGGTTTGAATTTCAAACAGTTGCTTAAGGTTTGGAAGTGCTAGAATTTGTGTTGTATTGATTTTCTCTTTCAACATGTCAAAGGTTTTATGCTGCTTGTCTCCCCACTGAAAAACATGCTTCACACTTGTTAAAGCATGTAATGGTGCTGTAATGAATGAGAATTTAGGGATAAATTTTCTCCAATATTTGTTTTCTCCCAAAATATCCTAACTTCTATTACATTGTTGATTTTAGGCCAATTTACAATAAAATCAATTTTGGAGGGATCAATCTTCAATTCACCACCTCCTACAATATGGCCTAAATACACCAAAGAGGTTTTCCCAATTTAACATTTAGGCATATTCGAGTACAATTTTATTTTTATTCATGACATCTAACACATGTTTTTCATGCTTGATATGCTCTTCACGAGTCTTACTAAAAAATTGAATATCATCAAAGTAGACTATGAAAAAATCATCAAGAAATGGTTGCAATACATCATTCATAACTCTCATGAGTGTTACAGGTGAATTACAAATCCCAAACAACATAACTAACCATTCAAACAATCCTTGTTTTGTCTTGAAAGTAGTTTTCCAAATATCATCTTCAACAATATTTATCTAATGATGACATCTTCTCAAGTCTAACTTAGTAAAATAAACAACATCTTTTAACTGATCTAGAAAATCATCAATGCAAAGAAGAGGATAATTATTCTTTACTGTGATCTTGTTTAAATCTCGAAAATTCGTATGCATGCACCATGTACCATTTTTCTTTTGAACCAAAATAATAGGAGACCCATTTTTCAAGCAACTCTTGGATTTGTTTCTTAATCTCTGCATTCTCAAAAACTAACATTCTATACATGCCAACATTCATAAGTGGTGCATCCTGTTGCAATTGTATCTCATGTTAGACTCATATTTTGGGACGTAACCCTTCAAGTTCCTGAAACATCTTGTTACAATTATTATAAACTTCAACCAATTCATGATTGATTTTAGAATCACATCCTAAGAAATCTTCAAATTCAACCGTATCTTTAGCTTTAATCATCAACAACACACAATTCTTATTAGCATTCAAAATCTTTTTCATTTGACCTGAACTAACAAGAGATAAGTTCATCTTCTTGAGATGTGCTCTAACAATATGTTCAACTCCATCTTTGTAAATATGTTATTTTTTCTCCTGACGATAGAATATGGCTTTTTGGTCATATAAATATGGAGTCCCCAAGACAATCCCACAAATACCAAGTGGTACAACATCAAGCTCTACCTCATCTATAAAATTAGTAGTGTTGGCTAATTTGAGTTTACATTTTCTTGTCACTTGAAATTTGACACGATCTCAAACCCAACCCAAGGGTAAGGTTTTGTATGAGGTGTAGTTTATAATTAATTTTCTTGAAAATTACTTCAGAGATAAGATTGACTTGAGAATTACTATCTAATAATGTATCAACCTTTGTATGTTTTGTAATGACCGTGATATGAAAAATCTCACTTCTTTATTTATCCTTTTTAGATTTAACAGGTTTGGTGGAGGAACTAGTACTTGTGTTAACAGTAATACCTTTCATCCCCATGGCTGTGATTTTGGTTTCATCACCTGAGTCAGATCCTATATCTTGTTGAGTTGTAGAAAAAATATTTTGTTTCCCCTTGCTATTGAACTCAATTCTGGATGTAATTTCCAACAATGGTATTCATCATGGCCATCTTTTGAACAATGTTTACAAGTAATTTTCTCTTCCTTTTTCTTGATGATAGCATTCTTCTTACGTTTTCCTTTAAATTTCCCCTTTCATTGGTCTCCATATTTAAAGGGTTTCTTGCTGGACCCTTGAGGAACATTCTTGCATCTTGCTTCTAAATGTAGCATGAACACATAATTAATCTATATTGGTGGGATTAAATATAAGTATAGTATGTATCAAATACCTATACAATCCACCTATATATGTAAGGAGATTATCTTGAGAGGTCAAATCAACACCCAAGATTAATGTTATTTTTCTAAACTCTTGTGTGTAACTTTGGACACTCTAACCTTTAGCTTGTCTAAAAATTTTCCAATCCATTATTTATTTTTGCATATAAACTAATGGATAACATTGCCTTCTTAATGGAGTTAAAAAATAATTCCAAGAAGAGATAATTTTACCACTTTTCTTCAAATATTCTTGAGTTCTAGCCTCCCACCAAATGAGAGTTGCACCTTCCAAGTGAAGAGAAGCAAGTTGGATATTTGTGACATCATCATCCATATTTTGAATCCAACAATAAAATTCTATTTGAAAAACCAAACTATCCAAATTTTAAACATTTAACTCTCCATCATACATTAGCAATTCGAACTTGACATCAAGCTTAAGCATAGGAGACTTAGCATGTCCTCTTGGAGATGTAAAGGGGTAGATTTATGTGAATAAGGAGGTGATGATGGAGGTGAAGGAGGAGGAGGAGGTGGAGGCTTGCTCCCATTACCACCTTCACCTTTTGGTTGATTATAAATTTCTCCTTGCAACCATGTTGTTATTTCATTATACAACAATTTTACCATCTCATTCATATCAAATAATTGTTTTCTAAAATCTCTCTCATCCTCAGACATCAATTCTTGTCCTTGTCCTTCTTTATGTTCCATGAATTGTGGAGTTTGTGACCTCCGTGAGCCAATTTTAGTGTTAGGTTCTTCAAGTGATCCTTCTCCTCTTCTCAATATAGACATTGTAACATTCAAAAACCTTGCATATTCTATCAAACCTTCACCAAAACCATGCTCTGATCACAAATTGATCCTAATATAAAAATTGGATGTTTAATTAAATAATTTACAAGCTAGTTCATGTCTTTTAGGCAATGGATCGTGCTTGAAAAAGTACATAAACTTAAGTAAAATTTAAAAAAAATTATTAGTTAAAAGTGGACAAACACGCAACATCAAACATAAGCAAATCGATAACATATTTCACCCATCTTGGACTATGCCTTCGAGTCCATCTTCTTGTGGTGACCACTTTATTATATGCTAAAATTCTCAATACATCAACATACAAACTTCAATATACAAAAATAACACTACCATTATGTCCAGAATGTTAAAAAACGCCCATCTAGGATCTTTTTGAGCTCAAAAAGGTGAAAACATATTGAGCTCAAAAAGGATAAAACATGAGAAAAATATGTCCCTTTACCAAACTCATTTCCAAATATGCTGCACAAAAGTTATTGACTATGTTAACTATTCAAAAAAGTGTGCATATCCCAATTGGTATGGCATTGAAGTGGCTTGGCGGAGGTCACAGGTTTGACCCACACTTCTCTTCTTTGGTTTTGCTAGTTGGTTGAAATATATTAAATTTTTTTTTTAACATATGGGTCGAAGCCCCACCTGAAAACCCCACTCCACAAGTCATATGGGTTCACGGAACCAAGCGCTGTGAACCATAGGCCATGCGCCCTCCCCTAGCCCCGCTTTGTTACCATCTCTCTTGGTTTCGGGTAACACATATGCATTGGGCCTTGGGTCTTAGGCATGGGCAGGGTGCCACACGCCCCATCCCTAAATACTCTGCCCTCCCCTAGCCCCCCTTTGTTAAAAGTATGTGTTTGGAAGCATTACCATGCAACATCAATTATAAAAGTGGAATCTTATATCTTCGAATTCCTCAAGAGGAAAATTACCAAATACTAAAACAATCATATATCTGCCTACAACATAACTAAAATAGAACATTGGAATGGTCACAAATATTCTCCAGAAATGTCCAAAATTTTTATGCATCTAAACTTCATGATGAATGGAATTTAAAAGGTGAGACATCCTCCTAAAACGTGGTTGATTCCTCCATAGGAGGAACCATTGCATGTAATTCCATGAGACCTCCAAGGAGGAGTTACTACTTTTAATTTGTCCTAGAGAGGATTGGAGGTTAACCACTTGATGACAAAGAGAAATCTCCAGTTCATCTTCAATGTTATGCATATTTACTCGATTCTCCTGTAATAGCTCCATTACCGTTGACAAAGTTGATGCAATTTGATTATGTTAGATTTGTTGATGGAAGAGATCCTGCTGAATTTGATAGAATTCATCCTCCCAGTGAAGCTAGCTATTTTCCCCTTTCTCATCCTGAGTCATACTACTGCAATTAAAAATATTGGAACTAGAGTGAGTACTAGAACTCCCCAAACTAGATCTACCTAGCACTAGCCTGAAAATAGGTAGCCAAATGCATTTAATATCTCACCAAAATATAGGACCAACAACACACTCGAATAGATAAGAGACAATAAATAAAAAAACCATTAGAGAAAAAAACTTCACATATTGAAACAATGGGAGGTTGGTCAAACATAGAATGAGTAGGTGATGCAAACACCATACAATCGAGTAATCCCAACTATGGACACAAATAGACTAGGACTAAGTAGAGGAGCGACCACTAGGAAGGACCCAAAGCCAAAGGAAAGAGAGAGAAAACCCTCCCAATGGAAAAAGGACATCAAACATAACCAATTCATTATGGAAAAGTTCCCTAAAGAGATTAGGTCCATGGAAGATAATGAACCCTTCACAAGAAATACACAAGATTGACCCCAAAAACTTTGCCACCATATTAGGAAATTTTCTAATCAAATTAAACTCCATGGGACATTTCTCATTCTTAAAAAGGAAGGAACCATCCTCAAAATGGATTGATCAATGATTGACATAATAGAATTCCTTGAGGAAGGATAGCTTATCATCATATTAGGAATATCCCATGAGGGTTTTTTGTGCTATTCAACAACCCCCCATTATTTATTTATAAATACCATAGGAAATAATGGGGACCCTTTTTAATTTTAAGTTAGAACAGTAAAACCTTTTTTGTATTTTATAGGAGAGGACTATTATATCCAAAGGATTAAATAATGTCTTATTGGTTGATGGACTTAAGTGGAAAACCCAAATAAACCCCATCGCATATCGTAAATCGCAAATGCAACAAGCAACACACAAAGCGCTCCACTCAAATATTGTGATGAAATATAAGGTCAATGCATAAAATAATGCGTAAAGGATTTTAGGCAAAGAAAAGCGATATCGAAAGAAAATCTCCCCGACGGTCATTCTCATAAAAAACCATCGGTAGGAACCGCTCACTAGCATGTCACCTTTCATAAATCACAAATCAAAATTCTTTTTTGTCACTCTACCATGTCTGCTTTCAAATTCCCCTATGTGATATATCACATTTCATCTCTTCCAACCTTCAATACATCCATACAATCCACCGAACTTGCAATTGCGATATGGATATCGCATCACAAAAATCCCAACACTCTTACCCCTCCAATTTTCCGATAGCTCCAATCTGTCGATAAAGAACTTAAGGATTATTTAAAATTAAAAACTTGACCACATATCGGTAATATTAACACATCTCATGTTTTAAATTCATGCCCCCAAGAAAAGTTGTGATATGAGATTTTAATTAAAATTCAAGTGTCTAAGTCAGGCACGTGAACCCACGTTTCTCATAATTACTCAGCCATAATGGTATAATAGTCTCCAGCCTCCAAAGTGATTTGATGACCTGTTATTTAATGTTTCATATTTTTTATGCATTTAAACTATATTCGCCATCACTTCAAGTTTTATTGCTAATCACTCCCACATTGCTAATATTTTTCTTCATTTTCTATTTTTCTACTACAAGCTAGTCCCAAAGAGAAAAATTCTTGTGAGATGTCAAAGGTTTCGAAAAAGAGGAAAAAACCCATGGCTTCTCCAAACCCAACATCTCTTTCTTCAGAAGTAACAGAGATGCCCCCATTGGTCTCTTGCACAACATATGCTTCAGAAAGTGGGTCTTCCTCATGGGAATCCATGTACAGGTTATTTGAGGATGAAAACCCTAGGATAATTCAGAGAGTAGCCACAACCAATGCTCCAACATCTTCTAAAACCTCTATAAATGAGGTCGCCAACTCCTTTCTCCACATAATGTTTGCTTTCCCAAAGATTCTTCCATATACTGATATGGTAAAATGGATAATCGACAATCTCAATATCGACGATAGGACATTTCTGACCTTTAGAGATATAATGATAGGGTCATTTAAGGCAGAGGATTTGAAGAAAATGTATCATATACCTGACCCAAAGAGGGTATATGGAAATAGTTTCCTTGAGAAGTTTTTAAAGGAGAATAAGCTGTAGTTAGACCCGATAAAACAATAAAGGCAGAAACCTAACAAACATAAACAAAACGATAAGGGTATGTATTCGGTATCTTCTCTCACTGGTCCCTATTGCTAAATTGATGCTATGATGTGTAGACTTTTTGGTTCCCCTAATAAAAATAAATTCTCAATCGAATGGGTCTCTCTCATGGAGGTTGCTTCAGACTCATATATTATGGATTTGGGTACCATCCTGTTAAATAATATTGCCTCACAAATCCTAAACTATAGAGAGAATCATATAGTCACCTCCAGGACAATTCCCCAAATTTTGTGAGTGCATATATCATGGACGCAGTGTGTTTTACTTCAGAATTATGAACCATGGGATGGAAATGGAACATTTAAGACCTTACTCTTAGCCATGTATACCATACTGTTCTCTCAAAATCCAAGTACGAGTCTCATTTTTATAGAATTTTCCATGGAGTCATTTTACCACTTCACCAAGCTGTTTTTGGTGATAAAGCCCTAAGACTGTCAAACGAAGATCGAGATGATTCCATGTCCATAGGAAAATTGTTTGGGGAAGAACTATTTACATATTTAATATTTTATGTAAGTCTTGCCAAACCACATTTTCTCCCACTGTATGTACCAGAGAAGCTCTTGGCAAGAGAAATTGCATATCAAATAGTAGCGCATGGGTTAACTAAAGCCTTGAAGGAGGCTAATTTTTTTTTAGGACTTCTTTCCCTATCCATTGTGGTATTTATGCTCTATAAAACTACAAATTCAATGTTTAAAGCTATCTATTGTTCCTGACAGATAGTTTGATCCAAATAAAGTGGCCCAAAACTTTACAGCTCAAGTAAAGATCATGAAATTTATTCATGAAATTGATGGCTATGATGATTTTTTTCAATCTTATAAGACCTATTTATAGGTTGAAAAAATATTTGTAATTCATCTTAACCCTAACCAACTTGCCTAGTTTAAAGAATACAGGAACAAAAGGTTGGAGGGTATTCCTCTTGACATATTAAAGGTGTTTGAACATATGTCACAAAAGGAACAGAAGTTGTAACAACCTCCCAAGGACACTGAGGTCCTACAAGGATAAAAAGAAGTTAAATCAACAGAAGAACAAATTATTAATTCATTATTCAGCAGTGAATTGGATAGTTTATAGAATAAATTTGATCAGCAACTTAAAGGACAGTAAGAGGTGGAAACCATTGATCCTAGTGAGACAATGATCACACCTCAAGCCAAAAATTAGAACTCGCTCACTGTTGGGGCTTCTGATAAATATATTAACATGAGAAATTTAATTCATCTCGACCTTCCCTTAATTTGATATTTTTCTAAATATAGAATAAATCCCTCCTCTCGACATCTTTTATAGTCCCAAACATTGAATTGTAATTAGCAGACAGATAAAGAGAAGGAGAGTTGATGAATCATAGGAATTAGTTCCTAATGATATACCCATGGAAGTAGTGTGGAAAGATCCACAAAATGATCCATTTGAAGATATGACAAGGTTGACATAGTTTGCAGGTGCTTATGCATTTGCCACAATTGACAAGGCATCAGAGGTCCAACAACTAGTCAAAGAGAAGGATGAAAGAATCCTACAATTGGAACAAGAGTTGTTATTAGAAAAATAGAGTATGATCATCAATTACATTCTCAATTTTCATAGCTTCGGCAAAGCTTTGATCAATTAAATTTACAGCATCAATCTAACATCAATACCAAAGACACTCAAATTCAACAACTCCAATTCACACTGGAGAAATTGAAAGATCATCCAAAGATAAAGGAATTCAAAAAGGAAGCTTTGGAATTTAACACCATATTGGCTCAACAAAAAGTAGTATTTTTTCAAAAGTTGACAATCATCAATGATATGTGTGATAAAAGTGATTCACTGATGAATCAATCGACTGACCTAGGGACAGATTTTGATGATATTGATGAAAAGATCACATAATTTATTACTTGGCAGGACAGTGTAGAGGGAATGAAATAAAATCTTCCCAAAATCGAGGATTCAAAAAAGGAAATCCTATTTACTAATTGGGACATACAAGTAAAGAAAGCAGAAAAACAATATTTAGGGCAAAATATGTGGCTAACAATATTGTTGAAATTTTCATTAATAATCTATTTGGTGCCAATCTAATCCATGCATTTCCACCTGGTTCCCTTCCTAATGTCAAAATTTTAATGAAATAATGGTAGGAAATGTCAAGGACAAAATAAGAAAGCATCAGGAAGTTAGTGAAACTTGACTCAAAGAAGTATTGAAAATATCTAGTGAAACCACACAGTTAGTGGTTGATGTTGCACTATCTTACTGACATATCCTCCCATATGCTCCTGCACTATCAGATGTGGTTTATACTGGACAGCTGCCTTACATGCCATCTCAACCCCCTGAAGTACATCCAATGTTGGATATTCATCATCTCAAGCAACGAATGGGAAATGACACAACATCGCACTCTTGAGCTAGTCATAAAACAAATTCTGTTTTTGTCCTATTTTCACTTATTTTAAGGAGAGTTTTTAAAAACTCCTCAGTGCTTTGTGTATCTGCTATTTTATATTTTTAGTGTTTACTATATAAACCATTCCATGTCTACAAATAAAGGGTCCTGAAATTTTGTAAAGAAGCCTTTGGGAAGTTGCACTATTGTACTCTTGAAATCATCTTAATAGAAATACTGGACCATAGACTATTTCTTCAATGAGCAGAGTTAAGATATACATGTTACTTCTATTTTTATATATATATTTTTGTTTTTATGTGATTGATAGTCATACTTCTTTTATATTGTTTTGTTATATGTATATTTTTAATATAATTGAGCATTAATTCATTGTTCAACACGAAAAGATTGTCACCTTTTAATATATATACTAGACATGAAGTTATTTGATGAGATATGAAATTAATCAAATAATTTGATTAACTATTTAATCAAATTAATTTACTTAATTATTTTTCAATTATGTAAGTGTTTGATAATCTTCATTCTCGTACACTTAAGATAAAATTTCAAGATCGCATATAAAGAAACATAATTAATCCCAGGATATAGATAGATATATATATATATATATATATACTCGACTGGCTCGTTATCACTCCCATTGTCAAGTTACATTCAACTATAAATGCTCACATCCATTCAATTATACCTAATTGGGAAACTAGTACCATTATCCCTAGTCAGAGCTGCTATTCCAAACGAAAATGAATGGTTTTTAAGTTCGACCAGGTGATTATCCCCCGATGTCGTTGTAGCGATTTTCAAGGCATCAAAATTTTTGGTGCTAGAAGTAGGGCCTACTAGAATATGAATGGAATTAATGTCTAATCCTAAATCTAAAGGCCATCAAAAGAGCCAATCTCCCCCCAAATCTCCTACAACTTCAAGGTCACATTTGAAATATCCTCCCTTAAGGTCTGAATTTGTTAAAACATATCCCATATCTCCTAGTACTTTTACTGAGGTAATTCCACCAGATTACATTCTAGGATCACTTGAAGTTCAAACCTTGATTAAAAAATTATAATATATTTCTATTTATAGAGAAAATCCTGTGAAATCTAAAACTTCTCAAGGAAGTGTAACCTCAATTTTTCAAGGTATTGGTGTATTGACTTGTTCTCAAAGTGAAAAACTTGGAATAATCCATTTGGGTTTCCAATTTATTCTCACTAAAGGAAGACTCCTTCATCAGAAACTAAAACATCTTCTAGTGAGATTACATCATCTTCTCCTCCAAAAAATCCATCATTCATTCCTACTTCATTTCCTTCTTCCCAACCAATCTCCTCATCTATTCATATATCTTCATCTCAATAAATTAGTGTACCCTGAAGCAGTACTATTTCAACAATTATTTCTTCTACCACTATAAAAACCTCTAGAACTACTACAACATATTCCAATCCTACAGGTCATACAATGGAAAATATACCATGGATTAATCCAAGAGTTGTTCAACTGGTAGGAACTCTTCATGATTTACCTAAACACCAAGAAAAATGGTTCCCAAGTATAATCCCGACGATGGCCTCCTTGCTGAGGAACACCTCCATAATTTCATGCTATACATGAAACTCAATGAAGTATCTAAAGAAGAATGTGTAGTTAGGTTATTCCCTTGTACTTTCCAAGTATCAACAGGATCATGGTGCTTTTCACTACCATCAAGCACTATAATCGGTTGGGACATTTTTTAGGAGAAATTTTTAACCAAAATTGGTGATGATCACACTACTGCTACTCTTATAAATGATATTTCTGATCTCAAAGCTAATTCAGGAGAAAATATCAAAGACTTTAACTCCAGGTTTAATAAATATTTAAACAAAATCCCAACTACAACACATGATGGTGTTGATGTACATATCAAATGGTACATACCCTCTCTTCCTTCCAATATTTCAATTTTTGTAGATAGAACCAATAAGGAAAATTTGGTAGAGAACATGAAGGAAGTTGTGTCAGTTGAAAACATAATACTTTCATTAGAAAATAAGACTTCCTAGGAAGGAAGAAAAAAGAAGGTTACATTTAAGGATGAACCAAAAAGAAAAACTCCTAAAGATCCTTTCGATATTGAAGGACTGAAAAAAGTCCTTATGTCCATGTCAAATTAGATAGTAGAAATAAAAAAGTAGGTAGTTGAGTCTTCTTCTAACAAACCTTTTAGATCTTTCAAGAAAGCTCAAACATCTAATCCTCAACCAAGTATTATTATATCCAATGTTGAATCTGATCAGGATGAGGATGAAGATGAAGCAGCATTATCTGTCAAAGAATCTCAAGATGAGGAACTTGTTGAAGTACATGGGTTATGGGATTTCATACTCCCTACTTCTGATAATGAAGATGAGCACGAAGCCTTACATGTTAACACCAGAAGTAAAGGTCCTATTGATTCATCACAATCAATCCAGAAATAGAAACCCTCATCTCCTGCTGCTAAAGATAAAGTTATCAATAAAAAATATCCTTCCACATCTTCTCAATTAGTCCCATCTTCTTCATATTCTCCCTCTACATCAAATACCTTGTTAGTCTCTAACACATTTCAATACAATATAGTCGAAGATATGAAGAAACTCAAAGAAAATGTCTCCCTACATGAGGTAGCTAAATTGAAACAACAACATAAGTTTTTATTAAAAGAATTGAATGCATTTCCCGCTTCTCCTTTACATACTCCTATTACATCCAAAGCCTCTAAACGAGTAGGTAAACCCCCTATTGATACATTGAAAAATATTGATTCCTCATATGCCATTTTAATTGGGGATAGATCCAATTCACATACTCCTCCATTCCTTTTTACTTTTGAAATTTTCAATAAAAATGTGCACAATTTCCTGATAGACTCTGGCAATTATTTAAATATAATTCCATATTTTGTTTGTCTAATGTTACACATCTCACCCCAAAATTCTCTTATTCACATTTTTCACATTAATAGAACCAAAGTCAAGGTTTTAGGAGAAATGCATTTTTTCCTCATTAGACTTGCTTCTAATTCAAAATTATATCAAATAATTGACATAAAAATTGTTGATATCCATGAATTTTATGGTTTGATTCTTAGTAGAGATTGGTCTGAAAATATTCATGGCTATTTTTCCACAAAGTGGTCTCATATGTGGCTTCCTTATAATGGTAAGCCAAATCAAATTCGACTTGACTATGAAAAACACATGAAATACTCAGTAACTGATTTTGAAGATGAAAATGAACCAATGGAATTTATCAATAACGTCCTACGTAACTACTCTGTTGAATCATTCTTGCATAATTTTAATGCGCAACAATCCCCATTTTTAATCAATTCGATTACTTCTCAAATCAAATGTTTTTCACAATCAGATTCTTCTAAATGTGTAAATATTGTAGAAAAAGCATTAGTTAAATATTTATTTTGGACTTTGTATTTTGATAGTTCCAGATCTAATGATGGCACAAGAGCAGGTTGTATATTAATCAGTCCAGAAGGAGAAAAAAAATGCTAGCTTGTAGATTAGAGTTTGAATGCACGAATAATATTGTTGAATATGGGCATTGGTCCAAGGGTTGTATAAAGAAATAGATTTAAATGTCAAATATATTCAAGTATTTGGAGGTTCTAAAACTATTGTAAGGCATGTAAGAAACATAATTCATTGTGTTTCTGTCCATTTAAATCATTATCAATCTCTGGTTCAAACCCTCACTTCTCATTTCTTGGCATTTAACATCTCCACTATTCCAAGACTTCAAAACGCTAAATCTGACCTTCTGACCAATGTAGCATCTAGAATTATACCATCTGAGCATTATATTCCAGATAGGTTTTCCATTGAATTAATTTTTCGACCATCCATCCCAGATAATGTCACCAATTGTCATGTGTTCAATTATAATGAAGAAATTTTAACCTTTTCAACATCAAAAGGATGATATGATGATCAAAAAATTGACGAGGATAAAGATGAGAAATAGTTGAAGCAGAAAACTGATGAAAATGCTATACCTAAATCGATGATAAATCTTGAAGATCTCTATGATCTGAAAAACATATCTAATAAGGTTACTGATTCCAAACTTAAAAGTTAAACTTTAAGGCTTGAACTAGTAAACCTTGGAATTGATCTCAAACCTCAAAACATCAATCTAGGTTTAGGTCACTCAACAGATGAGAGATTAGCTTTCATTCATTTATTAAAAGTATACAAGAGTGTTTTCTCTTGGAGCTAGTAAGATCTTAGAACATATGAAACCTCCATTATCCAAACACTATCCTAATGATCTCTGATGACAAACTTGCACAAAAAAATTAAAGGAAATTCACCCCAATATTGAAACTCAAATCCAATATGAGATGAATAAACTCCTTAAAGCTAAAATAAAATTTCTTGTTAGACATTAAAAATGGGTATCAAAACTTAGTTCCTGATAGGACGAAAAATGGTGACATACGCATTTGTATAGATTTTAGGAATCTCAATAAAGCTTATCAAAAGGATAGTTTCCCATTACCACCCATGGAACAAATTTTACAATCAGCTGCAGGTTCTGAGCTTGTGTATTTCCTTGATGATATTTTAGGATATAATAAAATCCTAATTCATTCATATGATATATTGAAGACTACGTTCATAACCAAATGGGGGACTTATGCTTATCAGAAAATGCCTTTTGGTCTAATAAACGCAAGGGAAACCTTCCCAAGAGCCATGGACATAGTTTTTAGAGTTCTAATAAATAATACAATTGTTGTTTACTTGGATGATATAACAATATACTCCAAGAAAATAAGCATCCATCATCATGACTTAAATCAAATCTTTGAACGTTGTAAAAAGTATAGAATTTCGTTGAATCCAAAAAAGTCTTATTCACTCTCAATGAAGGAAATATTTTAGGATTCATTGTATCCAAAGAAGAAATTTGTATTGACCCTAAAAGGATTAAGGCAATCAATGAAATTTCTTTGCCACATAACAGGAATCCATGCAGTCCTTTCTAGGAAAAATTAATTTTTTCTAGAGATTTTTCCCTGACTTTTCCCAAATTGTTCTTCCATTACAAGCCATGATCAAGAAAATTTTAGTCTTTAAGTGGGGCCATAATGAAAGAGAATATTTTGATTCAATCAAACAAACCACTATAAATGACGATTCTTTAAATACTCCAAATTTATATGATCAATTTATTTTATATACTTTCACTTCTTAAACATCATATGTTGTTGTTTTAACATAACTTAATGATTATCAAATTGAGACACCCATCTCATTCTTTAGTTCGAATTTTCAAGGTGTTGAACTACATTACTCTGAGGTGGAGAAACAAGGTTTTTCCATTTTTAAATATACAAAGCACGTCAAGCCTTTTCTTCTAAAAACACACACCAAGGTAATAGTCCCATTCCCAGTGGTAAGATAGTTACTTGTGCAAAAAGAATTAGGAGAAAAAAAGGGCAAATTAGGTCACAACTTTGCACGAATATGATATTAATATTAAACCATCTAAAATTGTCACAGGACAATGTTTTTACAAATTTATTACTAGAGATTCCAACATACCAGTTGATGAGGACTCAGGTAATAATGTACACATATCTGAGGTAAGCCTAATTGACACCGAGTCCCAATATGTTGATATTATATTTTACTTAAGAAATGGATATGCTTCCCCTGAACAAAATTATAAAAGAAAAGAGCTTTAAGTTTAAATTCAGTCAATATGAAATCATTAATGATGTTTTATTCAAGAAAAAATATGATTATGTATTACTAAGATGCCTTGAAAATTATGAAGCACAAAAGGTTTTGCAGGAACTCCACGATGGACCAGTTTGTGGACGCTTTGGAGGAGATACCACTACACATAAAATCCTCCATGCAGGGTATTATTGGCCAACTCTGTTCAAAGATAACCATGCATATTTAAGGAAATGAAAAATTTGTCAGACTACAACAGGAAGACAAAAAAGACCAGCCTTACCTCTTCAACCGATCAACATTGAACAACCCTTTTAAAAATGGGGATTGAAAATTATAGGTGAGATTGTTCCTCACTATCCCAATCAACATAAGTATATCCTTACTGCTACAGACTACTTCACCAATTGGGTGGAATAAATTCCACTAAAAGTAGCCAATTTTGATGCTATTATCGAATTCATTGATAAGTTCATTATTACCAGCTTTGGCTTAACAACTTCAGTTATGTTCGACAATGCATCTTATTTTTCAGGAAATAACATGACTGCATTTTCTCTTAAGAGGGTATTTAAACTTAAATATTATGCTGACTACTACCCCCAAGGGAATGGTTTGGTAGAATCAACCAATAAGAACCTCATAATAATTATTAAAAGAACCGTTGATAAGAGCCAAACGAATTTGCACAAACATTTAACCTTTTCTCTATGGGTTGATCGAATAACCTAGAAGGCCTCCATAGGTACTTCTCCCTTCAATCTGGTATATGGGAAAGAGGCTATCATTCCATCAAATCTAGCCCTTCCTTCACTAGCCCTATTCCAATTCATTGAAGAAACAACTTTCTCTTCTTTTCAACTAAGAATGTTTGAAATACTTAAATTAGAAGAAGAAAGGGAAAAATCCAAGCTTACACATGCTCACCATCAAAAGATAGTTAAATATTCTTTTGATGCAATTTTTGTTACCCAAAAATATTTTCAAGTTGGAGATCATGTCATTAAATGGGACAAGGCACATGAGGAAAAAGGAAATCATACCAAGCTCTAGAAAATGTGGCTTGGACCATTTCAAATTGCTGAATAAGTAGGCCCATCAACTTTCATACTACAATATCTATAAGGAAAGAGAGAGTCTCTTCCTGTTAATGGGCTTGTTTTGAAAAAATAAATAAATAAATTAAATTAAATAAAAGAAATAAATAAAATTTTGTAAAAAATCTTTTGGTAATAATCGCATGCAATTGAACATTGTCGACGCGTTTCAAACCAACCTGTGTGGTTCATCATCAGGACTAGGTGATGATGACCTAGTCCTCATGATGAACCACACTAGTTGGTTCGAAATGCGTCGACAATGTTCCATTGCATGTGATTATTACCGAAATATTTTTTACAATTTATATGATGGATCACAGAAGCATAGATTCCATAAATAATTAAAATAAAATAAAAAATAAAAATAAAAATCTTAGAAGAACATTTCTTCTACTCTAACATATATTTGTATTCACATATTTAGGTATGTAGAAAATAATGTTATATAACATACTTCTGAATTTATTGAAACATCTCTAATCATCTTATGATTTTTCACTTTGAAAGTAGGAATTTTCAAAGAAATGATTACAAAATTTAAAAATTGGATAATTATCATGAAACTCTGAAATATTTTTCCAATGAAGTTGTAAATCGTTTAACCTTAAACTTCATAAAGTATTTTGATCTTATTATTAGTCAAGAAAGGTTTTCCTTAACAAAGTAAAGACTATTTTGTAGCTCAGCATCTTTAACTCTAATTTGTCATCCAAAACTCTTAAGGAGTCAATGATTATCCCCATCCATTAATTATACTCTTTTTAGAGCGTAATTCAAAAGTATATTAAACTTAAAAGATAAGAGGTCTCATCACGAAATACTAAATATCAAACCAGGGTAATGGCTTATGATTATTTTAACCAACAGGGGGTCTCATCACAAGCTATCTTGGTTAGCTCAATTATAGCCAGTGAATGGCATTGTCACTATCGGGCCACCAAACTAGGAAAATGGATTTTTAAGAATAAAAAATAAACACACACACACACACACACACACACACACACACACACATATAATGATTTCAATCGTAAATGGATGGGATACAGGATCATTGATGGTTAAAAGGTAACCTTGTCGAGGCTATGCATGCTTGCTGGCAGTAGTGGCTCTACCTATGAAAAATGAGTATATCGAAAGTCTAAGTTTCAAAAGCCCCCTAATTTATCTTTATAATTGATTAAATGACTAATCTAGATACTTAAAATTTTTGATCTATAAAGAGGTTTTTAAAAGATTACAATAAAATGAGTTTTTTTATTCAGAGTAATGTTACTTATCCTAACATTTCAAAAATAGTTTTCCTTTCATTACTAATTTTTACTAATTAAAAGTTTTAGAATTTTACATTTTATAAATAAGATATAACTGGTTCTTCCATTGAATCACCAATTTTTGTGCTATCCAACAACCTCCCCCCCCCATTATGTATGTATAAATACTTTAGGAAATAATGGGGAACCTTTTTAATTTTTAAGTTAGAACAATAAAACATTTTTTAAAGCATATAGGACACGAATATGATATCCGAAGGATTAATTCATATCTTATTGGCCGAAGGACTTAAGTGGAAAACCCAAATAAACCCCACCGCATATTTCAAATTGCAAATATAACAAGCAACACACAAAACACTCCACTAAAATATTGAGATGTGATATGATTTGAAATGCAGAAGATAGATCATACTTTCTCTTTTTGGAAAAAATAATTAAATGATGCTTCATGCAACATTGTTAATTATATGTTCCTTGTGCATGAATTCATCACATATGAAATTAACTGTAGAAAAATTTAAACAAAATTTACACAAATCAACAAGACATCGAACATCGATGTTGGTGACAGAGTTCACCCCTCCTGGGCTACGTCTCCGGGCCCTGCGCAATTAGCTAGGCCGCTTGTATTTCAGTGAAAAAGAGGTACGTTACATTTGCTACCACAGTTGCAGCTATTTCCCAAAAATGGAAATACTCTATGTATGAAGAGTTCTCGCAACTTCACATGGACATTCTACCAGTGAAATTTTAAATTACAACAAAACACATGAGTCCTAGCATGATGACTCGAACCTCTACTGAAAACAAGAAAAATTCAATAGAAACAAGAATAAAAATCAAACCTCCCCCAATTTAACGAAAGAGTCTGATTGACTTTGTACAAAAATCTGGAATTTTGGCTGCTTCATTCACCGAAAGGACCCTTAATGTGTCTTCAGAGCACCTTAAAACCCCTGTCTAGGCTTTTGAATCACTCCATTTGGTTTTTGAATGACACCAGAAAGTCCAAAACTTCCTGGCTCAGGACTTCAAACTTCTCGATGCCCTGATCCGATGTAATGGATATTTGAACTTCAACTCTTGCAGTTGAATTGAATTTGATGCACTGTCTCCTTGAATTAGCTTCCTGCCTAAAAATTCAAGAAGAATTCTCACACTAAATATGTGATCTCCGCCAGTGTGATCCTCTTCAGCAAAATGACTACAAAGCTTCGAATTCACTTTAATTGCATCCACTCTCCCCACTTCATGAATAAAAAAGGTGAATTTATAGCCCCTTAGGTTCACTTGAACTTCCTTCAGGCTAAGCACGGGGGTGTCACTCAATAAGCCTCTAATGTATCACGTGTGATAATAGCATATTAAACAATACCCTTAATTTGAGTACATATTGGAAAATACCCCTAAAAAATACATTATTTAACACCCTGCAAATATAAACCCAATACACCTTCCCAATTTAAAAATACCCTACTTTCACTATATATTATAGGTAACCATTTTTTTTTAACAATTTTATACTCCTTTATAATTTTTTATTAACTTTGAGCTCCATTTTTTATACCTGCCAATATTAAAACCCTTAATCCCCTATATATCCCCAAATATATTATGTCATTTTTTCCTCATTATATATCCCCCAATATGAACCCACGTGCTATGGTATTTCTCCCACAGTGAAGCCCCTATGAGGCTAAGATAGACATGTATGTGTTGCCTTGAATTTTCATTTTCCTTGGTCTTGTCACTTTGTGACACCTAGGCATAAAAGGTTACATGGTCATAAAGCGCAAAATAAATAAAACAAAAAAACAACTTTAGATGATCCAAATCCGCTAGTGGTATGGAAAACAACACGGAGGTGACATCTTTCTAGAATGTGATCAAGCACGATCTAACCGCAGGCAGAAATCTAGGCGGATAAGAACTAATGGTTCCGTTGACTGTTGTTGTCTTCGCTCATGTGAAAAATCTCTCTGACGGTAAATGATGTGGTGCAGACTCCAATGGTAGCTTATCCCTTTTACCTTCGTAGTGTTCACATGAACTGCACGATAGTTTCGGCTCCAACCAGATGGCGGATTATCCAGACTCCGCATCAAACTTAACATTCACAGTGTTCACATGTTGCTCTGATGGAAGTCTCTGATGCGGTAAAATTTCTGTGGTTTGAGCTGGAGGTAGAATTTAACCTTCGCAATAACCTTTCCTTTGTTTACATGCGCCTAACAACTCCAACGCAGTCTAGTTGCTACAGTTAATTATGTGGGTGTATTACATTTTTTTTGTATGGTTTTTAACACAAAGTATGAAAGTGGGTTATGTCCTAGGTTTTAAGATAACCATTTGCGCTAGGTCCATCACTTAGAAACTTTAGCATTAGGACTTAGGGTTGCGTAGTTTAGGTTTTTAGACCTTAGCTCAGGATTGAAACTTTTTTACATCACCATTACATTGTGCCATGACATTTTACACCAAGACCATAGTCACTTAGGCCTTTACTACTATAGACTTAAGGTTACATTGAAATCATGACACCATGTTCAAAACACCATCATGAAGAAGAAATGAACATCGATCTTTGCACTGAAGACAATACTATTGAAGCTGACAAAGCTGACGGTAAACTAGACAAACTGAAATGACAAGATCCTCCTGTAACTTGCCAAATATAAATGTGCCAACATTAATCAACAACTTACCATCCATTAGAGATGTGCATTGAATGAGAGTTTGACTTCATTCCATGTGTCAAACGATGGAAATATCATGTTGAGCGATGGAAGCTCCTTATGACCAACCAGGCCTCATTTGCGCCTGTGGTTCATAAAATTTGACAGATGTTTTCTCCACCATTTGGTGTCCAAATGAGAAACCGTAAGAAGTGCCTGATTCAAAGCAAAGGACACCTCAAATTTATGTTGATGTCAAGTTGAGATGGAACTGCCCATTTTCTGCACAAGTAGAAAACAAATTGCTACATGGGACCATCTTGGTCGTTAAGAAAATTTCTACTTAAACATACAAGATCCATTTTGGATCACACCTCCCAACAGAAAGAAATTTTGGACCTCCAAAAGTTTTTTATTACAAACATGTAGTTTTATTGTCAACATGAATGAATGTAAAGAAAAACATCTAGATCCTAGTTACAGACTTGACTAGGTCTACTAAAAATTTTACATACACTTTATACATAAGGCATGAAATCTGCCCAATTCCAATCTAGAGACTTACATTCCCCAGCTCCTGGTGCTTTAAGTGTTGTATCTTGTGGTATCATCAGAAATCTATTCTGCGAATGCCCTTTAAACTTGCAATGTTGACAAACTCGTTCTCTTGAGATATTGCTAGCTACCTTTTTATTGGACTTTCCTTAATTCTGTTTGGTTTTTGTGGATTCATTGTCTGATTGAGATAAGGTCTTTCTGGGACGCTTCTTCACTCGCAGTTATACACCATATTTCTGTGGTTGACTTTTGATAGCACCTAATTTCTTGTTGAAACTTTTCCGTTTCCAACAGTCTTCTACAAAATCTGAATTACTACCATAAAATGTACATAGATAAATCCTCTTGATAAATTTTAACATTAATTTTTGACTTGAGGACTCACCTTCTGAATCACTACTAGATTTCTTCATCATCTGACCTTTTTCATACTGTAGATTTTTTGGCATTAGGTCTGGGTGTTGGGACCAACATTGATCTGCAATGTGACATCTCTTCCAGCAGCAGTCACATTTTTCTTGACCATATCCCAAGCCTTCATGTTTCGGCCTTTCCTACATGGAGATTGGTTGGAGCTTGCCTTGGCCATGCTTCCTGAGACCTTGCCCCTCCTTGTATCCCATTTTTTTCATCAGTGACATTCTCATTCCTCGAGTATGCCTTTCAAAAGCTCCAATTTCCTTATCGTTGGAATGATCATCTAAATCATTTCTTGGAGATGATGGAATGTAATGAGTGTCCTCAGAAGATGAGGAAAAGGTTAAGATAGCCTCTTCTACCGACTGTGCTTTTGGATTTGTTGATAGGGATGAACTATCTCCATCTTCCTAATGAAGAGGCAGGGCTTCCTTTTTTCCTTCAGTAGGTGAGATGTGAACTGAAGGAGTGTTTCCCCTTTGGTTCCTTCGCAAAGTTTCAATCTCTATCTGCAACCTTTTCTTGTCTTTCTCCAATGCTTCAACCATTCATCACAAAGCAACATTCTCCTGCTAGAACTGTTAATTGAACTCTTCCAGTTCTTTCAACTTGAGCTGCCAGGAATTCTTTCTCATTCTTGCAACTAAAAGAGAGCCAAACTGCTTAGATACCAAATGATCTAAAATGCGGAAGTTAGATCATACTTTCTCCCTTTGGAAAAAATGATTAAATGATGCTTCATGCAACGTTGTTAATTATATGTTCCTTACGGATGACTTCATCGCATATGAAATTAATTGTAGAGAACTTTAAACCAAAGTTACACAAATCAATAAGACAACGAACACCCATGTTGGTGACGGAGTTCACCCCTCTTGGGCTACGTATCCGAGCCCTGTGCAATTGGCTAGGCCACTCATATTTCAGTGAAAAAAAGGTATGTTACATTTGCTTCCACAATTGCGACTATTACCCAAAAATATAAATACTCGTGTACGAAGAGTTATCGCAACTTCACATGGAAATTCTACTAGTGAACTTTTAAATTATAGCAAAACACACGAGTCCTAGCATGCTGGCTCAGACCTCTACTGAAAACAAGCAAAATTCAATAGCAAAAAGAATAAAAATAAAACCTCCCTTAATTTCACGAAAGAGTCTGATTGAATTTGTACTGAAATATGGAATTTTGGTTGTTTCATTCACCGAAATGACCTTGCATGTGTCTTCAAAGCACCTTAAAACCCTTTTCTAGGTTTTTGAATCACTCCATTTGTTTTCCGAATGACTCCAGAAAGTCCAAAACTTCCTGGATCATGACTTCAAACTTCTCGTTGCCCTGATCTGATGCAATGGATCTCTGAACTTCAAATCTTGTAGTCGAATTGAATATTTTGCACTCTCCTTGAATTAGATTCCTGCCTAAAACTTCAAGAATAATTCTCACACTGAATATGTGATCTCGACAAGTGTGATCCTCTTCAGCAAGCTGACTACAAAGCTTTGAAATCACTTTAATTTCATCCACTCTCCCCACTTCATGAATAAAAAAGGTGAATTTATAGCCCCTTAGGTTCACTAGAACTCCCTTTAGGCTAAGATAGTCATGTATGTGATGCCTTGAATTTTCATTAGCCTCGGTCTTGTCACTTTGTGACACCTAGGAATAAGAGGTTACATGGTCATAAAGCACAAAATAAATAAAACCAAAAAATAACTTTGGATTATCAAAATATATTGGCGGTCTAGAAAAAAGCATGACGGTGACAGTCTACCAGCATGTGATCAAGCACGATCTAACTGTAGACAGACACTTCGGTAGATAAGAACTGACGGTTTTGTTGATAGTTGCTATTTGCGCTCATGTGACATCTTTCTTTGATGGTAAATGATGTGGTGTAGACTCCAGCGACAGCTTGAGATGGCATCTTATCTCCTTTAACTTCGCAGTGTTCACATGAACTGTCCAATAGTTCCAGCTCCAAACAGCTGGAAACTTATCCAGACTCTGCATCATACTTAGAGCTAGACCAACTACTCCAATGGCACTCATCCATGAAACGGTCACTGGCACAAATAACATGAAGAAATTTAACCAATGTTTATTGGAAAAAGAAACTCCAAAAATCTGGGACCCGAAGCGGTTAGCAGTGACCATGGAATAAGTCTCTTCGGCTTGAGTCAGGTTAAAAGCACGGAACGTATTTGCACCATCACCATCTTCAAATAAAGTATTTTCCATGGTAACACCATGAATATCACATAGAAGAGTAGCACCCAATACTCTGGCAACTCCCATCATATGAAATGGATTCAAGGTCCAATTATGAAAACCTTGAAAGAAGAGGATAAAACGGAAAATAGCTGCTACACCAAAACTAGGTGCGAAAAACCAACCGGACTGGCCCAATGGATAGATCAAAAATATAGAAACAAAGACAAAAATTGGAGCAGAGAATGCAATTGCATTATAAGGTCACAATTGTACAGATCGAGCAAGTTCAAATTGACATAACATGAAACCTATTAGATCAAAAGCACCATGAAGAGCAACGAAGGTCCATAGACCACCTAATTGACACCAATGAGTAAAATCTCCTTGTGCTTCGGGACACCATAATAGCAGCAAAGAATGTGCTAAACTATTAGCAGGAGTAGAAACTGTGGCAGTTAGGAAATTACAACCTTCCAGATAGGAACTGGCCAATCCATGAGTATACCATGAAGTCACAAAGGTTGTACCCGTGAACCATCCACCTAAGGAAAAATAGGCACAAGGAAAGAGCAATAGACCAGACCAACCCACAAAAATGAAATGGTCTCTTCTTTAGAATACTTTCCAAGGGTTATAGTCATAGCGATCCTCCTATTTCACTATTTCGACCATTTTCGAGCACTCTATATGATCAAAAGGTATACGATGAATTGGGGACAATTTTTCATCCATCATCCTTTCAAAAACAAAAATTGGGTTCTGAAGATTCGTTGTTGGAACAAATATTTGAAACTGGACCGAACCGATTCAATATAGGTAAATGCATGATTGCTCGATCCCAAGTTTTCAGAGTTCCTATCTGATCCTCGAATCACCTATTTAATAACATCGATGGAACAATTTCAGAAGAGGGAAGTGCGCTTTCTGCCTTCCATTGACCAGATTCTATTCACAATATCTATTCCATTCAATATTTTTTATTCATTCTCGTCTTGAACCTTCTGCAATGCAACAAAATGAAAAGGAGTATTTCTATTCTCTCTCATACATCTCTATGTATATTCTTACTACTACATCATGGTCCGATACGAATGAGTCTATGGACAAGAATGAGTCAATTTTTTCATAACTCATAGAACTAAATGAAATTACTCCAAATTTATTCTCCTTATATAGCAAGAAGTTATATATTTAACCATTGTGGTCCAAAAGGGGAAAACCTTATTTTTCCCCTTTGTTTCCTCTTTTCACATCTTCATTTCGATCCGTTTCTCACCGGTGTAATCACTAAAGTAAAATGTACTAAATATTCTTATATGAATATTTAGTACATCGTAAAAGAATCACGTATTTGATTTGTTTATCAATTTCGTCTAAACAGAGAAAGTAGGTTGTCCGTAATTCAGCTCTGAATGGACTTACTTCGGGATCTATATCTCTTTCTATCTAGGGAAGGGAGAAGAGATTATAAAAATCGATCCGACGAAACATTCAATCAACAACCAAATAGGGAGTTCGATCAACTCAATAAGATCGATTCATTCGGATAAGAAAAGTTCACTTTCCAAATCTCTATCAAATTTCAATACCAGAATAGCTTATATATTCATAACCCAATGGGTCAGGTTCACTTACTTCTCCTCCGTTTTTTTCACTTCTTTTGAAGACTGGTAATTTGAAATTACTAGGTATCCATAATACATCTGATATGTTCAAAATTGACAAAGATGGAGTAGACTATATACTGATCCTATAGTAGCAGGATGAAGAAGGCTATTATTGATAAAAATATAGTGGTCCTACCCCTATATTAGTTGTCAGACTCTGTCATAACAAATTTTTTTCCTGAAACCTATCAAGATAGATAGTTTTCATCCCTTGAAAAAGGGTTTTCATCTTTAAAAGATGTGGATCATACGATGAGAAATGGACACCCGAGCCTTCTTTCTTTGTGGGAAACATGAGCCCTTTATCAGACTTGAATCGATGACTTATGACTTACCATGGCGTTACTCTACTGCTGAGTTAAAGGGGCCCTTCATCATATATTAATGAGTGATTCTACTATGGTAGATGGACAACAAATTGGATGTGGATGATCCATTTTTTTTTTATGGCTCTCTTGTCGTACTAGGCCTGTGGGATTGAAACGAGAGGGTAAGGATGGCTATACTGAAAGTGAACTCTAGGTTGAGCTTATATAAAGAAAATGGAGACAAGTTATGCCTAAAGATGATGCTGAATCAGCCTTGTCCACAAGGGAGCTATAAGTAATGCAACTATGAATCTCATAGAGAGTTTGATCCTGGCTCAGGATGAACGTTGGCGGCATGCTTAACACATGCAAGTCGGATGGGAAGTGGTGTTTCCAGTGGTGGATGGATGAGTAACGCGTAAGAACCTACCCTTGGGAGGGGAACAACAGCTGGAAACATCTGCTAATACCCCATAGGCTGAGGAGAAAAAGGAGGAATCCACCCAAGGAGGGGCTCGCGTCTGATTAGTTAGTTGGCAAGGCAATGGCTTACCAAGGCGACGATCAGTAGCTGGTCTGAGAGGATGATCAGCCACACTGGGACTGAGACACGGCCCAGACTCCTACAGGAGGCAGCAGTGGGGAATTTTCCACAATGGGCGAAAGCCTGATGGAGCAATGTCACGTGAAGGAAGAAGGCCCACGGGTCATGAAATTATTTTCTCGGAGAAGAAAAATGACAGTATCTGAGGAATAAGCATCGGCTAACTCTGTGCCAGCAGCCATGGTAAGATAGAGGATGCAAGTGTTATCTAGAATGATTGGGCATAAAGCATCTGTAGGTGGCTTTTCAAGTCCACTGTCAAATTCTAGGGCTCAACCCTGGACAGGCGGTAGAAACTACGAAGCTGGAGTACGGTAGGGGCAGAGGGAATTTATGGTGGAGCAGTGAAATGTGTTGAGATCGGAAAGAACACCAATGGTGAAAGCACTCTACTGGGCCAACACTGACACTGAGAGACGAAAGCTAAGGGAGAAAATGGGATTAGATACCCCAGTAGTCCTAGCCGTAAACGATGGATACTAAGTGCTGTGCGTATTGACCCACACAGTGCTGTAGCTAATGCATTAAGTATCCCTCCTGGGGAGTACGTTCGCAAGAAATAAACTCAAAGGAATTGACGGGGGCGCACACAAGCGCTGGAGCATGTGGTTCAATTCGATGCAAAGCGAAGAACCTTACCAGGGATTGACATGTCGTGAATCCTCCTGCAAGAGAGGAGTGCCTTCAGGAACGTGGACACAGGTGGTGCATGGCTATCGTCAGATCATGTCGTAAGGTGTTGGATTAAGTCCCAAAACAAGCGCAACCCTCAGGTTTAGTTGCTAACATTGAGTTTGGAACCCTGAACAGACTGCCGGTGATAAGCCGGAGGAAGGTGAGGATGACATCAAGTCATCATTCCCCTTATGCCCTGGGCGACACACATGCTACAATGACCGAGGCAAAGGGTCGCGACCCCACGAGGGCAAGATAAACTCCAAAACCCGGCCTCAATTTGGATTGCAGGCTGCAACTCACCTGCATGAAGCTGGAATCGCTAGTAATCGCCGATTAGCCATACGATGGTGAATCCTTTCCCGGGCCTTGTACACACCGCCCGCTACACTATGGGAGCTGGCCATGCCCCAAGTCATTACCTTAACTACAAGGAGGGGGATGCCGAAGGCTGGGCTAGTGACTGGAGTGAAGTCGTAACAAGGTATTTGTTCTGGAAGGTGCGGCTGGATCACCTCCTTTTCAGGGAGAGCTAATGCCTTTTGGGCTTCTTCGTTTGACACTGCATCCGGAAGGATGCACATTTGAGCCAAGCTTGTAGATGGAAGGAAGTATTCTTTTGGGTATCGACAATGAAGTGAGACCATGAGCTTATCATCCCAGGTCGGAACAAGTTGATAGAATTCCATCTCCCATTTGCCTCCCCATGTTGCCACCTAGGCAGGGACATGGGGTGGAAAAAAAAAATAGTTAAGGTTTCTCTTCTGCTATTTTGGATATATTGAGGCCTCCATCCCCGGGAGGCCTGCACGATGGGCTATTAGTTTATTTTCTAAATGGTTTCTTTCCAATATATTGGTGTTGGTGTAGGGGCAGGCCTCCATACCCAAGGCCTGCACGATGGGCTATTAGCTCAGTGGTAGAGCGCGCCCCTGATAATTGCGTCGTTGTGCCTGGGCTGTGAAGGCTCTCAGTCACATGGATAGTTCAATGTGCTCATCAACGCCTTACCCAGAGATGTGGATCATCCAAGGCACATTAGCATGGCGTACTCCTTTTGTTTGTTCGAACCAAGGTATGGAACTGAACTTATCCTCAGAAGGATAGATGGAGCAATTCAGGTGAGATCGAATGCAGATCCAACTTTATATTCATTTGTGGACCTAGGCGGTCTGGGGGGGCCGGTG